>CM062210.1:1847500-2390000 GCA_031216445.1 Lateolabrax maculatus
CGCTCCGCTTCGTGCTTATACTTCTTCTACGAGGAGAAAGGGAGGACGTCAGAGTGGGGGGGAGGTGCACTTTTGTGACCGCAACAGTAGGTTTTACACACACACACACACACACACACACACACACACACACACACACACACCTGGCTGTAGACGTCTTTGAGGTAGGAGGCGTGCAGCAGTTCAGGAGTGTCCACAACCGTCCCGTAGGAGTTTTCTCTGAGCTGCTCCGTCTGCTTGTAAGCCCTCTGTGACGCACACACACACACACACACACACACAGACGCACACACACACACCGTCAGCTCATTTGTTGTGAGTGTAATAATCCTGTTCTTTGTTTCACTGTTTCCTTGACGTTTTCCCTCCATGTCTAGTCATCTAAATGATGGATTTGCAGGTTTTCTGCTGATGTGTTTTTCACTTGATTATTAAAACATCTGCTGTTCTGGACTCGTGCTTATCGATTAAAAACATTAACAGTTTATATATGTAGGAAAAAATAAACACCTGAACAAACCTTAAATTACAGTAGGGGAAACATGAAACTGAAGGTCAGCTCAACTATAGAAGACACATCTGGACTGATTTAAAATGAGAGAAATTAACATCACTAATTGAAATTAAAAACTGCTTTTTAGTGACATACAGCAGTTATTCCTCCTGTTAAGTCTCGTTTCATTAAGACTGAAAACACACACACACACACACACACACTCACCTGGCTCTGGATCGCTGAGGCCCTCTTGGCTCTCTGTATCTCGAGGACGTCGGTGCTCAGCTCCATGCCTTTACCCACAATCTCCGTCTCTAAATCCCTGCGGTACTCCTTCTGCGGACGGCAACACACACACACACACACACACACACACACGTCAACACTCGGGTTCATGTCTCTTTACGTGTGTGTGTGTGTGTGGTCTGTGTTTTACCTCGTTCAGTATCTGATTGGCATTTTTGACCCTCAGCAGCTCAGGTGTTTCCTCCAGCCCGATGCCGGATAAGCCCCGCCCCTTCACTTCCTGTTCCAGGTCCTTCCTGTACGTCTTCTGCCGGGGGGGGGGGGGGGTTAGAGGGTGGATCAATACTCATGAATGAGTTGATTTCATGTCACCAGTATTACAGTATTAGAGGTTTTCATCCTGATACACAATCGTTTTGACTGTTTTTGACTGAGATTCCTGTTTTAAAGGTTACAGAAAAACTTTTTATTTAATGCCGCGTGTGTGTGTGTGTATGTGTGTGTGTGTGTGTGTGTGTGTTTGTGTGTGTGTGTGTTACCTCGCTCAGCAGGCTGCTAGCGTGGACGGCCGTCAGGTATCCAGGTGTCTGATCTGCGTCAACCAAGGCTTTCCCCTTAATCTGCTCCTCATAGTCCCTCCGATACTCTCTCTGAAATGATAATTAGACATATTTTGGGTTTTGGAATTTGTGTTTTTTAGACTGAGAGGTTTTTGTTTCTTTTGTTTTTAAGTCTTATGTGTTACTTCTGTGTAAATCAACAAGTTCTAATTAAAAAAGGGATTCTGCAGCCTCATCTGACCTCCATATATAACTAATTTCTGTGTGAGAGCAGTTTCCAGAAAAGCCTCCATGTCCTTCCAGATATGAGATGAGAAAACGAGAGCAGCTTATAGGGAAGCCTTGAGAGGCAAGCAAGGAAAAAAAGATCTGGTCTGATCTAAATGGTTTTGTCTCCACTGTTTATGACTAAAGAACAGGGGAAAATGTTGTTTTATGTTGTTGTTGTTGTTTTTATTATGTTTTAAATTTGAACTTGTGGTTTTAACGTAAGGCCTTTTTTGTCAGGATAGTGTTTGTTGTTGTATGCTCATGTCGGCCACGAGGGGCTGAACACCACTACCACATGTTTTCTAAATAGACAAAAAGCATTCATGTCTTCTTCCAGGAGAGTTGAGTGAAAAGGAAAACAAACATAAGATTTAAGTGAAAAGACAGACATGACAGTAATGTTACAGAACATGCATGTGGTAATTAAAATGACTATTTAGAACATGTGGTAGTGCTGCACTTCAGCCTCTTGTGGCCGAAATGAGCATTACAACAACAAACACTAAGAAAAATGATCCTGACCAAAAACAGAAAATGTTTCACCTGTTTTCATAGATGAAATAAAAAAGAAAGATTATCCTGTAAAAAACTTTATTTTTTCACCTGTTTTTAAATCATTAACACAGGAGAGAAAGCTATTTAGATCAGACAGAAAACGGATCACCAGAATTGTTTTTTCTCCGTAACTTCACACATTGCTGGAGCACAAAGAGAGAAGCTCAACATGTGGACGAGTGTGTACAGATAAAGAACTGTTACCATCGTCTACAAGCTCTCATTTCAGCAGTTTGCATCAGTTAGTTCACCTTCTTCAGCCATGCAGCATTAAACAGGACTGAGAGAAGAAGAAGAAGAGTGTTTTACCTCGCTCTGCATCTTCTGTGCTTCTTTAGACACTTTGTACATCTGAGTGTCTCCAAACTCCATCTGAGAGCGACCTCTGTTCCTCTCGTACTCCTCTCGGTACTTCACCTGAAGCGACAGACACAGCGATTCGTTCACTTGCTGGTAAACGGAGAGAAAGAGGAGGAAATCTGCAGTGAGCAACAGAAAAGCGTCACCTGGCTGTGCAGCACTGCGTTCTCCCTGTGGTGGAGCTGTTCGGCCGTGTCCAGAGGAACGTGGTGCTGAGCCTTCGTCTGCTCGTACTTCTTCTTATACTCCACCTGAACACACACACACACACACACACACACACACACACACACACACACAGCATCCACATAATACGCTACATTAACCGTCATCATCAAGAACTGTACATGTCAATGCACATACGCTGTCTGTTTGTTAAGCAGGTGAGTGGTGGTGTCGTACGTTACTCTGCAGCTTGCTGGCGTGCAGGACGTGCTCCAGCTGCAGGAGGTTCGGCAGGTCTGAAGAACCTTCTGGTTTCTGGTTCTGGTTGCTCTTATACTTCACCTGCAGGGCAGAAGTCCATTTATAAGCACTGATTATAAATACAGGGGACATATCGCTCTCTTCCCCGGATTTCACACTGTAAAAAAGTTTTTTTTTTTGACATTCAAGGGGATCTGCTGCACTCCGTAACCAGCCCTGCTGCTCTGATTCAGGATGGACGTCTGCATGTTTGATTAAGCACAAATCACAGATTTTGCTACACTGTAAACTGAAAGGTTGATAACAATCAATGATAAAAATAGTCGTTGGCTGTGGCCCTACTTTACATGCGGCGCAGTACATACAGTATTCTTCAAATGGATCCTGAAAATGTATTTTTACAAGGAAATTGGACCAGATTTCAGTGAGAATTCTTAGGAAATACTGGGATCTCCATTCCTAATATTCTGTCCATATTTACACATTATCACAATCATTCAGTGCGAGTTAGTGATGATCTTTCCTGGTTAAAGGTCATCATCCTCAGCAGATCAGCAGTAGTCGTACTTTATGGTTTGGTGCATGTTTCATCATATCACACTCAGCCTCCATCTTTGCTAAAATTAGGACTTTCTGGCTCCAGTAAACGACAGACTTGGTGGCGGACAGCTTCAGAACATCACAAAACCCTCCAGGGCTCCGTGTGTTTCTGCAGTCTGTGCACACAGCTCGATAAATGTCTTCTGCTCGGTCGGAGTGAACGTGCAGCGTTCCTGAACACCAGGCAGCGTTCAGCACAACAAGCTGTTACATAACGCTGTGAAGTGGAAAGGCTCTTTTCTGTGGCTGTGTGGGCAGCAGGCGGACTAAAACTGAACCGTGGCTGCCTCTGCGTGTGTGTGTGTGTGTGGTACGTCAGTTGCTTGGTCACCTTTATGTGCATTTGCATGTAGTGCATGTTTGTGTGTAAGTGCGTGTGACATGTATGTGGGTGTCCAATGTGTGTGTGTGTGTGTGTGTGTGTGTGTGTGTGTGTAACCTCTTCAGCTTCTCCAGCTCTCATCCCACAATCTCTCTTGCATTTGCCTGACAAAGGTTGCCATGGTTACGCCCACACAACAGACTGAGTTTTAGAGTGCGAGTCAAAGTGAATGAGACACGCACACACACACACACACACACACACACACACACACACACACACACTAACAGACACAGTTTGTTCCTCCTGGACTTGTTTATCTCAATGTTTGAAAAGAAAAGAGAAACGTCTTCAGGGGAACTGGAGGAAAGAAATCAGATTCTTCATAATAAGAGATATTCAAAGGTCGCTCGGGATCATTCCAACGTGTTGCTGCTGAGTTCTGTCGACATGTCTGTGAACAGGACGAATCCAAACTGTCTCCTCAGCATCTAAACAACAAGATCTGAACTTCCAGCTGCAAGAGGAAGTTTAGTTCGCTGACATCATTTTACAGGATCTCAAGTCCTCAGAGAGTTAAGTCTCTTTTTCAAGTCTTTAAACAACAGTCAGGTGCCCGTATGTACATCGAAGAGTTATTGGTTGCTGTGATCGTTCCTCCTGTCCATACAGTCTGAGAAGTGATCCATTTACACCACTCTATTATAAAGTCCATATTCCTCGTTCTGTGTAAAAAGGAATGAAGGTCACAGACCAAATCAAGGTGGTGTCTTCCAAAGGTACAGTTTTTGGATCCTTTCCCTCCACCGCAGCTCATCCAGAAAACAGAGCTGTGAATCACAAACAGGGAACTCCATACCTACAGACTCCATACTACAACTCAGCCACGCTACTTTCACGACTCTCCTTCGTGGTGCATTTAGGTTACAATAAACGAAAAGAATTAAATTCAAGACAAACAAACTTGGTGAAAAGGATCGTGTGATTCGGCAATTTCCCGCATTAAAGAAAGCGTAAGCTGTTTTTCATAGAGACAGACGTGAGACAGGTCATGTGACCAGGTGATCCTCTCACCTGACTGGCCAGAGCAGCAGCAGCTTGTGTGTGTTTGAAGGAGAGACAGTCCAGCGGGTTGTAACAGGGCCTCTGGCCCTTTAAATGTCTGTCGAAACTCTCCTTATACTTCACCTGCAGGAGAGAGACAAAGAAGGTCAACGAAATCTCGCCCAGACGGGCAATCTGTGCTGAACGGTCCCCAATGCATGCTGGGTAGACGGCGTGAGTGTTACCTGGCTGGCTAGTTTTGAAGCGTCCCTGGCGTGCTGGATGTCAGTTCTGTCCAAAAGAGAGCCGTCGCTGTAAACTGGCAGCTTGGTGTTGTTCTTATAGGCTACCTGTGGAAATCACACACACACACACACAATATAAAACAATGTATATGTATGGAAATGTCATACACAACAACATATGTACAAACAAACACCACAAACAGACTACACACACAGAAACAACATGCACACACACACACACACACACACACACACACACACACACAGAAACAACATACACAAACACACACACACACCTTGCAGGACACTCTTACATAATGACATTTCAGTGTTAACAGCAGAATGTTTCCATAATTAATCAGCGGTTCCACTCCCAGAACAGCTGGTGAACGGGACAGTTGTCATGGAAATTCATGTTGCATGTTACGTAGTTACGAACACACACACACACTCAGACTCACGTCGCTGGCCAGTTTAGCGGCGTTGGCGGCGTTGACGATGTCAGGCCTGTCTGCCGCCGTGTTGTAGTGGTGAAGCTCCTCTTTGCCTTTTCTGTAGCTGACCTGAGACCAGCGGCGGCAGTAATGACAGAAAAAGGAAAAATGACAAAGTGTGCTGTCAGACGGATTCAAACAACCCGCCCAGCTGCCTCTGACTTGTCAAGACACAGCAGGTCCTCAGTCCAGACTCTGGGGAGGCCTGTGTGGACTTAACAGTTCAGTAATGTAGCTCAGTGCCTAAAAGCTGATGATGAAATGAAGGCATGTGTGACAGTTTTACTGTCTTCATCTGTTCATTGGTGATTAAAACCTGCTCTGTCGTGCTCTTTGGATAAATAAAACCACTGTTTACGAGTCTGCAGCCAATACGAAAAAACAAAAAAGTACCGAAAAGCTTCATTTGTTTGTGCTGTTGACACTAAACTCCACACGGATGAGCTGTTGTTCAGCTTTCGCCTTGTTGTCGCCCACACAACCTGTGTTACGTAACCTTGCTTGTGTTGTGTATTACACTGAGGGGTACAGTACAAGCATGTATGTGTGAGTGTGTGTGTGTGTGTGTGTGTTTTTACATCGCTCTGGTTCCTGTTGACCTCCATGGCGTGCTCCACCTCCGGCAGAGTTTTCATGTTGGTGTAGCTGGACTTCCCCTTCTCACGGTTATACTTCTCCTTATAGATCTTCTACAGGGAGAGAGAGAAGGTAAGAGAGGATGAAAGGGAGACGTGGAGGAATGAGATGATGAGAGGAAAAGAAAGAAAGATGAAACTGAAAAGACAGAAAAAAGGAGCATGATGGATCGAGGGAGAAAATATCTGATGACTAATTCAGCCTGCTGCTGAAGAACGAGTGAAAACACACTAAAAATAATACGAGCAGCTTCCAACTGTGAAAATGAGAAATTCACAGCATGAAGGAGAAATGAACATTAAACGGAGTGAAGATTAACAGCCTGCAGAACAAACCTGCTGCCTTCTGTGTTTAAATTATCCTCTTTCAAAAACCAACTGATTGGTAACGAGTGTAAAAATGTAAAACATAATTGTTTTTTTTCCTGAATTTATAAAAAGCTGAAGACGTTTGGGTTGGGAGACGCTCCTCAGGTGAAATACAGGCATGAAAATGTCTATAAAAACCACCCAGATGAGAAGACCGGGAAACTTAATAACATGTATACCAATTAAACCAAGAAGACACACATCACACTTCAGGTTAAAAGGACATAATGCCTAGAATAGAGGTTTCATCATGACACGGGTCTGAGATCAGTTTTACTGTAACGGTGTTTTGCAGACGGTGGGACCGTCTGGGCTGCTGTTGTCGAGATGGTCGACGTTACACGCTCCAGTTGGCGTCACATTGCTCGGTCAGCAGACATGAAACCAGAAAGCGTCGGGCCGGTGCCCCAGTTTACCCCGAGCTTTCTGCCCTCTGGGCCGACTGACGCCGAACAATAACCCTCATCTGAGAAGCACTCAAACACTGTTGGTCATGTGATCTGAACACTTCTGCAGCTGCTTCACGGTAAAAGTCTTACAGCAACACTTTTCCAACGATTTTATATCGTTTTACAGACAGGTGATGATTTTAACAGTTTGATTATACCATATATAAATATTAAATAATTATAAAATAATAAAAAATAAAAAATAAGAAAACAAAGCTATAAACTGAACAACTGAATCCATCAGATTTGGATTAGATGTCGGTGATCAGATCAGTTTGGACTTAAAGGCTTGAAGGTGAAGTGTGAAACCACTCACCACTCTAAACCTCAGTCTGAGCACATCGCCTGCACATAATCAAATAAATGTTGTGTTGGAAAAACCTGTTTGAATGACTCAATACACAAATTCCTCCAGCTGCTGGAGACAGTGTAGGTCACCAGAGGCGATTCTTCGTCATATAATCTGCTCCAGTGAAAGACACAAAAAGTGCTCCAGGTAGAATTCCCATTTAAACTGGAGACCCTCTATTTGGGTACTTCATCTTAACATATTGCCCAACCCTACAGCAACACACACACCCCCAATCTGGCTGGCATGACCCATCGCAAGATGGTCTCTAGTATTTTTAGGGAACTGAATATCATCAAGGCACACCCCAAGGTTCTTACTTGCTTTTTCATTATGCACTTTAATTTTATATTTCTATACCTGTGTGTTCTAAAATGGGCTAATATGTATCAGCATTCAACCTTTTCCCCCCCCAGACTTAAACATTCAATGCAGAATTTCACTGTGACGTGTCTTTGTTTAGCAGTTTGTTTGCTCTGCAGCTGATACAAGTCACCGTCCTGGTCGAAATCCACTCAGACGACTCATCAGGTTGAACATCTTCACGAGTCGCCTCCGGAAGCTCATTTTATAGAGTTTGAGATGAAAGTTGATTTACAGCTGCGACGTCTTCAGAGGTGTCAGTTTTTAACAGTGATCCTGTGAAACTCGTCTCCGTCCCAGTTTATGAGCGTCAACCTGCCACTGCTGTCTGTGTGTGTGTGTGTGTGTGTGTGTGTGTGTGTGTAGGCAGTAGGTCAGTGTCTGTGTCCTCAGGCGGTAGAGCACAACACAGCTGCTCTCTGTGTTCACGCCTCAGCAGACAAAGTGATACTAACACACCACCACACAGCAAACTCCCTACGTGTGTGTGTGTGTGTGTGTGTCCGATGTTGGGTGGATTATAATCCAACCTGTCTGACATTTGTCTGAAGGTGTTCACTCTTAATAACAAAGACATTTTGCTGAGGGTGGCGCTACATGGATGAAGCAGCTCGCAAAACTGCAAATATCGACTTTAAAAATTATATTAAAATAAAATATTTAGACATATATGGTTTCTTTGCATTGAAAGTCACAGTTTGAACCTATAACATTTTCTCTGTCTGATCATGTCACGATCATGTCGGACTCACGTCGCTCTGCGTCTTCGTCAGCTCTTTCGCGAAGACGGTCTCGATGGTTTGGGGCATCTGGGCATACAGACTGCAGCCGGCTTCCTTCTTGCCCTCCTCCCTGTATGCTTTCTGCAACACCACACAAAATGTCACTTTTTACTTTTAAGAAGCATTAATTCAGATCCCAGTCTTTTAAGGATGCAGTACAATAATTCCAGGAGTGTTAGTGTGAACATAAAGTGTTATATAAAGACACAAATATCTGTTTTAGATATCATCGTATCAATATCACATTCATTGTGATTAGAAATACACCAATTTCATCCCTGGGATTGGTGAAAAATTGAACCTCTATCTCACGCCAGGGGGTTTAATGTTCCTGTGATTATGATCACATTTCCCATAGGCTCTTGCTTCCTCACTATGTGCTTTTCTGGTCAAATTATTATCTCATTAGCTGTACAAACTATGCATCGATTCTAACTGTGTGTGTATAAATAGGAAAATTATATGAATATATAATAACACAATTGAAAATGGTTTCTGTCTTCTCATAAAGTAGATTCACATGTTGGAAATTTTAGCTATTTCACCCAATACAGTGTAACACTGTGAAGTGTCTCCAGACAGTAACTGGAGGTTGTTTTGTACCTCACTGTGTAGCTGAGTTTGCTCCTTTGCATGCAGCGTATCTTTGGTCTCAGGCAGCAGAGAGTACAGACAGTTAACCAGCTCCTTCTTACCCGCCTCCTTGTATTTACTCTGGGAATGAAAGGAAAAAGCATAAAGATCAATAACCTGCACGCCTCGATGCAAAGACTCGAGACACGCAGCACATTTCTTTTTCCTCGTGTCGACTTCTTCATCACCATCACGCTTCAGTAGGAAACATATTCTTCGCTCTGCTTCTACTCATCATTATGTTTACCTGTTAGTTTTAAAATGAATAAGAAACAGATGTTCAACAGATGTTTGGTCTGTAATCAGCGTTATTAAAACCTCATATAGAGACATTTAAGTTTTTGGGCATCCTGCTGGAAGGTTTCAGATGTGTCAATTCAGTGTATTTTCTAAACAGGCAAGTGTAGCAGGGAGGTATTAAGGTTGAGGGTTGAATAGAATATAAACTTGTTTGCTGATGACATAAAAATGTACGATTATAAAACCAATTCTGACAAACACAGGCAAAGATTCTGATTTTCAGGCCTGTCATTTGTACATTTCAGACACTTTAAGTCTTTAATGACCTGAAAGCACCTTGTTAAACAACAGTTAATCAACAGCAACACTTACTAGTACTATTTTCACTGAATGGAAGAAGTAGTAGGAACTCAAAGCGAAGCAAAAAACAGCGAGTGTTTGGATTTCAACCACATGCTGTGAGTTAGATTCACACAAAACTTCTCTTCCTCCGCGCTGAATCTCTTAATCAATTATTAATCGGTAATGTTGGGAAAAAACAAATCAGACCAAACAGACTATTTCAGGCAAGCACACACTAAAATATTCACAATAACACAGAGAGTGAGTGTTTCCAACCTCGCTGTGCGTCTCAGCCATTTCTTTCACAAACTGAGTCTCCAGAGTCTCAGGCAGAAGCGAGTATAAAGTGTTGGGCAGATCCTCTTTGTCCTTCTTGTACTTTGTCTAAGAGAGCACAAAATGTATATATATAAAGATATATATGTATATTTTATTGCCACTTCCACGCCTACATACATGCACACACACACACACACACTTACAGCCTCTCACCTCGCTCTGAAGTTCAGAGATCTGCTTAACGAACTCAGTCTCTTTGGTCTCCGGCATCTGGTGGAAAACACTGCTGCTGATCTCCTGTCTGCCTTTCTGCTTGTATTTATTCTGCACAAACACACACACAGACACAAAGACGGGGAGATGAACATGTGATCCAGAGAAAGAGATAGTCTGTGTTCACAACAAGTAATTTACTCCTGTTTGTTTTAATTATGTTAAAATTAAACAATCAAATCAAACTTGAGTCCGGCTCCTCTAGTGAACGGTTTGTTCGGATTAAGAATTGTAAGAATTTATGTGTATAAAAGCACATATGATGACATCTTGAGTCCATGTTACATTTATTTCTTTACACAAGCCAAAGTCAACCTTTCCACTGTGGCGTGCAGCAGAGAAAAGGTGTGCGATCACAAACGTCCACCCACCTCGCTCTGAAGCTCCATGGCAGCTTTAGCTAACTTCATCTCCTCAGTCTCGGGCAGTGCGGAGTACAGGTTGGTGCTCTGCTCCTTCTTACCTCCTTCCCTGTACTTCACCTGGAGGGGACGGAAAGGACAGGAAAGGTCAGAGACAGATGCTGGGGCTGACGGCAGGCTAATAACACTAAAACTGACTGAATCCTTTTTAAAAAACACTTCAAACTGGTTGTTTTCGACTCCCTCATGAGTCCCTGATGACTCAAAGGAAAATCCTGGACTGATTTGGAAACTGCTGCACGTTGCCTCATTCAAATGCCCGACGAACATCAAACTTCAAAGACTTAAAGACTTAGAGTGAAGCTGGACAGCAATGCAAAAAATAAAAACTGAAAAAAAAAATATATATATTTAAGGCAAAGAGTCGTGTAAATGTTGAATGTTTCTTGTTGTTGTTCAGCTTCTGCCTCTGAAGTCTCCAATGTTGGAGCTTCCCACAAACCTGAAAGACCTGCTTCTAGCTGCAGTACCACAGAATGGAAACATAACTTTGAGACAACACACCAAGGCAACTAAATATTAACTGCGACGGATTATCAGTCTGCAGGTTTCAGGTCCCTGGTTGTTGCTTTATGAAATAAGTTCTAAAGAGTAGAAACTGATGAAGTGCTGAAAAAAGCACAATATTTGTAATTTGTCGTAAATACACTAAAACATGTAAAATACTGGTATGACATTTGAATCACGAGCAGCCATCATGTAAAAGATAAAATATCTGATTACCAATCACACATTTATTCCATGGACAATCCTTCCCTTTGTGCCGACTCTTTGTGGTTGTTCGATTCAAGGTCTGTCACAGATTTATAAGACAGTAGAAGAGAGGTTTGTGTACCTGACTCTGCAGCTCACTGGCCTCTTTAGCGTGCAGCGTCTCCAGAGTTTCAGGTAGCTGGTGGTACAGGCAGCTGGTCGCCTCCTTCCTGCTCGCCTCCTTGTACCTGGCCTGAAGGAAACGTCACCTGTGAGCTGTCTCTGACTTTTTTTTAATCATTTGTGTCTGACAGTTAAGGTATTTTAGGTGGCACAGTGGAGCCACGAGAGAGGGATAAGTAAGAAGACAAATAAAGAAACAGGTAAAAGTAATGAGTTTTCCTCACCTCGCTCTGCAGCTCAGAGACAGTTTTGGCAAACTGAGTCTCAGTGGTTTCTGGCAGCTGAGAGTAGAAGCTCTGACAGAGGCTCCTGACCCCGTCCTCCCTGTATTTACTCTGGACAGAGGGGGGCATCTGTCAGCACCCTCACGTCTGCATACCACTGCATTATTATATTAGAGCTGTATGTGTTCCTCACCTCGCTCTGCAGGTCGGACATCTTGGCAGCGAGCTGCGTCTCAGCCGTCTGCGGCAGCTGAGCGTACAAACTGGACGACATCGACTTCTTCCCACTCTGCTTGTACTTGTTCTGGAGGAGGTTTGGGGGGGACAGCTGAGGTTAATTAAGACACAATATCTTTTTATGTTTTTGGCCATTTTAAAGAGCTAAAAGCATCATCCAACCTAACCCTAACCCTAACCCTCAAACAAAGAAAGCAGTTAGGCCGCAGTTTCTCCTATTGGCTGCTCGCTGCAGACAGACTAACTGTGGGCCAGTGAAGCAATCAATGAATGTTGAGTCCACTCGGTGCTTTGTATCCAGACCAAGCTGCGTGCTGTTGTTGCTGATAACAGCATGTTATCGTCCCAGCACATCAACAAACCAATACACTGGTCTAAACCTAAAACCGCCAGATTCAGTCAGTGGAGGAGCACAGAGAAGAGCAGAGAGTGTGTGATATTTCTATGATTACAGACTCTCAGTTTTCTCAGTTCTCTTATGATTGTTGTTTTTCTGCTGAATAGCTGAGTTACATCATAGAAACACTTGTTCCTCAGTGAGATAATGCTGCTGCACCTGCTACAAACAGCATCGCAAATGTCTACAGCCTTTTACGAGATGTCTTCAAAGTGTAAAAATATGATTCATTCACAAGAGGTGAAACAGCACCAGGACAGTCCAGACTGTTTGTTTCAGCCGCTGCAGGACAAAGTGAGCATGTGAATAAGTGACAGTGAATAATAGATGTGTGCACCTCGCTCTGCAGCTCGGTAACTTCTTTAACGCGCTGCGTCTCCAGCGTCTCAGGCAGCTGGTGGTACAGAGAACAGCTGGCTTCTTTCTTTCCTGCCTCCTTGTACTTGACCTGCAGGAAAAAAACAGTATGAGAGATGACGACTTCTTTTTTTCTTACGCCTGACGTTGTTGGCCTTTATTCAGGATTGTTTCATTGTCAGGAAAAGCTTTTAGTACCACTTGCTTTGAAAAGAACAAAAAAAACTAAAATGACTAATAGTGTCAATGTTTTGTCTGTAGACGTCAGATTTACATAAAAAACAAAACCGGGGGGGATGATGGGGAAGAGAGAGAGAGAGAGAGGGAGAGAGGGAGGGAGAGAGAGGGAGAGAGGGAGGGAGAGAGAGGGAGAGAGAGGGAGAGAGAGGGGTAAAGAGAGGCATCCAGCAGCTCTGAATGTGTTTCTGATAACAAGACCAGAATAGACACAGCGGTCAGTTTATCTGCAATGTGTAAACATGTTGGAGTCCCTGAGACGGAGCACACACACCTGACGAACACACATTCCCCAGAGACTCACTCTCACCTTTAAAGGTGTTTTTCTCCATTTTTCATATTGTCAACAAATCCCCAGAAAACACCAGCAACGTGTTGTTACGTTTCTCAACACTGTCTGACTTCCTGTGTGTGGCTCTCAGCTGTGAGCCCATTGGTTCCCGCTGAGGACGTAAATCTTCAAAAACACCTCACAGATAAAAGTTTCATTAAAAAAAAAAGGATGTCCTCTGTAGTTTGTGGCAAACAAAGACGAGGAAAAAGTTGATTTGTTGTGGACTATTTTCAGCGGCGGATGAATCCAAATTTTCTGGTGCTCTAGTGAGTGTTAGGGGCAACAGGACGGTGTGTGTGTGTGTGTGTGTGTGTGTGTGTGTGTTCATGGTGATGAAGCAACATGTCACCCAGAGGAAAAACATACTTCAGGCCGTTAGTAGATACTTTCACTGCTGGTTTGACTCTGCACTGAACTGTTGACAGTAAGAAAAATACAGAATATTGCCAATCTCGTGAGTTATTCGTTCACTTCGTTAGTGACCAGCTTTTTGTCCAGAAACGGGAGGCGAGTCGCCGTGACGTGAGTGTGTGAGCAGCTCACCTCGCTGTGCGTCTCAGCCATCTCTTTCACAAACTGAGTCTCCAGTGTTTCAGGCAGCAGCGAGTACAAAGTGTTGGGCAGATCCTCTTTGTCCTTCTTGTACTTTGTCTGTAAACAACAAAAAGAAAAAAGAACAGTGAAGTGATGAAAACAATTATCACATCTTCCACACAGCTGTGTGTTTATTTAGATCATGTTAAAGTATTTCATGAAAAAGTATTTAAAAATCTAACAAGAACTAAGAGTGCGACTTTAAAAATGCTTTTCTTTACAACTGTTGTTAATAAATGTTTTTTATTTATCCATCTGGGAACAAAACTGTTTTATTGCACTTGAATAAAAATGAATTATAATATGAGTTATTATGATTAATTGTGTATAATGTATGCTGCAAATTCCATAATTATTTTTTAGTAAAAATGCATTCTTAAATTCAATTTCTGTCAGCAATAATTATAAAAACAAACACTGTAAACTCCAGATGTGACTTTCCACCTGCAGACCATCTGCGTGAGGCGTTCAGGGTCCTCACCTCACTCTGTATCTCTGACATCTGCTTGGCAAAGTGGGTCTCTGCCGTCTCAGGGAGGAGTGAGTACAGGTTCTTGCTGATCTCCTTCTTCCCCTCTTCTTTATACTTCACCTGACAAAGAGAGCACAGAGCTGACTTCACCGGCTCCCGGCAGTGACACTCGGTAAAATAACACGTGTCTGTCTCACCTCGCTGTAAATGTCTCTCCGCTCTTTAGCCAGCTGCATCTCCATGGTTTCAGGTAGCTGGTGATACAGAGAGCTGCTCGCCTCCTTCATGCTGTCCTGCTTATATTTCACCTACACGAAGATGGCAGAACGGAGCGAAAACCCTCAGAATCAAGCCTTTCTGTCAGGTTTCAAGTTCAAATTTCAGCTATTTTTTGTTGAAAGCTGTGCACATATCCAACATTATATTCATACTTCAGCTTCTGGAAGACAAATCAGGGTTTGAAAGTGTAAACCAGGTTTTGATTGACCCAGTAATGGAGGCAGCAAAACTTTCAGGCCTGCACCTGAACGCGGCGCGCTGCATCTGTACACACCTGACTGAGCAGCTGTGAAGCCTCTTTAGCGTGCAGAGTGTCCAGCGTCTCCGGCAGCTTCGAGTACAGAGAGCTGGACGCGTCCTTCTTTCCCGCTTCCTTATATTTGGTCTAGAAAACAAGACAAAGAATCATTTTGTACAAAGGGACGATGTTCTCTCTGAGGTAAGCTGCAGCAGCCTTTTCCACATCTTACCGTACCTCACTTTGGATTTGAGAAACAGCTTTGGCAAACTGGGTTTCGTTGGTCTCTGAGAGGTGGGAGTAAACACTGACGGCCTGGCTCTTCTTCCCACGCTCCTTGTACTTGTTCTGGAGACGACAGGACAAATCCAGAAAGACATTTTATCTCTCTTTCTGTGGCCTGAGCTCCAAGTTACTCCCTGTTACCAAACCACATGCTCAGAGAGGAGAGGACAGAATCCCACTGTGGGATTTTTTAGAAACGACCACAGAGCTCAAACTGCACGCAAAGGCTGAAGAACCATAAAAAAAAAAAGCTTTAATGCATCAATATTATAATCCTGTAATATAATATACATTATTCTGAACTGTAGCAGTACTTTTACTTTTGCTACTTTAAGTATAACTTGATGTACTTTTACTTTAGTATTTCTACACTTGAGTAAACCATCAGAGTATTTCCTCCACCGACACACTGATCTGCTGCATGTTTGTCAAATGTTTGTTTTGGACGTTTTTTTTTACGTTCATATGGAGCTTTTTCTGTTTTTTCCATCACATATATTCAGATGTAATGTTTCAGAAACAGTCTGATGATAAAGAAAGACAAAGTGTTGTGAGCAGAACAACAAGCAAAATCCCTTAATGACACGAACAAAAAATGAAAACGACAAAGACCGGCAGGAATTTAAAGATCAGTAGGAGACAGGTCGGCGTGTGTGTGTGTGTGTGTGTGTGTGACTGTATGTGTGTGTCTATGTGTGTCTCTGTGTGTGTGTGCGTGTGTGTGCGTGTGTGTGACTGTGTGTGTGTGTGTGTATGTGTGTGTGTGTATGTGCGTATGTGTGTGTGTGTGCATGTGTGTGTGTGTGACTGTGTGTGTGTGTGTGTATGTGTGTGTGTGCATGTGTGTGTGTGTGACTGTGTGTGTGTATGTGTGTGTGTGTGTGTGTGCGTATGTGTGTGTGTGTGTGTGTGACTGTATGTGTGTGTCTATGTGTGTCTCTGTGTGTGTGTGCGTGTGTGTGACTGTGTGTGTGTGTGTGTATGTGCGTATGTGTGTGTGTGTGCATGTGTGTGTGTGCGTATGTGTGTGTGTGTGCTGTACCTCGCTCTGTATCTCGGTCATCTCGCGAGCGAACTGCGTTTCCGTGGTTTCGGAGAGCTGAGAGTACAGAGACGACGTCATCTCCTTCCTCCCGTCGTCTTTGTACTTTTTCTGTTCGGACACAAAGAATCAAAGAGAAAACTGATTGTGACGGCCACTCGTCTTCGTTTAAAGGGCCGGTTCAAACAAATGATACTGAAATGTATTTTCACACGTACCCCCCATTGTGTCCAACCAAGCAGGTAGTTTTGGTTTTTAAATCACTTCTTAAAACTTGTATTAATGCCACGACCACTGGCTTATATTGCCAACAATAATATTATGGCTCTTTCTCTTATCTTTACTGTTAGGTTTCAGTTTATCTTCATTATTTCATTATTTCTTTTTTTTATTTTGTGTTATTATTATTTTGTCTTATCTTATTTGCCTCAGTAATGACCTGTGAATCCTGTTTTAACCTTTTAACAGCACTTTGTAACTTTGTTCTTCAAATAAAGTTTATTTTAATTATTATTATTACTGTCTATTGAATAGGTAACGTCAAAATATAATGATTGAACTTATGTTGGCAGGGTTACGGACTTTATCTGCACATTATGGGACAGCCGGAAACTCCTTCAACGTTGGCAAAATGTTGAAAAACAGAATAAGGTGGTTTCGGATACTAATTTGACTGTTTGAATCCAACACTTTTTATTCTCCAGACAATAATTCAATTAATTTATTCATATGGATTTTGCTCTTTATAGCAAAACTAATGATCACAGTCTAATCATTTATTTGTACTTGTGGACAAGATCATCTCCATTATGTTTGTGAGTTGTTCTGTTGCGTATTGAGATGATGAACTAAAATAAAGTTTAAAAAACAAACTAACTCCATATCATGATACAACTAGAGGTGACAACGTTGAAATTTGGGTGATCCAACCCTTTAAGCAACCAAAGAGTGAGTGTAAGTTTTGTTTAGTATAGACTTGTTTCACATGGTTTAAACCGCTTTTTAAAGTCAATAAAGCATATTTGTATTTGACTGAATTGACAGATGGAGAGAAAGACAGAAGAAAAAGAGATAAAGGTATAGAAAGAGTGAGAAAAGAAGAAGAGAGAGACAGCCGGGTGAAGGTAGAGACTCACTTCACTCTGCAGTTCAGCCACTTCTTTGGCGCGTTTGGTCTCCAGCGTTTCGGGCAGTTTGGAGTAAAGAGGCGACGCCGCCTGCTGCCTCCCGGCCTGCTTGTACTTCACCTGACACACACGCACACACACACACACACACACAGTAAATGACCACTTCCACTACAGTCACAGCCCCGTGCGCTCTGAAGTGTTAAACCCACCACAGTCCAGTTATTGAAACTGCTCCTTTACTACCAACAACTAAAAATGTACAAACAACTATCTTTCTTTCAACAACTGACGTTATCAGCCGTGCATCCTATTGGTGGTTGATATAGCAACCATTCTGTGACATCAGCAGGTTTTATCAGCTGTCGACCAATGGGAGCTCAGCTTGGCGCCCTGTTTGACCCGACATAGTTGACACATTTAAATGTGGGATAAAAGAAAGAAAGACATCCTCAGAAGTCCCACAGAGACTGTGGGAGTAATTTTATTGTTTATTATAATATATACATATATAAAGATATTACATTATATTTCTACTCGTGTGTTGTTGGTGTTCATTGGCTGAAAAGTAAAGCGGTCCAGACAGCCTACAGCAGAGCTAAATCCAGACCTTCTTATCTCTGAGCTGTCTGTCTCTGCACTCTAAACATCCGACACACCGCAAGACTATATCTACATCACACACAGTTTCCACCGAAACATACTGCAACTATTAAAGGACCATACCGCTGTTTCTGTATGTTTTCACTACTGCTAACATCCTAAGAAAAACTTGCTGTAGTGTTTCAGTTTTCTCAATTAATGGTTAATTGCGATTTCAGCTCTTGGCGGGACTCAGCAGACTGAGGGTCACACTAGCAACTTGTTTTTATGGACATTAAAAATTGTTGCAGCAGAAAAAGCACAAAGCATTAAGCAGCTGCAGCTGAAGCCCGCTCAACCAACTGATGCCTGAATTTTATCTAAACAAACTATGTGTCCTTGAAAAACAACATAATTTAAGGATTCTACAGACATTAAGGCAGTATTTAACACTACAAACAGACTATATAGCCACATGACCATGATACAGCAGTTTAAGGTATATGCCATAAAGGATAAAGTCACTATAAATTCCCTATTGGAGATAATTGATGCAGATGCCAACATGAGGAAGTCACAGTCTGACGTCACATTTCTTGTGTTCAGTAAAAGCTCTGGAGAAAGTTGACATCATATCCCGTGTTTGGCTTTAAAATTGTCAATACAGATTGAGTTAAGGAATCAATAAGAGCTCTCACCTCGCTGTGCGTCTCAGCCATCTCTTTCACAAACTGAGTCTCCAGAGTCTCAGGCAGCAGCGAGTATAAAGTGTTGGGCAGATCCTCTTTGTCCTTCTTGTACTTTGTCTTAAGGGGAGAAAAAATGTCAACAGAGAAAATATTCCACTGAAAGACGTGAGAGAAGCTTTCAGTGTGTGTGATCAGAGAAGAGAAGGAGGGAGCGTCGCCGCACCTCGCTCTGGATCTCCGACATCTGTTTGGCAAAGTGCGTCTCTGCTGTCTCGGGGAGGAGGTGGTAGAGTGTCGAGGACGTGTCCTTCTTACAGCCCTCCTTATATTTCACCTGCCTCGCAAAACAAGCAAACAAATGACAGTCAGCACTTTGGCACTTATCCTGAAGTTGGCATTGTGTGTTTAAATGTCTCCAACAACTTTATACTACAAGTTTGTTTCTTTATTTACACATAAAAAAAGGATTTATATATAATTTGCAAGCAAATGAGAAGGAGAATTGTCTAAAAACCCTCCAGGGGCTTTAAAAGTGGCGTTCTGCAGGCAGCATGAACATGACAGATTTCTGTATTTGTGGTTTGGTCTGTGCTCTTCTTGCTGGTGATGACATTTGGTGGGTTGTTTGGTCACCATCAATTAAAATCTGATCAAAACACACACTCGCACAGTCCTGCTGAAGCTGAGTTCCTCAGTGTTAAACTGATTAGAAGGTTTTTGTCCAAATCTTGTTTGTTGCATTTTTATGAATACTTAATATAAACTCTTTATAGTCGAAGCTGAGTTTTCAGGGGCTTCAATGTTACAAAGAAGGCTTTCATTATATCATCAGTAATTTTAATTCATGAGTTGTTATTATCCTGTGAGGCTGCTTGTCAAATCGGTTTTAAGACTTTCAAAGCAGCCTGCAAACAGAAACACAGCAGGAGAAGAAGAAGCGTCTGAGGCTGAACGAGCAGACAGAGTAAAGGAGTGAAGGGTTCGTCACCTGACTCTGGAGCTCCGTCACCTCCTTGGCCAACTCAGTCTGAAGGGTTTGAGGAAGGCTGCAGAACAGACTGGACGACAGCTCCTTCTTCACGTCCTCTTTGTACTTCACCTGCAGGGGTGACAGGCTTAGTGTGTGTCCAGGTCTGACCGGAAAAGTTCCTGTGTAAAATAATCTAAATAAATCCTGAAGTGTCCTTCGACTCAAAGTCTTCCACAGGTTTTTATCTCTGTGGTGTGCAGGTGCTCCCTCATTTTTCTGACAACATTATGTTTGTCAAGTCCTGAACAGGATATGAAGTTATAAAGTCGTGCTCAGTGAGGACGTTTTCGTGTTCCTCACTTCCCCAAGCACTGAGACTGGGATTAGATCCTGGGTGTGATCTGTACCTGGCTCTGCATCTCTGAGGCCTGCTTGGCGTGTTGAGTCTCCAGAGTTTCTGCCATCACAGAGTGCAGACAGCTGCCGGCCTCCTGCCTGCCCGACTTCTTATACTTTGTCTGAAGAAAACAAAAACAAAACATTTTAAGACATTTTACATCTCAATCCACCTGGGTTTTAAAGTCTTGATCCCAGTAACTGAAACGTTGTAGAGTAATTCATCCTCTTTGTTTAAATGAAATTATACTTTTGGTGAGCTCATGAAAACCTTATTACGACTTTATGAAGTTTTGTCTTCATGATTGGCTGATCGGAAATAAGAGAAAAAACAATAATTCTTGGAGGAGACTTTATGGTTTACTTCTTCAGGACTCTGAAAATTATCTAAATAAAGCAACATGAGGATGGAAAACTTGCCCACACCTTATAGGCTCCACACTGGTCATGTCAAATGTCTCGTGTCTGGATAAAAACCAGGTGAGCTTTAAGTCCCTAAACTCCAATGATCCTGGATTTGAGGCCCGATCCAAATCCTGTTTGTTTTACTATATATTTGATGATGTTTAGGTATGAAAAGGTTATGGTCGAGGGTAAAGCACCATCCTCCGATATTGGTGCATGAATTTCTTGGCTTGTAATGTTTCATCATCACTCCTCTTTCCTCTCATCTCACCTCGCTCTGCAGCTCAGAAACAGCTTTAGCAAACTGAGTCTCAGCGGTTTCTGGCAGCTGAGAGTAGAAACTCTGGGAGAGGCTCCTGATCCCGTCCTCCTTGTACTTGTTCTACAATCAGAGACAGAAAACAGCCAGATTACAATTTGTAATAACAACTTGAGAGATTTAACTGACTGCAACTGCAACAGCTAATAATAGCTTCCACTGTCCTCACTTCTTTCCTAGTTAGAAGAACTGAGAGCTCCACAGAAACAGAGTCGACTCGTGCGTGTTGTCCTAACAAACAGGGCGTGAAGACGCTTCACTTTCTAAACTTCAGAGCGACGAACAAGCTATGTGCTGCCATGGAAAGCAATTTGACATCCCTGCTGTGAATATATATGACCGCCAGAGACACACATTTGTGCCAGAAGAGGCTTGTTAAAATAGCTCATCATTTTCATGTTGGCAGTTTAAACATTTGAGTTTCACACAATTTGCTAAACGACTGATTTTGAAAATCAGTAAAAATTGAAAATTTAAAAACTGAACTTCCACACTAAAGTCACGAGAACTCCATCTGCTGACAAAAGCCATGAGATGTGGCTGAAAGCTCTGGAAAGCTTTAATGGTGGTTTCTTACAAATTTAAACTGCCATATTTCACACACAAAAAAAAAAAACTATGTTGTTCCGATTCCACGTTGTTAAATGCGTCCCGTCACTGGGGGGTTTCTTTGCTCTTACTTGGCTCTGCAGGTTGGTGAACTCTCGAGCAAACTGGGTCTCCAGAGTGTCGGGCAGCTGGTGGTAAACTGGACATGCCAACTCCTTCTTAACAGCCTCTTTATACAAGATCTGCAGCACACAGAGGGGGCAACATGTGGAGAAAGAGTGAGACATTTAGGATAATACAACAAGCCTTAGAAGCTGCTAAAGCATCCAAACAGCACTGGGCAGTAGGTATGTTAACATATTTTAGCGCCACAGTGGTTTCTATTCTATGAAAATGAACTTGCAGAGTCGACTTAAATTGTGCAAAAAATATTTTAAAAATCCTTTGTTTAAAAAGTCGCTGCTCAAATCTTACAGTGTCCTTGAGTCAGAGGATCTTCTTTTTCTTACATGCATGAACAGTGCCTGTCGAAGGAGCATGTGAGTACCTGACTCTGCAGCTGTGACGCCTCTTTAGCGTGTTGTGTCTCCAGAGTTTCAGGTAGTTGGTGATACAGAGACGTTGACGTCTGCTTCCTGCCGGCCTCTTTGTATTTAGCCTGAAAGACACAACGAGTGTCACCACTACCCTGTTCTGTTGCATCTCAGTCGTCTCTAAAGATAATCGCTGAGATTTGTTTAGTACGTCCGAGAAAAATTGCACATTGGTACAGTAGAAAATGGCTGAATCAGATGAAGCCTGCAGGTAAGCCTGTTTGAGTGTGAATCACCTGAACCCACCTCGCTCTGCATGTCCGTCAGCTCTTTAGCGTGCTGGGTGTCAATGGTGTCGGGGAGCAGAGAGTACAGGTTGACGCTCATCTCTCTCTTACCATCTTCTTTGTACTTGACCTTGTGATGGAAAAAAAAATACAACCAGAAGGATGAGAACAGGTTCAACAACTAGAAAACATTTCCACCTGGCCGTCCTACCTCACTGAGCATCTCCGTCTGCTGCCTGACAAACTGAGTGTCGATGGTTTCCGGCATCAGGTGGTACAGACTGGAGGCGTCGTTCTTTGAGCTCTGCTTGTACTTCAGCTGGAGCAGACATGGTCAAAACACATCATCACCATCCCATTATTCGGTTCAGTTCAATCAGTAAAAGCATTGAATACATTTTTTTTCACAGCAGGATGAAGGAAAAAGAAGCACAATAAAACACACTGGATGCTCAGTAAAAGGTGCTTCTTTTGGTGTTTCTTTTACTACAGTGTATCTTGTTTCTATCATGAAGCTCAGGTGTGACTTTGGGTCTTTGTTCAGGTTCATGTAGGACAGTTTGTATACTTTTATAAACTTTCAGAAAAACTTAACTTGATGAAAAAAAGCTGCTAAGTTGGAAATCCACCTTAAAGGTAACCAAATGTACACTTTATGAGTCTTGTGTGGGTTGAATAGTCATCCGATAATGAAAAAAGTGTGTGCCAAAGACAGCTGGTTTTCTGTCAGATGTTGTCTGTTTGGGCCGCTCAGCTCCTGTGTTTGTGTGTGTGTACCTGACTCTGCAGCTGCGAGGCCTCTTTAGCGTGCAGCGTATCCAGGGTCTCAGGTAGAGTCGAGTACAGAGAGCTTCTCGCTCCTTTCTTTCCTGCTTCTTTGTACTTCATCTAAAAAAAACACACACACCAAAAATGAACTCATCGCTTCAAACTGGTTTCAGACTTTAGCCTGCTTCAGACGTCAGCGGCATCCATTATAACACATAATTTAATTTAAAGATTTTTAACTTGGTCATTGGTCCTGAAGGATCGGGACAGACCCGCTGCCTCTCTGTCTCTGGACCCAGTGCTAGAATTTCTGTCTTTTCCCTCTTCAACTGAAGTTCATTGTGAGATGTCAAGAGACTGTTTAAAACAGAGTTGTGTGTCATCTGCGTAGCGGCGTTACTTGTCTCAGGATTTGTTCAGCTGGAATCACCTTTTACATGAGATACAATAACACTCTAATGGGTTTTTCAAAAAGGAATCTTTTCTTAAGAACAAGTTTTGTATCTACTTTACATACTGCAAGGGCATTAGGGGAAATCATCGAGCATGAGAGCACGATTTAGGAAGTGCCTCTTTTTGTAACATGCTGTTTGTGTCGATGTACTGAACTCTTTCCACCTCAGAATAAAAAAAATCACTGACTACAATAAAACTACAGGGTGCTCAGATGTTACTGATCGTGTGTCTCTGTTTTAAACTACTTTCTAGGCAGAAACATCATTGACCCCCTCACCTCACTCTGCAGCTCAGAGACCGCTTTAGCAAAGTGAGTCTCGGCTGTTTCTGGTAGCTGAGAGTAGAAACTCTGAGAGAGGCTTCTCTTTCCGTCTTCCTTGTACTTGTTCTGGAAAAGATGGAGAAAAAGAAAATCCAGACACTGACACAGATGGCGAAGGGAACAAAACTAGATTTTTTTTTTGTTTCCTAGCAGGTGTGAAGAAACTGCAACATGATTAAAAATCTGTGAATCTACACCTGAATGCTGTGCAGCTCTCTGTGGTCACAATTAGACCTGTCAAAAAAGGTTTGTTTTCCCTGTGTCCTAAAAAAAACTAGAACAAATCTGTTATCCCATCTTTCCCTGGCCACAGATCAGATATTGTTAATAACTCTTCTCCAATGCACATTACACACAGCCTGCGATACCACTTTGATCCTGTTTCTGATGCTAATCTGGCCTCTGATGAGTGTCTGAGGTATAGAAACATCAGAGAGCATTGGATGATGGGGTAGTGATTATTTATTTTTATAATGATAACTACTAACTCTCCATAGTACAGTATATATATATATATATATATGTATATGGCCTTTTTACAGCCTGAAGTGTTTTAAAAAGATATCAGAGACAAAGTGAGAGTTCACTCCACTTTTACTTAAAATCTTAAAACTTAACCCTTAAAATCAAACACTCTGAAAAGCAAGTTTTGTATCTACAGGATTTAATATACTGTGAGGAGGTTGGAGGGATATCTTCCAGAAAAGCCATAAATATACCTCACCTCATCTAAACTCCTCTGCATCTATGTGTATCTCTACAAATCACTGAGATATATTCAGGCAATGAAGGAACATGTAATCTGATGGGAAATTACGCCGTGTTAAAATCTAGAAATATCTTATATATTTACCTCGCTCTGCATGTCAGTCATCTCTCTGGCGAAGCTGGTCTCTGATGTGTCGGACAGAGTGGAGTACAGGGAGCTGGACATCTCCTTCTTCCCGCTGTTCTTGTATTTGATCTGGGAAATAACAGCATCAACAACCATTGTGTTGCATGTAGGTGGTACGGTCGGAGCTGAACATCTCCCAGAAATCAGACGATAAGGAACCAATTCCTGGTTCCCACGTCTGGGCACAACTGACAAACTGTCCTCAGATAACAGTAGGAGAAAACTGCAGGTTTACCTCACTGCGCAGCTCTGCAGCTTCTTTAGCGTGCTGCGTCTCCATGGTGTGTGGCAGGAGGGAGTACAGGCTGGTGTTCGCCTCTTTCTTACCTGCCTCCTTGTACTTGGTCTGTAGGTTGAAATGAACACAGTCACTTTGCATGAAGTGGTGGTTTGTGCAACACAGTCGATGTGGCCTCTAATAACTCTCTCGTCCGCACAGAGCTTAAATAAGTGAGCTGAAAATCTGCTTGCCTGTGCTTAATATTCACCATCCTGGGCTAGTCCAGATGACTCTCACTGTGTCGAAATATATTTCTTTTTCATCTTCTGAGCACGTTCTTCATAAGCTAACCAATGTAATCTTAAATATATTTTGTGTCCAAAGTTTAACCGCTTGGGCTGACTGATACCTCTCTCAGTGTCGTTCACATTGTCCCTGGTTCAAATGAAATGATATCTATCTGTCCCTGTACCTCGCTCTGCAGTTCAGACAGCTGTTTGGCCAGCTGTGTCTCCGTGGTCTCTGGGAGCTGATGGTACAAACTGCCCTGAATCCTCTGCTTCAGACCTTCTTTGTACTTCACCTGCAGGAGACGGGATGGAGAGTCACATGGTGAGTTCATCCAATCCTTGGGAAAAATAGACTAGTCCAACATCACGATTATTCAATCATTTACTGTATACATTAGCACCTCTCACATTTTGCAGTGGCAGAAATCTATCATTCCTAAAATACAATTAAATAAGGAAAATATGGCCCATGACGTGACGGCTGTCTTTACATGCGACAACACAATTGAACGTTGTTGTCGGTCCATCTGTCGTATGTTTTCTTCTGTAACTCCATGTTGATGTGTAGAAGCACAATGAACGAAAAACAAAACTGGTTTGCAGCTGCAGATTCTTAAAATTGGTGGTGGAAATAAAAACCTAATTTTCATATTTTTTTCAAATTCTTCCTACATAGCTAGTGGGAGGAAAGACACTCATAGAACCAAGAACCAAGAAGTAACCTGTTTGGATACCTCGCTCTGCAGGTTTGACGCCTCTTTAGCGTGCTGGGTGTCGATGGTCTCAGGCAGCAGAGAGTACAGGTTGATGCTCATCTCCTTCTTACCGTCCTCTTTATACTTCACCTGAAAAAAACACAAAAGTGCTGAGCTTCATCCACCAGCCAACAAAAACATTTCTCATGAAGAAGGAGGAGATTGTACAGTAAGTTGTGATTTCTTCTCCTTCCCGTTGTTACCTCGCTGAGAAGCTCGGAGACTTCCTTAGCGTGGGCCGTCTCCAAGGTCTCAGGCAGCGCGTGGAACAGACTGGAGGAAAGACTTTTCTTCAGAGCCGCCTTGTACTTCAGCTGAACACAAACAGGAGCAGAGACTATTATCCATGTATGAAAAGGCACAGGGATGGATGGATGGATGATGGAGGGATGGTGTTTGTTACTGCGTGTAGCTGTGTGTGGAACATGTGTTTTCACCTCACTCTGAAGTTCAGAAGCCTCTTTGGCGTGCAGCGTCTCCAGAGTCTCAGGCAGAGTGGAATACAAAGAGCTGGACACTTCTTTCTTTCCCTTTTTGTACTTCATCTAAAATCAGTTTAATGAAATGATATTTGTTATATTGAGATTTCAAGGACCAAAATTTGCTGATATTTCATTACATCAACAACAGAAACACAAGAAACGTGTTTTAAGCTCTACTGTAGGACTGTACATAACAATAATCTGTATTGTGTGCAGTAAATAAAACTGAATGGGTTAGTCTAAATTTATAGAAAGTTTAAAGTCATAATCTTTAAGATGTTCATGAAATCAGACCCTGTTTTTGATACTATTGCATTTGTTCAGCAATATCCATTCATTGATTTTACATTACGTAATGTAAACTCTATATTAGTTTTCATTGTTGGTGGCGGAGTCCGCCATAACCCATGCTGGATTCAAATTGCCAGCACATACATGAGGGATTGACAGGACACAACAGTGTCAGTGTTACTGTAATTTATCTCATTGATATCAGCCTCACTGTTCACTCTTCTACAGCCTTATTACAACTGGATTAAGGTAATGCTAATGCTTACCCAACATTTCCAACTATTTCTCCTTCACATTAAAAGACTTTTACTGTGAAGAGGCCACATTTGGCAATGAACGCAATACTTTTTAAAATCAGAACAGTTGTAAATATGTCAGGGAGTAGTGGAGTGGAGTCAGAAGCAGCCATGAAATCAGATTGTAATTATTATTGACTAACTTCTTTATTAAGTAAGTTTGTTTGGCTGCACTGTAAACAGATGCACCAGTTGCTCTTCTGTTGTATTTCTGACAAAGTAGCTGCTCAATCAGTAGTATTAAACCGTACCTGCTGTTACCACAGAAACCAAAATAACCAGGACTGAAATCTCAAGGATCACAACTTTATTGTTAAAATACACTGGAAATGGAACTGGAGATATTGCTCATTTTTGTTGTCTTGGGAGTTCACTCTGAGCACTGGTTTCTCTCCGTTTCGGTGATAAAAGCAGGATTTGCAGTGTGAAAAGCGTTTTCAAGCATTCCTCACCTCGCTCTGCAACTCAGAAACAGTTTTGGCGAACTGAGTCTCAGTGGTCTCTGGCAGCTGACTGTAGACACTCTGGGAAAGGCTCTTTATCCCATTCTCCTTGTACTTGGTCTGTAAAAGACAGAAAATTACTTGTATTTAATAACAATTACTTTATTTCTCTGTAATGCTCTCTGTGGTCACAATTAGACCCGCCAAAAAGGGTTTGTTTTCTCCGTGTCCTAAAAAAAACTAGAACAAATCTGTTATCCCATCTTTCCCTGGCCACAGATCAGATATTGTTAATAACTCTTCTCCAATGCACATTACACACAGCCTGCGATACCACTTTGATCCTGTTTCTGATGCTAATCTGGCCTCTGATGAGTGTCTGAGGTATAGAAACATCACAGAGCATTGGATGATGGGGTAGTGATTATTTATCACTAATCAAACAGCATTCTTACTGCAGCTCTCTCTGCACTTCAGTTATTCTAAGGACACGACAGCTCTCAGTTGAAGCGCAACCGGGATCCTCCTGCATGTGGGAGATCCCGTTTATTTAATCTCACTCCAAAATGTTTCCCACATTAGTGTAATCTTTTAATCAGCACTGTTTATGTGACCGAACCACAGACAATAAGTTTAATGATAGTTGAAAGACATTTATAACATGGACATGGAAAACACTTCTTTCTGATTGTGTGGTAAGTTTCTATTAAAATGATACAGTCAACAGGTTAACCACGCTTCCAAATTTAGTGCGCAAGGCAAATTAAGCTGCAGGTAACCATAGAAACAGTATTGATGTGTGACTGTCTAATGCTAACTACTAACTGTCCATAGTACAGTATATGTATATGTATTATGGCCTTTTGACAGCCTGAAATGTTTTAAAAAGATATCAGAGACAAAGTGAGAGTTCACTTTTACTTAAAACCTTAAAACTTAACCCTTAAAATCAAACCCTCTGAAAAGCAAGTTTTGTATCTACAGGATTTAATATACTGTGAGGAGGGTGGAGGGATATCTTCCAGAAAAGCCATAAATATACCTCACCTCATCTAAACTCCTCTGCATCTATGTGTATCTCTACAAATCACTGAGACATATTCAGGCAATGAAGGAACATGTAATCTGATGGGAAATTACGCCGTGTTAAAATCTAGAAATATCTTATATATTTACCTCGCTCTGCATGTCAGTCATCTCTCTGGCGAAGCTGGTCTCTGATGTGTCGGACAGAGTGGAGTACAGGGAGCTGGACATCTCCTTCTTCCCGCTGTCCTTGTATTTGATCTGGGAAATAACAGCATCAACAACCATTGTGTTGCGTGTAGGTGGTACGGTCGGAGCTGAACATCTCCCAGAAATCAGACGATAAGGAACTAATTCCTGGTTCCCACGTCTGGGCACAACTGACAAACTGTCCTCAGATAACAGTAGGAGAAAACTGCAGGTTTACCTCGCTGCGCAGCTCTGCAGCTTCTTTAGCGTGCTGCGTCTCCATGGTGTGTGGCAGGAGGGAGTACAGGCTGGTGTTCGCCTCTTTCTTACCTGCCTCCTTGTACTTGGTCTGTAGGTTGAAATGAACACAGTCACTTTGCATGAAGTGGTGGTTTGTGCAACACAGTCGATGTGGCCTCTAATAACTCTCTCGTCCGCACAGAGCTTAAATAAGTGAGCTGAAAATCTGCTTGCCTGTGCTTAATATTCACCATCCTGGGCTAGTCCAGATGACTCTCACTGTGTCGAAATATATTTCTTTTTCATCTTCTGAGCACGTTCTTCATAAGCTAACCAATGTAATCTTGAATATATTTTGTGTCCAAAGTTTAACCGCTTGGGCTGACTGATACCTCTCTCAGTGTCGTTCACATTGTCCCTGGTTCAAATGAAATGATATCTATCTGTCCCTGTACCTCGCTCTGCAGTTCAGACAGCTGTTTGGCCAGCTGTGTCTCCGTGGTCTCTGGGAGCTGATGGTACAAACTGCCCTGAATCCTCTGCTTCAGACCTTCTTTGTACTTCACCTGCAGGAGACGGGATGGAGAGTCACATGGTGAGTTCATCCAATCCTTGGGAAAAATAGACTAGTCCAACATCACGATTATTCAATCATTTACTGTATACATTGGCACCTCTCACATTTTGCAGTGGCAGAAATCTATCATTCCTAAAATACAATTAAATAAGGAAAATATGGCCCATGACGTGACGGCTGTCTTTACATGCGACAACACAATTGAACGTCGTTGTCGGTCCATCTGTCGTATGTTTTCTTCTGTAACTCCATGTTGATGTGTCGAAGCACAATGAACGAAAAACAAAACTGGTTTGCAGCTGCAGATTCTTAAAAATGGTGGTGGAAATAAAAACCTAATTTTCGTATTTTTTTCAAATTCTTCCTACATAGCTAGTGGGAGGACACTCATAGAACCAAGAACCAAGAAGTAACCTGTTTGGATACCTCGCTCTGCAGGTTTGACGCCTCTTTAGCATGCTGGGTGTCGATGGTCTCAGGCAGCAGAGAGTACAGGTTGATGCTCATCTCCTTCTTACCGTCCTCTTTATACTTCACCTGAAAAAAACACAAAAGTGCTGAGCTTCATCCACCAGCCAACAAAAACATTTCTCATGAAGAAGGAGGAGATTGTACAGTAAGTTGTGATTTCTTCTCCTTCCCGTTGTTACCTCGCTGAGAAGCTCGGAGACTTCCTTAGCGTGGGCCGTCTCCAAGGTCTCAGGCAGCGCGTGGAACAGACTGGAGGAAAGACTTTTCTTCAGAGCCGCCTTGTACTTCAGCTGAACACAAACAGGAGCAGAGACTATTATCCATGTATGAAAAGGCACAGGGATGGATGGATGGATGATGGAGGGATGGTGTTTGTTACTGCGTGTAGCTGTGTGTGGAACATGTGTTTTCACCTCACTCTGAAGTTCAGAAGCCTCTTTGGCGTGCAGCGTCTCCAGAGTCTCAGGCAGAGTGGAATACAAAGAGCTGGACACTTCTTTCTTTCCCTTTTTGTACTTCATCTAAAATCAGTTTAATGAAATGATATTTGTTATATTGAGATTTCAAGGACCAAAATTTGCTGATATTTCATTACATCAACAACAGAAACACAAGAAACGTGTTTTAAGCTCTACTGTAGGACTGTACATAACAATAATCTGTATTGTGTGCAGTAAATAAAACTGAATGGGTTAGTCTAAATTTATAGAAAGTTTAAAGTCATAATCTTTAAGATGTTCATGAAATCAGACCCTGTTTTTGATACTATTGCATTTGTTCAGCAATATCCATTCATTGATTTTACATTACGTAATGTAAACTCTATATTAGTTTTCATTGTTGGTGGCGGAGTCCGCCATAACCCATGCTGGATTCAAATTGCCAGCACATACATGAGGGATTGACAGGACACAACAGTGTCAGTGTTACTGTAATTTATCTCATTGATATCAGCCTCACTGTTCACTCTTCTACAGCCTTATTACAACTGGATTAAGGTAATGCTAATGCTTACCCAACATTTCCAACTATTTCTCCTTCACATTAAAAGACTTTTACTGTGAAGAGGCCACATTTGGCAATGAACGCAATACTTTTTAAAATCAGAACAGTTGTAAATATGTCAGGGAGTAGTGGAGTGGAGTCAGAAGCAGCCATGAAATCAGATTGTAATTATTATTGACTAACTTCTTTATTAAGTAAGTTTGTTTGGCTGCACTGTAAACAGATGCACCAGTTGCTCTTCTGTTGTATTTCTGACAAAGTAGCTGCTCAATCAGTAGAATTAAACCGTACCTGCTGTTACCACAGAAACCAAAATAACCAGGACTGAAATCTCAAGGATCACAACTTTATTGTTATAATACACTGGAAATGGAACTGGAGATATTGCTCATTTTTGTTGTCTTGGGAGTTCACTCTGAGCACTGGTTTCTCTCCGTTTTGGTGATAAAAGCAGGATTTGCAGTGTGAAAAGCGTTTTCAAGCATTCCTCACCTCGCTCTGCAACTCAGAAACAGTTTTGGCGAACTGAGTCTCAGTGGTCTCTGGCAGCTGACTGTAGACACTCTGGGAAAGGCTCTTTATCCCATTCTCCTTGTACTTGGTCTGTAAAAGACAGAAAATTACTTGTATTTAATAACAATTTCTTTATTTCTCTGTAATGTTGCTGCAGGAAGAACAATCTGCTACTCTGAGAGGCAGACGGATGTTCTTTAAAACAAACTTTATTGGTCTGGGATAACAAGGATTTCTCTGTTTCAACAATTAATAACAATAACAATTAACCTATTTTTCTATTAATGGCAAAGCTAACATTGTGGCCCACTATATTTATTTCACTTCTTTGTGTTTGTCATTGTGTATTTTTAATTTCCTCTTCATCGTCTGGGTTTGATGAACACGTCTTTGTGTCCTCACAGATCAACACTGACACTGGGCCAAGCCTCATTAGTCTGGACAGTATCTGTGCAACATCGTTAAAATGCAAATTAAAGGCCGCAGCGCAGATAACCTCTTTGATCCTTTTTTGATGATAATCACACTTGTGATGACCAATGCATGATCGAAAACATCAAATACGATGCAGCTTTCTGCAGGCGCTCCTGCAGTTTTTATTCTAAATTCTAAACACCTTCCTGTTCTGCACCACATCACATTTTATCTTTGCACCTGATTTCACTCAGTTTCAGTCTTTTGATGAAAATGTATAATAGATATATTCATACTTTTATGTTCATTATTAAATGTATATTAGCACATTTATTTTAGTTTAAATCTCACTTTAGTCACATGATTATAAAAAGTTGCAGTCAACAAAGACGAAGAATGCTCTGATCTGTTTTGTTGCTGATGATTCATTTTCAATAAAGCTGTAGCTGAATTTAGTTCATAAATCTGTAACTTTTGTCCTTCCAGGAATCATTAAGGCGATCTAACATTATTGGCAGAGACATAACATTACTGAAAGATACAAGATGTTGCTTATTAGTGCAACAGGTCAAGCAGTCTGAAGAGGAGATATTTTTGGGCGGCAGAGGAAACAGTTTTACTGGTCAGGAGCTACGATGTGTGGTTCCACAAGTCTGATGAAACTTTGAACACCATTCGTCATTGTTTTTGTTACTTTTTATATAATTTTAGTGTTTTAGAGTTGCTCCCTAGAGCCATCTGCTGTATTCATATCATGTACAGTAAACATGTCATGACGTCACACATTTTCTCTCATCTCATTTAATTCCAGGTGAATTCATTATAAAGTCACTCAGTAACAAAGTGTGTTGTGCTATCTGATTTTTATGAATGTTGGTACCTCGCTCAGCATGTCGGTCATCTCTCTGGCGAAGCTGGTTTCTGAAGTATCAGGCAGAGTAGAGTAGAGCGAGCTGGACATCTCCTTCTTCCCGCTTTCCTTGTACTTAATCTGGGGAAAAATACATCATCAGAGCAGTTATATTCCCCCTGTACGTCCACAGTATATAAACACGACAAAGATGAAAGCGAAGACTGGGTTTTGTGCACTGCACCTCACTGAGCATCTCTGTGGTCTCTTTGGCGTGTTGAGTCTCCAGGGTCTCGGGCAGAAGAGAGTACAGGCAAGTGTTCACTTCCTTCTTTCCCGCTTCTTTATACTTTGCCTGCAGAAATCACAGAACATAACCTTTATTGCTATTAAATATCCCTCCTCAGCCAATTACTACTGCACACCTCTCGTCTTCATGTATAAATTAAGACTCGTTTCAGTGGTGCCTGTTTGTTTCCGGGAAATTTAAGTGACCTCAAAATACTTTGATTTAGACCTGTAGTGTAGTTGTGTGGCAGTAATAAAGTTCATAAAATTGTGTCTTTCTATCATATAAAGTAACTCCAGCAATCTGCCTCTGCTTTTAGAAATCAGACATTTTGGGTTTCAGTGGGTCTTTTTTCCATGAAAGCTTTGGATGAGTGAGAAGTGACACTTTAGAGAGTTGAAGCAGTTCAAACCGATGCCTGAGAGCAGCTCTACAGAATACAGAGTTGTTCTCTCATAATAGAACAGCACATTTAGCACAAATCCTCTTCATCTGCAGCCTTCACAGCGTTCGCAACTGTCTAAATTTGACTTCATGCTGCTTCACTGCTGCTGGGAAAACTGGATTGTCTCTTTCTTTAGAGAAGCCATGAACAGGTGTTTTAAGCATCTACCACACACACACATTACTGTTTCATTTTTACATGTCAGTTTAATGGCTAAAAAGCAGCCTGAGTTGTTTTTTTTTACCAAAAAAGTTGCTCTGCCATTTCGATTCCCTCCAGCACTGACTGCAGTCGGCTCTCAAGAGATGAATATTAAACATTCAAAATAGGTTTGAAAATCCATCATTTATTCAGTCTGCGTCAGAACTGAGAACGCTCTTCTTCTTTGGTGTCATTATTTTCCAACTCACTGCTGTTCTCCCGCAGCGCTGCCAGCGCGGCTACTCCAGGAGAATAAAAATCATTGTTTTTACTCTGCAGGAGACGAACATCTCAAACTCAACTGTCTAACAAAAATATTTGAAGCCAGAAATGTTTTGGATGTGAACCCTGTGTTATCCGCAGTATTTCTGACCTTAAACATCGTTTTAAACAAGAAGAAAAGTGGCATCATGTACCTCGCTCTGCAGTTCAGACAGCTGTTTGGCCAGCTGTGTCTCCGTGGTTTCTGGGAGCTGATGGTACAAACTGCTCTGAATCCTCTGCTTCAGACCTTCTTTGTACTTCACCTGCAGGAGACGGGATGGATCTGTGTTATCTCGCTGTTGGCAGCGCACCAACAGTCAGCACCCATTGAGCTGATTTAAATCACTCCACTGTCGGTTCAATAATAACAAAATTATCCAAAAGTGGAAAATCTTTCATGAACTGGCTAGAAGTTCACAGTGATTGCGAGATAACGACAGCACTTTTATTTATTTATGTATAAAATGTCAAAGATTATTCCTTTCAAACTAAAAGTAACCTGTTTGGATACCTCGCTCTGCAGGTTTGACGCCTCTTTAGCGTGCTGGGTGTCGATGGTCTCAGGCAGCAGAGAGTACAGGTTGATGCTCATCTCCTTCTTACCGTCCTCTTTATACTTCACCTGCAACAAGACCAATTTTACAATTGAGCTGCGATCCCAGAGACCTAGACATGGTTTGGTTGAAGCTCTCGTCGAACATTAAAAACCTCTGAGACGATCTGACCTGATATGCACAGAACTTCATAAAATCCTACTTCCTAATGTTTTAGCATTTTTCAGACCATAAAAACATTTTAACACCAATTAAAGCCTTATTTTTAGATTCCATGCCTTTAAAGATCCGCAGAAACCCTGACATCAAAATGAAATGAAGAAATCTCAGTTTTCATTATCTCAGCATGCTTATCTTTCACACTGCTCAGCATTTAGAAAGACAAAACAACAGAAGCAGTAGACGTTTCCTGCAAAAACAGTCAAGTCTAGTGACCAAATAACAACGGTCACAACTTAACAAATTTCGTTGGATCTGAATGAATCTACCGAACACTCATTGTGTTATTGTCTGTGTGGTTTTCTCACAGTTACTCTACCTCACTGAGGAGCTCAGACACTTCCTTAGCGTGAGCCGTCTCCAAAGTCTCAGGGAGAAGAGAGTACAAACACGAGTTCCCGCCCTTCTTTCCCGCTTCCTTGTAGCGCATCTGGAAATGAAAACAGCAAATTTAAAATTTAAAATTAGTTCTTTATAAGCGATTCACAATCGGCCAATAATGACGAAGGCGGTCTCACCTCGCTCTGCAGCTCTGCGACAGTTTTAGCAAACTGAGTCTCGGCGGTCTCAGAGAGCTGAGAGTAGAAACTCTGGGAGAGGCTCTTCCTGCCGCCCTCCTTGTATTTACTCTGGAGGACAAAACGATCTGTCATCAGTGCACAGAAAACCTGTTATTTAATACAACACTTTGTTTAAATGTATTTCCAACCTGAAAAAATAATGAAAAATTAGTTCAACTCTCACTCAACTCAACTCACAACTCAGTCAGTTTTTATGGATTATCTTGTTTTGTTTTCTTTTTTAAATAAGATAGTTATTTAAGAAAGTCAGATATAAAGCAAACATATCTAAGTTTCATTCTGGAGGACTGCTGAAGTGATTGGTTGGCTGACTGCAGCCTATCAGTTGATTAAAATATCAAACATGTGCTACTTTACTTGTCTACAAGAGGCTCTGAATATTGTCATTATTTCACACATTTTATGGTCTAAATTATGAATTGCTTAATCAAAACAAATGTACGACTGTTTTTGACCAAATTAAATGAAACCCTCCAAATAAATATGACGGAATGACCTTTAAACATAAACCACATCATGCCTCTGTTGCTCTACCTCACTCTGCATCTCCGTCATCTCTCTGGCGAACTGGATCTCCGCGGTGTCGGGCAGCTGAGAGTACAGGGAGGACGGCGCTCCTTTAACCAGCCCCTTAGGGCGATAATTCAGCTGAGAGAGGGAGGACAGAGGGAGATAGACCACATTTCCCATAAAGCTCATGTGCGTTGACTTTGTCCTTGTGTGTGTGTGTGTGTGTGTGTGTGTGTGTGTGTACCTCACTCTGCAGCTGTGACACCTCCAGAGCGTGTTGTATTTCTGGCGTGTCGGGGAGTTGGGAGTAAAGGGAGATCGAAGCCTTTCTCTTCCCGTCTTCTTTGTACTTTTTCTGAAACAGACCGGATCAGATCCTCTCTTTCAGTGTAGTTCAACAAGTTTCCAACAAGACTGTTTTGTACAATTATAACAAATAAACTCACCGTAAGCGACAAGAGCGCTGCTCTACATGTTCTCCTCACAGCTAAACACTAAATAAGATTCCTGTGTTCGCTTTGTGTATTTAATTAATTTGCGGTGGGACGCCTCGCAGCTTAATCCAACCTGCAGCTGCTGCATAAAATAAACCGTGTGTTAACGCCCGGACTGGAGCTAACTGATGAAATATGCTGAAACTCGGCTGCTGTAACAGGTGAAGATGAATGTCGTGTTTGAGTACCTCGCTCTGAAACTCGTGGACGGCCTTGGCCAGCTGCATCTCGCTGGTTTCTGGAAGCTGCGAATATAAACTGCTGCTCATCTCTTTCCTTCCTTCCTCCTTGTACTTGTTCTGAGGAGCAGAGAGGGAGTCACAGGGCAACGGCACTTTAATAAGTTGGCTGTAAATTTTAGTCAAATTTAGGTGCCTTCCTTCCTTCCACCTATCATCAATTCAATGGATACATCGATTCATCATCCATCCATTTATCCACCTGTCTGTCTGTCTGTCCATGTATTCATGTCTCCATCATCATAACCCATCCATCCATTCATCCTCTAACATCAATCCTTCCTCCATCCTTTCATTCACCCATCCATCCATCCATTTCTGATGCATCCATTATCAAATCATCCTTCTATTTTCCATCGATCCATTCGATCATCATAATCCATCCAACCATCTGTGTATCCATTCATCCATCCATCCATCATCCGTCCAGTCTGACCTCACTCAGTATCTCCGTCAGCTCTTTGACAAACTGGGTCTCTGTGGTTTCTGGCAGCAGAGAATAAAGAGAGGAGGAAATCTCTGTCTTCACATTTCCTTTGTATTTAATCTGAAAAACAAACAAACACAACTTTGTCAGAGCTATAATCATGTTTTAGGATCACCACTACCTCCAGTAAAACCAATGAAAATCATCTGATCCTTATAGACACAGTATTTAAAGGCTAATAAAAACGTGTTCTAGCTGGAGAGTAGACCTCAGCGCTGGATGTGTTAGTTCTTTGGTCAAAGGGAGAAGTCTTCAGGTTTTCATAGTTTTAGCTGCAGTGTGCTGCTGGCCTTATGGAGCAGCTGCGTCAATGATCTACAGTTCTTCACTGGGGCACGAGTTGATCAAATGTCGGTGTAGTGAAGCGTAACCACCTCACTCAGCAGCTCTGAAGCCTCTCTGGCGTGTTGAGTGTCCGGAGTCTCTGGCAGGATGGAGTACAGAGACATCGACGCCTCCTTCTTTCCCTCCTCTTTGTACTTAGACTGAAACAGGTACACAAAAAGGATGAGACTGCTTGATTTGACTGAGTGTGTGTGTGTGTGTGTGTGTGTGTGTGTGTGTGTGTGTGTGTGTACAGACCTCAGATATCACAGCGCTGATGTTCTTGGCGTGGATGAGTTCGGCTCCAGGAACAAACAGACTCTGACCCCTCATCTTCTCAAAGTCCTCCTTATACTTCACCTGCAGGGAGGAGGACACATGAGTGTGTGTGTGTGTGTGTGTGTGTGTGTGTGTGTGTGTGTGTGTGTGTTAGGTGACTTTATATTGCATACAAGCTGAACTTCTGCTGCACTGCTGCTGAGTCCCCTGGAGGAAAGTTCTTGAGTCTTGTCAGCATAAATAAAGAGCTTTTTTAGAAATGACTGCTGCGCTGAAACATTAAAAACATGCACAAATATCACTGATGGGACTTTCTGAGCAATCACACCATGAAAAGTTTAAAAATATGAAAAATAAAGTTACAAAAATATATATATAAAAAGCAACAACCAGAACTGATTCAAAACTGCCTTTTAAATTAATTTAAGTGTCGTTTTTCAGATGAACAAATGATTAACAAAAATATCAGGGGAGAATGGCTGGCCAGTGTGCAGCGGTCAGGATAGTACGAATAACATCGAAACCTTTGGTTCAGGCTCTGAGTTGATCTTTGCAGAAACACTCAATATCTAAAGCTATGCTTGGAAAACAAATTAAAAAAAGATAATTTTAATGATAAATAATGTTAATATAGTTTGCCTCCTCCTTCCTGACAAAACCTTATAATAATAATGTACAATAATGCCAATTTGAAGTTCGAGTTTTTCTCCTTAAAGAGAACATCTGGAAGAAGAAATGAGTCACTTTTTAAGTCTATTTAAAGGGAAAGAGGTGACAATAGTACTGTAATATTATATAATAATGATTTTTGGTTGATGTGATGGGGAATTCCTCATAATGAACATAACGAATTCATATTATGTCAGGTTTGCGGGGAAAAAAATAATTTTTAAATTATTATTTAGTAGGATTTATGTGAATTTTGAGGGGATTCTTTAGGATTTTCTGCTTGAGCTGCAGCTGCTCCACATTCACTGTAAAATTATGGGACCGAGTTAAAAGATTAACTGTAGGTGACAGACAAAAACCACAGCGCTGATGGACTGGACTTTTTTTGGACGTTTGGTCCTATGACAGACTGGCAGAGTTTCTGGAGAGACCCGGGAGAAAAATGGAATTAATCCGCAGATGGTAAGCTGTCCGCCCCGATCTGTTAGAGGAAACCAGTGTGGGCTACAAAACAAAAAGTGCTTAATGGTACCAAATACTGGCTTCCAACCAGCGAGCATGTGATCGTTCAGGATGCGGCCAAGTACAGAACACAAAAAACAAGTTTCATGATTTCTTAACGCTCAGTCAGGCTCTACAGTATGTATTTCTAAATGTAAATGTAGATGTTTTTTATTACAGTGTCATGTCTGGTATGTACTGCAGCTCTTTCCCTCCATCCCGGCTGCCTGAACACAACTTTGGGGCGGTTCACATCTCCATGGTAACAGCAACATCTCTAAACTGGCTTTAGGATTGTGGTGAGTGCAGAGTTGCACCAGGAATTATGGAAAGGGAAACAAAAAAGTGTTTTTATCCCACCTACAGTACCGCCATGGAGATTCTGCCTGTAGAGCAGAGCGTCACCAAAGCCTTGAGCTCTTTGAGTGTTAAACCTGCGATGCATTGAGTTCTCTGGCTGCGTGTGATGGTTCATACAGATGTTTGAAGGCAGATAGACAGACAGGCAGCTAGAGGAATATGTGAATGTGGGTCTTTATAAAGTGGGTTGACTTGCTTCCACTGTAGCTGATGAGTCATTCTGCTGTTGCAAACTGCCGAGCTGCCAAGTTTGACTCACACCAGGGAATCAATATCTCACCCTCCCACATCCTACAACAGCATTCACCCTCATTCACCGTTTTACTGATAGATATATGCTTCAAACTGCTGTTGCAGAAGTTAAAAGGGAGTTTTCTTTTCTTCCTTTGAGTATACGTTCCCCCTGTGTTGAATAAAAGCCAGTCTTTGGATATCTGGAGGGATGGTTACCAATGGCAACCCTGCGTTCAGTTCATATCTGAAGAGGTGGAGGAAGAGGATGATGCCTCGCTGTCTTACACGTGTGGAAGTTCACATCCAGAAATATTTTTATTCACGAGTTGGAAAGTGCAGCAGATATTACACACTAAGTTATCAGTGGATTAAAAATGGACCCAGTCTGGGTCAATACTGGACCAAGTGTTAGTGTAAGTTTCTTCTATATTACTGCCAGACGGTTATTTTGACGCAGTGTTAGACACAAGCTTTAGTTCACCTCGTCCAGGCCAGTGTTGAAGTTGACCTTTCCGAGCGAACTCTGGTGTGAAAGCAAAGCAGACCAACCACTTTAGACTTAGCGATGTCAGGAGAGTGATCTCCGATATTCAGCCCGAGTTTATACCAGATCCTTTTGCAACCATGGTAACGGTGTGTGTATGATTTTCTCTGATGCATCACAAAGTGAAAACAGGGGTGAGTTACGTTTGTGTCCCACGTGTATTTCACAGTTCCCTGATAAAAAGTGAGGGGAACAACTTAAACATGGCGACCACACAGTAATCCTCCGTAATCTAACGCTATAAAATGGCTCTTTTTTGTCTGTTCATCACTATTTACAATACACCCGACTAAAAATACTCACAAGCAGTTATTTCTTCATGGGCTCTCTGTGACACCAGAGGTGATAAATACACACATATCCTACTGTACGCCTCAGTAAAGTACAGAGGGTGTTAAAGTGCCTTAGTCAAACTACAGGTGTGACAGAACCCTAAAATAATACATTGAACTGACATTGAATGAACTTACATCACTCGCGAGTAAGCTGCATCTCCTGTTAAATGCAGGGTCTGGTAGTGGAGGCTTTACATCAGAGGACGTCTGAAAACAATATAAATGTACGTAAGAATGAGTTTGTATACTGACACTGATAAAGTCAGCTATTACCACTATTTTGTGCTCTTATTCTATATATATTTATATTAAATAATTTACATGCGAAAAAGATGAGAAGAAGAAGACCTTAAGAGAGGAAAAGTTCTGTAATGTCCTTTAAACCAGCATAAGATCCTAAGATCTCTATCTGACCCTACTAATAATACTGAGACAGAGAAACCTGCGAGTACATCGGGGGGGAAACTTTTCTAATTCGTGCACCGTTGATCCCTCGCCTCTCTTAACAGGCCCGAATGAGTCCTAAAAATCCCACTATCAAAGGCTAATAATGGCACATTTTCATTTGTAGTTTCACTAATCCTCTCTAAGCCTGTATAAAAACCTGCAGTGCCAGGCGATGCCCCACGCCAAGGTCAATACAAAGACTCACAGTCAGAACTGAGAGGGGGGTTCTCTGCAGAGGAACTAAATCTGCCTCTCAGCAGACTTCATCAAAGAAAAGCAAAAATCCTCAAAGATGTTTAGCAGTACACAGGACTTAGCTGCAGTTTGGGAACATTGTGTATATTGGCGTATTGAACAGGGAATGATTTAATAGAAAGAATAACCTAATTAAAAGACCGAGAAGTCCAACTGCTGGAATCTTTTTTTAAAGAAACTTTCAAAATCACAAAGTCAGAAGAAAAATATAAGAAAACTTTATTTATTGGTCTCCTATGAGATCCCCTACTGGTCTTGTCTGGTTATAAAGAAGCTGTTTCTTTCGTCAGATGAAGATCAGCAACTGAAATTATATGAAATTATGTTTGTTTTAATTGGACTGAAGACTGAAATAGCTTAAAATGAATTGTTTACCAAAAAATCAATTTTCAGTCAACCAAACTGATTTGTCTGAAAGGGTCTGATTCATCACTTAAAGCCTTCAACAATAAAAAATGGTGAGAGGTGAATAACAGAAGTTAAGTCAAATTCCAAAGTTCTCACCTCTGATTCCCAAACTCCCATTAACTTCTTTGCCTGACCGTCCTCTTCCTCTCCATTCTCTTCTTCTCCTTCTTCCATCTCTGCTTCGTTTTCCTCCTCCTCCATCTTCTCCTCGTCCTCTGTTATTTTGTCAGTTTCATCCTCCTCCTTCTCCTGTATGTCCGTCCTTCCCGTGGTCGTCTCAGCAGCCGTGGTCAGTGGCGTCGCTGTTGTTACCGCCGTCTCCTGGACAGACTCTTCTTCCTCTCCCTCCACTGTCAGAACCTCCTTCATCTCTCCAACAAACAGCGGAGCAGCTGGGGCCTCCTCTTCCTCCATGTCAGTCACCTCTGAGGACAAAAAAAAACACATAAAGTTTAGGTTCAGTTTATTTCTTTAATTTGTTACACTTCAAAAATACAATCCACAGCAAAGGTGATAAAAACAACGTGAGAAAGAACAAAAGCCAGGATCATTACAAGGGAAACAACAACAGAGGTTGTTGCATAAAAGATTTATAAATATAAAGTAATTTAAAGATACTTTACGTACAACAGTAAGTACAACCTCGATTTCTGCCACCATGACCTGCCCCTGTGCAACAGAGGAGTGGGAGGTAGGTGGGGCAACGAATGTCTTGTGTGAGGCTTTGTGGCTACATAGTGCGTGATGATGCATGATGGGAGGTGTGTGGGTGGGTCCAGAACAGTCCATGCCCATTCAGTGTAGCTTGCATGCCTGCGGCATTGTTAGTCAAAGCTAACAACTATGGAAAGTTTTCACGGTGGAAATTATCACAAGGTAAACCGTAGAAATAGAGAACGTAATCTACCTGGCGGGGTTACATGGCCTGGCTGAACTTTTTGTGCTGGACGACCTTGTGTGTTAGTTTTTATTTTTGAGCGTCTGCGTTGGCGCCGTCACTGCGTTGCTGGACTGGCCTCATTCAAACAAAGAGAGGCCTGCGTTTTTTCATGCAGAGCTAAAGTCAGACTGGGTGTGACCTTAGTGTCACTGGGAGCCAATAAAGACACATTTACAACCCATTAACAAGTAGAAAAGAACAACAAAGTTACTTTTTGTAAATGTGCGGTTTAGAGCTCAGGATATAGCTAAACAGCCATCATTGGGTCCACACCAGGCAAGTCCCAATCCCAGTACGTCGTCTTCTGTTAAGGCTTGTTACCAGCTATGAACCATGCTAAATTAAAAACAACCATTGTTCTGAGCCACATTTCTTGCAAAATAACAGAATAAAAGCCACTCAAAACAGAAAAATGATAACTGGAAAACACAGCTCATCAATAAGACTGCAGGCTTTAACTCTCCTGTCAGAATTCTTCGTGTTATGGTCGTCGACACACTTTTCACCTGCCAGCTCTACATTACAAGGTCAAGGTCACCTGTTCAGCTTCATCAGAGTCACCATGTTTAATTCCCTAAATGTCTTGGCCTTCCATTCAGATTCATGAAGGTCATGGTCAGTAATCACCTCTGGATGCGGTAGCGTCTTCAATGTCGTAATCACGCTTTGAAGATGCTACAACAACCCCAAACTTTTTTCTAAGGCCCGGGCACTTTGTGAGCTTCCTCAGCATCCTGTTGTCACAATCTACCTCCTCAACGTTGCACTCACCTTCTCCGCCTCCTAACAAAGGATCCTTCTGGATTCCTCTGTGTTTGGGTCGGCCTATTAGCTTTTCCAAATGTTGCAGTTGCCTGTCACGATTTCTCACTCAATGCTTTTGAATATCGTGGCTACTCTTTTGCCTTCTCGGATGTGGCGAACACTCTGCGTTTTCTCAGTATCTTCTCATGCTTTCCTTCAGGTTCTTCAAGGCTCCTTCAGCGTGTCGTGATCACCCTTCCTGCTTTTCAATGTCTTTGACGCTCGCCCTGTCAACTTCAACTTCTTCGACAACCTTTCAGTTTCTTGTTTTAACTCAAGAAACAAACCTTTGAGTGACCGGGTTGCCTCGTCTAGTCTTGACTGTCTCCTGTGATGGCTGACTGTCTTCTGGGTGTTGGTTCGTTGGGGACTTCTTATCACTTTTAACTTCCAGATTTAGCCCTCTACTCAAGCCCTTATCGCCACGATGCCCTTCATCTCAATCACAGTGCCAGTGTCGGGTACAGTGTGTGTGTGTCTGACTAAAACAAAGACTGGTACACACTGTATGAATGTGTCACTGTTGTCTGTGTGTGTAGGTTGAGGGGTTGAAGGTGAGTTCAGCAAATATCGTAAGCTGGAAGGAATGTACCATTTACTCACACACAAACTTTAGTAACACATACAGATGTACGTTAACACATGCTGGCAGGTGTACCATCCTGTTATTGATTGAAAACCTACAACATAATCTTTGGTATTTTGTTCCAGCTGGATATAGAAACATTTTCCAAAACTTCCTGACACAAAAGATACACACTGACACGAAATCTCTCCACTGAAATTGTACAACAACACTATAAGAAACTTATTACTTAAAATAAATCTACATCAGGACAGTTTGTTGCACATTTTTACCTTGAAATATTGTGTTTGCTGCATGTTATGAATAGGGGTTCAAAGCTTATTGTTGATTATTCTTGATGAAAAATAAAAGGAGAGAATGAAAGACAGAAATCTTTCCATTAACTTTAAAACTCTTGTTCAATTGTTGGCATTCTTCAAGACAGTCACTGTGTGTGAAGCTATGAGTGTGTGTTCGGTATTTGTTTTCATCCCAGAACCAGTTTGGGCTTCAGAGATTGGCGTTCTTGCTGGCTTACATCATTTTGGACCACCATCATATCTTTAAGAGGTTAGTTAACGATCAAGAATAGAACTGGGATGAGGTTTTCAGTTAGAGTTAGAGAAGGAATGAAGCTGTGTGTGTACAGGTCTAAATCTGCATGCATGCTTGTGTATTTAGGTGGAGGAAATGGCTTTTAACACTGTGACACACTGACTGACTGCTGACATACAGATGGACTGTTCAAGGTAAATAAACCATGGTGGAAACAAGCTGCAGGGCAGAAGAAGAATACAAAAACTATGTAAGAATGGAAAGACCGAACCCTCACACTATACTTAAACCCTTTTCAATCCACTAACAACTCACTGAAATTGAAATTTAATTGTAAAAAAAAGTGAATAAACAACATTTCACACACTTCTAAATCACAAACCTATATTTCTGTTTTTCTATAACTGTATGCTTTGCAGTAAAGCTACTTTTTTGGGAGATACCAGTTTTAAAAACAAAGTAATTCTCAAATGTGTGGTCAGCACAGGTATTATGCTGTTTAATAACAATCTTTACAGCTGATAAGAGCTGATGGTGACACATTTAAAGTGTCCCACAACAGACCCCACTACGTGTTTCATGCTCTTATAAAAATCTAGTTTAAATAAGCCTGTTTTGTTTAATTACTAATAATAACTAGATGTTCTTAATCAGAAAATATGGTCTGAGTTCCTTGTCTGTCTGTGTCTTCTGACCTACTGACAAAGAGACTGTTTGTAGTTACAAAGGTGAAATTCATGTCATGTCACCTGGTCACGTACACTAAAGAGAAAGATGGTTTAAAAGACAAAGTGTTAAGATAAGGAACAGAAAAGATTTAAAGAGAAAGCAAGTTCTTCTTTATCTTCTATGTGTGATTGAAGAAGACTGAAGATGAATAATTTGCCAATATGAGACTCGAAGGCAGCAGGTAGTCTGGCAGAGTGATCAGACTGTCAGATGGCAGTTGAGGTAAACAGGACATCGACCTGATAAAGACCGACCGCAGAAGATCTGACTGTCTCTCAGCCAAATGAGCATCTGCTGCTACACCACACCAACACTAACAAATCCCAGCCCAACACCACAACAAAAGGCTCAATTATCACCAGTTACACTGCAGCATCATCTGCATAATGTAGTTATACCTTTCACTTATAAACATATATAGACCTCAAGTAAAGAGAGGTAGTAGAGAAATAATATAAATAACGAAAAAGTATAAATAATAAAAATACACAATAAAAATAGACATGGTAGATACATTTATAGTAAAAACAAATAAACATTTTTAATATGGTTCCTTTGAATTAGTTTTTTTAATGATTGTGACCAAGAAACGTACTGGGCGGCACATTTTACAGTTGAAAAATAAACTTGGCATTTCTGTATTTAATTTTTCTTTATTTATCGGCTAACATATACAGCGATACCGATATATCTGTGATGAGCTGATATTGAACGATCTATCGGCCTGGACGATCAATCAGTTCACTTAATGTTTCTGTTGCGGGGCAGCAAGCAAGAGACATTAAATAAGACAAAATAACGTAGACAGTGCTCCAAAACACAGTAGTAAACTGTTAGAACAAGCTCTTCCTGAGTGCTGGTAACACGTGATATTTAGCCCTCTTTTGATTTTCCAGGCTACAAAAATCTGCATAGAAAAGCACCAATATACCACAAAAACAGAGAGCAAGCCTGACTTGTTAGAAGACAACTAATTAATCAGGTCTTTAAACACATCATCGGTTTAGTGGCCCTTAATAACAGCTGCCAGCAGAGTCCTGGCTGCCCCTCAAGCCTGCAGTCATCACTGTCTCACCCAGAATCACAGTAAACAAGGTTCTCTGGGGAACAACGGCTTTGGTGAAAATATGTCTCTTCTTGGAGCTAAATTGGGAAACAGTTTTCATAGCTGGTTAAAAAAAACAAGAAACTGAAGGCTGCCTCGCTGACCAGGAGCTCTCTCTCTCTCTCTCTCTCTCCCTCAGATCTTGTTAATGAATTCTGAAACACAAAGCTTTTCCTGGGAGGAATCCCTGTGATCTCGTCCTGATGTGAACCGGGTTTACCGCCAGCCGCAGCTAAGCAAAAAAAAAACACACTCCTCTTCAGGCCTTTTGCATTGAAACACTGAACTTCACAACAGATGCAAATAATATGTTTTCCTGAGCTTTACATGTGATCAGAAACAAGTCGGTTGATTTCTATTTGATTTCTCTTTTTCCACTGACAGATAATCACACAGCTGGCATCCCTATCTATATACCAATCCCTATTCTCTCTCTCAGTCCTCCTCTTCGACCTCCCTCACACCTTCCTCCCACTACAGTCCTCCTCCTCCCACCTCTCCCCCTCCTCTTCTTTCATCACCAGGTCAACCTTGAAAAGAGCTGAGTAATACAATAAAAATGTGTGGGCTGTTGAATGTCACACCATTCGAAAGAGAGGCAATGTGTGTGTGTGTGTGTGTGTGTGTGTGTGTGTGTTAATTAAAGCGGGGAGAATCTGTGTTGTATTAACACAGCGGAATAATACGATCACTCGGTCAGGTAAACAGGGGAGGGGGGGATTGACAGGCAGAAAGCTAGAAAACAATGGGAAAGAAAATAACAGAGAGGAGCAAAATTGCAAAAATTATAAAAATGAAAAGACACAAGGCAGCAGAACAACTGAAAACTATTTGGACTCAGAGACAGAGCTGATGAGCGAGGTTCGATGTATGAGGGACAGGTGAGTTAACATCTTTTTATTGTATCAATGTTTTATGTGCATCTCAACGTTTCACATCCACATTTTTTCATGTTCTTTAGACGCTCAAAACACAACCAAAAACATTTTGAGAGAGAGATATAATGTACAGGAAGAAGGATAACAGAGAAAGAACAACAGACTACCTTGGCATCATCTGCTGAGGGTCACTGGGTCATCAGGACACACTGTGGTAGATGATCTGTACGCACACACTCACACACACACACACAAGATACACTCTTTTATGTTTTGAAGCTGTATGACAATAAAACCATACAATTATTCAGTCTTGTTGCAGGTGTTTCTTAAGTTACTTAATTTAAATAAATGTCTGTTAAGTCACTATCTATCGCCGAATGAGGTAACATATTCGCTTGAGGGCGAAGCAAACAACAAACAAAGAAAAGATTGTTGACTACAGATGATGAAACTTCAAAAACAAGTGCAAACCCAGAGAAAAAGAAACAAATTCAACCTTCAAATGAAGGTAAACAGTGAAAAAAACTGGACACTGTCCAAAAACACACCTGCAGTTACCGTTTACCGCCACAGGTGCCGCCAAAGACAACGAAATGGAGATTATCAATATCGTTACTTTAAAATCAATAAATAAAAAATAAAATCAGGGTCACTTACACTCAGTGGTTTCAGGAGAAGCTCCTCTTCAAACAGCTGATGTCGTCAACACTGGAGGGCATGAGTGTGTGTGTGTGTGTGTGTGTGTGTGTGTGTGTGTTTGAGCTCACTGACCAAAGTGCACCCCTCACTTTCTCTCATACATTTCACTTGCATGCTTCACATTACACACACACACACTCGCATATTCAAACACTATGAAAAAACAATAACATAGTGTATATCAGTGAGTGTGTGTGTGTGTGTGTGTGTGTGTACATACAATACTGATCTGCTCCTGAGTCCTTCTGAGTCTTTGCATCTCTGGAGTGTCGGACACGATGCTGAACCCTCGACCTTTACTCTCCTCAAAATCCTTCTTATACTTCACCTGCAGGACGGCGAGAGGGAAAGAAATACTTGACATTAAAGGAATATTCCACCTTAAAAATCATCTTTTACTGATGCACTGGTTTTGAGTGACTTAAATATTTCAATATTGACGTGTTGCAATATTTACTAAAATGTTAATCAAATGGTTTTAAAAACATAACATCAAGTTTGGGTTTCAGTGCATCGAAATTAAAGAAAAAGCTTTTTTCCACAGCTGCCATTTTGGTTTAAAATTCAACAAACATACGGAGACAAAGAGACCAGTTCCTACACCCACAGAAGGAGGAAATAGACCAAAAAGCTCTGCAGCTACAACACGAAAAGAGGTTAAAGGCTGCAATCATTATCTGGTTCATGAACTAATGAACTGAGTAACTCGATTAGAAGATCCCTGTATGCAACAAACCTAGAATTCACATCACAGTGATGAGTATCTGAAGGTGGATTTTACCTTTCAATGTGCCCACACAGCAGAAATAATTATACCACTCAGCATTCAGACAGACCACAGCTACAATCAACTTCACACAGTGTGAAAAGAACTTTAAATATACTATAATTGCTCCATGTAAATGTTGAGCCATGATAGGTAATAAAACGAAAAGATGTTTTTATTTTGGAGTTTAGAACATGATCTTTTCCAAAAAATAATTTTTAGTCCAGTTTAATCAAAGCCCCAAGTGCACAGGGCCGGATATTAAACCTGAATACTTTGAATACTGATCCAAATGTATCCATATTGTATTGAAAACTGCAAATTTTGGAAAGTTTGGCCCTGAAAGACGACCGGATGAAGCCACATGCCAAAACGTGTTGGTCTCACAATAATGTTGTGTTGCTGGACTTTTGCCCTCTTAAAATATGTCCTGCTACCACAAATACTCACTAGAGCACCACATGTGGATTCATCCACCGCTGAAAGTAGTCCCCAACAACAAAGAGCAACTTTTTTAGAAATGAGACGTGTTTGTGAGGTGTTTTTATAGATTTAGATTTCCACTGGACCAATGGGCTTGGAGCTGAGAGACACAGACAGGAAGTCAGAAAGTGTTGAGATACTGACTAACACATTCTTGGTTTTTGTCTTCTAATGGGGGTTGTTGACAATAACAACAATACTGAATATTACCAGCCTGCTTTACATTTCTCAAAGTAAAGTTTTGGGGAAAAGTAACACTTTGGTATTGGTATTTTGGCACCAGAACTGAAAGTCAGATGCAGTTGCACCATATGGTATCAACAAATTTCAAATGATACCCAACCCTAATTATGATGAATCAGTAACAGGAAGTACTGTATGCAACATGTTCATCTCTCTCTGGATGGTCCAAACAGCTGAAGTCTTCACCACCGTCAGCAAAGAATCAAACTGAATTAAAACCCCTCAAAAATAGAGAATCTAAGTCAAAAAATTGCCACATCACTGCCAAACAGTAGCCAGAGTGGATGATTTACAGCCCACAGACGACAGGAACAACAGAGCAGCAGGCGGTCATTTGTCACTCTGGTCCTGCCTGCACTTCAGTTCGACCTTCAGAGGAAACACTGCAGCTCATTTAGCCATAAAGTCATCCTGCTGGTGTCTATCAGTCGTCAGTAACAGCCCATCAGCTGCCAGAACAGAGTTACGTAAGGCTGTAAACTGCAGAAATATGACTCAGACACTTGGGTGTGTGTGCTCTGGTATTCTGCTCTCACGGTGATTGCCCCCTTTCTCAATACAAAGCAGATTTAATCCCCATTCATCAGTCGTAGGCTCCCTGCAGAGCTAATATGACAATCTAACGAGCTTAACCACACACACACACACACACACACACACACACACACACAGGAAAGCTGCTGAGGCCGCATACACACTTACACCTCTGGAGCATGGAAATAACAAAAATTCAACCATGAAAACTGACATCTGGTTTAGTCTGGCATTTTGGGGCTGTGAACCAGAGTCACTGCACTGGTGATTCTTACTGGTGTTTCTAGTGCAGGAGGAGGAATCTGATAAAGCTGGGACCTGAAAGATGGAAGACCTGATGGAGAAAGGATCTGATGTAGAACGATCTGATGAAAGAGGATCTGAAGAGGATCTGATAGGAGAGGATCTGGAATAGGATCAGATTGAGGACGATCTGACGAAAGAGGATCTGATGGAAGAGGATATGATGGAGGAGAATCTGATATATGGAGGATCTGATGGACAGTGGGTCTGTGGGACAAAGAATCTGATGGAGGACGGACCATTTAAAGAGGAGGGACCTGATAAAGGAAGGATCTGATGGGAAAGGGATCAGGCGGAGGATGGATGTAAAGGATGAGAGATCTGATTGAAGACATATTTGATTTGAAGGAGTGATATAACGAAGGAAAAGTGATCTGAAGGAGGAGGGATCTAATGAGAAAAGAGCTGGTGGATTTGGGATCTGATGGAGTAAGACTCTTCAGACATTTTCATAGAGACCCTTCTGGCCAAAGGATCAAATCAAGTAAGGATTTGATGGACGACAGATCCCAAAGAAGAGGACTCTGATGGAGAACTGATGGAGGAAGGATCTGAGGAGCTGGAGGAGGGATCTGATGAAAGACAATCTGATGGAGGTAAGATTTAATAGAGTCAGGATCTGACAGACTAATCTGATCTGACAGAGGAGGGATCTGATGTACAAAGAACCATCTGACGGAGGACGGCTCTGCAAAGGAGGAAACTGAAAGAGGATGGAGAAAAGAAGACAGATCTGATGGACGTGTGATCGGATGGAGGAGAGATCTGGAGATCTGATGGATGACAGAATTTAAAAGGGGGCGAAATGGGATGGAGAAAGGATGTGAAGGTGGAGGGATCTAAAGAAAGAGGGATCTGATGCAGAACCGATCTGATGAAATCATGTCAGCAGCTGCTTTAGCTGTGAGACAGACAGCGCCAGACATCCCCGGGTCACATGACCACATCACATCCACCCCTCTGTACAATAACACAAGTAGGTCAGTGCAGAACATATGGGGGTTTTCCCACTGTGTGTATGTACACTCACACCGCACTGTGTCATTGTCTATTATAATCAGTTTCCTGGAGCAGGAAAGCTTCAGCGCTGATATGACGTGATTTCAACATCACCTGTGGGGACGTCACACACATGGATTGGAAAGTTCCACATAAATATCTCTCTCCTGGAGGAGAGGAAAGGTCCTTTCACATAAGAGCACATCGCAACACAACAAGCATCTGTGTGTTGTTGTTTGAAGTCAGTTATCTGAGTGTGATTTTGTGGAAAACAATAAGGTGAACCATGTAGCTGCTGCCATGTGGGACATTGCTCGTTATGAGAGTCTCAACCTGAAGGAGCGATTTAAAAAAATGCTGCACATCAGCGGAGTGAAATTTAAAACAATTAATTACCCCAAAAACTCAAGAGAGTAAACCACATATTGTGAATGGTTATGTCTTTGCTAATTTCATTTTAACGCAATGTTTTACAGTAGTTGTACTGAGGTATGAAGACATAAGAAATGATCCATCTTGTGGTTGTTCAGTATCTAGAATTTCCTACATATGGTGCCTGAGCCTTTTTTTTAACAGACTGCTACTTCTGAAACTGGATTTCTGTCCACAACAACTGGTTAAAGAACTGTGGAACCTTTTTAAATGACAGAGCAGGCGACAGAAAAATAATATTTTTTTAGATATTAAAAGCATATTATTATTCTACTGTGAAAACTACTTAGTGACAGATGTTAGGTTATTAAGGCTTGATTGAAAAAGCCGATAATACGGTTCTGGGATGAACATTTGTTTACCTGTTCAGTATTTTAAAATATACCAAACCCAGCATGTGAGAGATTTGATGTTAAAATGTCAAGAACCTGAACAGGTGGGAAAAGAAGACGAGGTGGAGAAAGACAGAAGGACAGTAAGAGGCTGAGGGAGACAGGGACAGAATAAATTAATGTGCAAATCTCTGGTCTGTAAATGACAAACGAATGGTAATAAATGGATTTTTTATGAGGGCAGAGCAGGACATAAACACACACACATAAACACACATCCCATGACAAACAGCACGTCCCCTTCTGCTGACTGCTGAGTGGACATCTGCCCCTTTGTACTGCGGTCTGCAGGCCTCACACACAAACACACACACACACACACACACACACACACACACACACACAAACACACACACAGGATGAGGACATATGGCACAGAAGTGTGGCTGGTCGATTCTCTCATACGTGGTCTTTGCATCAGCTTGTGTGTCACTAAATCGGCACAGTGACTCATCTCGCCTTCAGGAAGCAGAACTGTCAGAGCAGCTTCCACTGACACACCTGAGCGTTTGTTTTCAGCTCCATGTGGTGCCAGAGGGGCGGACATGTGAGCCAGAGAGCAGCTTTAAACTGGATCTCAGTCAGATGCGCATCATCAAAACTAAGAGGATCTGAATGGAAAGTGGTGCACATATCTGTCAACCCGGGTATCTTTTCAGTCACCAGGTGTAACTCTTCGTCAAGTCCAAACTACGCAGGACTCAGCTTAGCTCCTTCCTCCACCTCTGCTGACAAGAGTAATTATCAGTTTCGGTGGATCGGGGTAAATGGGGAGGTCTGCTGGATCGCAGTAGCCACATTTCCATCCAACTGTAGCACAAGTTGTAATAACAGAATTCTCAAGAAAATCAGCATAAGGAACTGCAAATGAACATGTGTTCCCATCCACCACTGCTGTACAAATATTAGGAGGTGAACGCATTGAGATAAACAGCTGGTGGAGAAGATTCTCCGGTCAGGTGCCATTAAACCATCGCAGGAGAAGAGGACGCAACGAAATGACGTCATTAAAAGAGCTCCAGTGAAACCTTAAACTGTGGAAAAACTATGTGGAAAACTTGATGGGAATCAGACATTTCTGTTTGTTTTATGTACTAATGTGAGGAAGCTTACGGCCTCCTCATCGATCCACAAAGTCACATCTTTCACACGTCCTAATTTATTCACTAAGTCTGTTTTCATTGCACTTTGTGGCATTTTCCTTTTATCAAAACACCAACTTTTGTACCACAAAACTTTTTGCCATTTTGGTCGTTTCAAACTGGTGGATATGGAAACACATCTGGTGAGAGTGTGGGTGTGTGTGTGTGTGTGTGTGTGTGTGTGTGTGTGTGTGTGTGTGTGTCGTGTGTTTACCTGGCTCTGTAGCTCGCTCTGCTGTCTCAGTCTCAGGTTCTCTGGTGTGTCGGCCACGATGGTGAAGGACGTCTTGGGGTAATGTCTGAGAGGAGAAAGAGCGGAGTTACGTCACTGACGTACTTCAGATCGGTAGCCTTGAAAGTACCAAGTGTGCTACCCAACCCTAAAGATGTGTGATGAATTCTGAGACAGATTCAGTCTTTGGAGATACAAACAGTCCACATTTTCCAACTACTTCTGCAGAATGTCCATGTTAATGGCTTTTAAGCTGCATTTATGCCTAATTTTGATTGTAGCTGTTCCTTCAGCCCTGGTTCATACACCTGTATCTGAGCCTTTTGAAATGAACTAAACCAAACACAAGAAAGGAAATGTGTCTTCTCAAGTCTGAAACAAAGACATTGGAGTAACAGCACTTAGTAACCATTCATAACATTTTTCTCACTATGAAAGTCTTTTTTAAAATAAACCTTTATAACAATAAAAGCTGCAGCCTGAAAAATGTCGGAGCCTTTTCCATGCTGACAGTAACCTTAATGAGTTAATGACCCACCAACACGATGACATTAGCAGGAACAATGAGCCATTGAGAAGTCTAAATATTAAAAAGCAACACCCTGCTATACGTCTCTTTATCTCACTGGACCTTTTGGTCTCCTTTCAATGACCTTAAGATATATATTTAGTTCTCTGTATCTGAAAACAGCATCAGTGAGTTTGGATTTTAAGCTTTTGTCTGCAGGAACACCCAGCATGAAGGACAATGGAGCTACTCACAGATCTGAGTGACTGCAGCATGAGGTTGGTGGATGGGAGACATACAGTAGTTGGGAAACACAAACAATCCACCTCAAGGGACTTTTGAAGGATTTTTTTATTGTAAGCAGTGTTTAGCCCAGGAAGAGAAACCCCCTGTGGCTCTTTAAGGATATTTTTACCAGGAAAAGAACCATAAGTTATTAATCTTTGGGCATTTAGGCAGTCCTCAAACTCAAAACAGAAATTTCTCACCACATGTAACACCTTCAAAATAGCTTGTTGATTAAGCAACATGTCACCCTTTTCAACTGAGGGGTTAGTGGAGCCACAGGAACTAAGTTTTCCTGTTTGGCTGATGTTCTCATGTCCTATTTAGACTTTTCTTTTTTCCACATTTCATAATGTGTTTGATGTGTTTGCAACTAATGTCCCTGAAATGCAGCCTGCAGCTATCTGGCTGACCTTGAAACAATAAATCATTGAGTTCAGTGGTTTCCAAAGGTGGTGCCGTAAAGACAGACCGAGGGTGCCGTAAAATGTACGTTGATTTTCTTACTGTAAATTGAATGTACACTTTTAACCCTTAAAAACCTAGAAACTCCTGGACAGAGCTTTATATTTTTATACATTTTTCTGAGCTTATTCTTTCAGTCAGTATCAAGTGTTATACATCATGTGATTCAGGGGAAGCTGCCCTTTCTTTCTGGTGCAGAGTAAACTCACCATCATGCACTACCTTTGTGTGAGCAGACCATATTTGACATTGGTCAAAAAAAATTTACCAACCAGGGAAATTTTGTATATTTAAGTGTTTAGGAGCTCCATGTGAAGTTAGGGGTAGGGTAACATCGAAAATGGGGGCACATTTACAGTAACTAAACTTCTGTACTGCGTTTTCAAATGCATCAAAAATGAACAGCTCATGGTTGCTGGTTGTCGTGGTGATGCAACACGCTTTCGGGTGCACAAACAGCGTCCCCTGTCAAGTCACCTTAAAAACTCCCTCATAAAAATGTTAACGGTGGGGCTTCTGTTAAAACTGACTCACGCTGCGATCTGCTGCTCAACTTAATGGCTCATTGGCAGAGCTGGTTTTGTAACTGTGATGTACAGCTGGTGGACGACACAGAACACAACATGAAATAAGGGTTTTTAACAAAGAAGAAGGTGAATCACAGACTAAAGGCAGCCAGACAAACATGAGTCATTATAACATCTCAAAACAAAACTTAAAAATCAAGATGGCGTGTGTCAAAGAAAACGCCGACACCAACGCTGACTGAAATACAATAAACAATAAACCCAAATTACAGCTTTAAAAGTTTAATCAACACCTCTGAGGACAGCAGCTAACAATTGTATTCATTATAGATTAATGTGCTGATTATTTTCTCAATTAACTGATCAATTGTTGGATCATTTGAATGTTTTATTCTCACCAAAACCCAAATATATTCAATTTACAGTATAAAAACAGAGAAAAGCAGCAAATTCTTACACTTAAAAAGCTGGAGATCGTTTCAGATATTCTTTTTGATAAAAAAGATTACAGCTGTCAATGAACTATTCAACCAATCAATACATTGTTTCAGCATTACTTGGAATGTACATGATCACAGGAGATTTAGTAGGAGTAATATCATTATAGGCTATTTATTTTGTGCTATTTAAAATAATATATATATATTTAGAGCTCATTATTCGTGGGTTTTTCTGATCCAGCATTTTATTTAAAATTTGTGAAAGTGAGATAAAAAAAATCAATCAGAGCAAACATTTTGCCAATTTGTTCATTTGAAGAATATATATATATTTTTTTAGAATTAGCTTAAAATGTCATTGTGACGTGTTGGCGTGATCACATCTGACCCCATCGCATTGCAACAGTCATCAGCTACTATTGTTCATTTACAAATGAATGTGAATTACAGTACGTATCTGCAGTAACAGACATACAAGTGAAATGGCTAATGTGTAAAATTTGTGAACTGGTCCTTGAAAGTAAAGAAAAGGATATTTTTCCTAAGATTCTGGGGTCCTACATGAGTCAGGGATCGTAAACAATGAGTGAAAATATGGTGCTGAAGAAGAAGAAGAAGAAGAAGAAGAGTAAACCAGTAAAACACAGCACAACAGTGGCATCTACACACTACACTGTGTACTGTGACTAGTTCCAAGTAATGGTTTGTACCTGCTGGTAACCTGTGATCTCTGAGCAGATTAGAAACAGCTCGGAGCTGATTCATTGAGTGTGTGTGTGCGAATCACCGATGCCAGCAGCATATTCAGCGGCACAGTTTGACCACTCCACTGAACTGTCCTTCACTCCTCTCTTCCTCCCACTCTCACTCCCCCCCATTGTCAGCAATTTGGCAATATTTTACACTGGAATTCATTTTCTGTAAGTATTTATTCATGTCTTACAACGATGATCATCAATCAGCACATCCGTACACAGCTGGTTAAAACTAATAGTAAAATATATTTAGTTTTTTAATGTACTGGTATCGGATCGGATCTCGGTATCAGGAAGGAACATCTCTACACTGTATCTCCCGCTCTCTCTCGTAGACAGTCAGTATTTAGAGGTTTGTTCCTGCCCACACAGTCTCTAGAAACGTAAGCAGGTAAACGTCTCTTTGTGCAATCATACTAACTGATCTGTGTAAGTATTTATACCCTTGCCTCATCTGTCTTTTCTCTGAGTGCTGATCTTTCATTTTGTCTCTTGGTTTTGTTTAACAAGGCTGTGAGATGCATGCAAAGATCAGTTTAACCCCAATGACGTTAAATTAGACAATTACACAACTTTATATTTATATTCTTCCATCACCTCATTGATGCTGTTACATTCTTTTACTGACCATCCAAATAAATACTGTAGATTACTGTAGATTCATTGCAAAGAAAAGTTAAAGCTGCTCTTACCAATAATTTTACATTAACAATAGATTAAATGCTTGTGTAATGGAGAAGGAGTCGTCATAGTGACGAACCAACAGATGATCATCACCGGACTCTGCAGTTCCCCTCAACTCCACAGAGCTTTTCAGCCTCTTTTAGGCTTCTAGTTTTGGTTTTACAGCACATTTACTGTCTGGCTCAGCCTCAGTGTTTCCAGCAGCTGTTTTCATGAAATAAGCTCTGATTAAACCCACAGTGCACCACCTGCTCAGCACCAGACAGCAGACAGACGCAGTTAGAGACCAGAAAGTGAACCATTTATCAGCTAAAGAGCCGGATGTTTTTGCTCAGAGACCCAAAACAGAGCTAAAAGAAGAGTGAATATTGGACCAACATTGCTGCATGTCTGGTGATTGTGTTAATAGACACCTGTTTGCTAACAGGTTATCCACAACAACTTTATAAGGTGATAACCTTAGACTGTATAAAGGAAGTGGACGTATGTGTGTATTTATGTATAAACGAACATCCTGCTGTACTGAAGAAGACTTGAAACTATCGACTGAGACCATAAACTCATTAGGAAAATGTTTACTGAGGTAATAAATCAGGTGAGAAGTTGGCTCATTTTCTCATTGACTTCTATACAAACTGACTCTGTTAGCAGCCAGTGGAGTCGCCCCCTGCTGGCCATTAGAGAGAATGCAGGTTTAAGGACCTTCGGGATTGGCTTCACTTTTCCAGATCCGCAGGCTGCTGCTTGGCGACAACATGTCAATTTAGAGTTTACAGCTTGTTCTGCTGCACCCATGTGGCCAAACAAAATCAATTCACGCAGCTTTATAGAAAAGAAAGTGTAAGAATATTTATCTTCAACAATATATGGCTCCATCATTACATCAAAAGCACAAATAACATGTCTTGTGCATCATTTTAAACACTTTTGCTTGATTTCCTATTAAACAAATGTTGGACATCCATCTGCCAAGGGGTCTGTGCGGTCACTGTAAACTTAATGTCGGAGGAGATAAGCTGTAATACTGTACACCTCTGACCCGTTGGATCCTGGAAGTCAACCCCAACACACTGAGAAACCTAATACACAAACACACACACACACACACACACACACACACACACACACACACACACAGTAACCCCACACCTAACAGGTGAATCACCTGTTACCTGACACCAGACTCCACTTACTGTATTTTTCGCTCCGACGCCAGATCTATAAATAACACTCCTAAAGTTACAAGCGGCGTCATTCTATCATCCGTGTAGATGTTTTGCATTTACTCAATAGTTATAATCACGATAATAATTACGGGTCCCAAACAGACTGCGGTGGTCTGTACGTGTCTTTTAACTGATAATTAGTAGGAGATCATAAACAGTCATCATAGTCTCCACAGTTAAAAGTAACTCATAATGAGGTTGTTATAGTTAGAAAAACCCGCACAGACCAACAAACGGGAGCTCCCTTAAATCTTTAACTGTCACTGCAAAGACAAACAAAGTTGCACATGCATGGGCAACTTTATACGGCAGGAATATGTATCCTGGTTTCACATTATTCCTCGCATTGATAGTTTGTAGAGTTGTTTATATGATGGCTAAAGTCTTTTAATGAATCTGAAAATGATCCTCCTGTTTCAATCTTTCCCCTCGACTTCTCACTCTTTCGCCTTTTGTGTTTGTTATGGGGGATCTCACTCTTCAACTTCTTTCTTCGAGACACAAACACAGAAAGACTTCCTGTAGAGGCTTAGTCCACTTGTCAGAGACCACGACAGAAAAACACAGCCAGAGGCAACTTTCAGAGAGTGTGTGTGAAAACTCTGGCATTTTTCAACCAACAGTCCCTTTGTTTCACTTCTGTTACTCATAGTTGTAGTCTTATATAAACACACACACACAAACACACACACACAAGCTAATTTCGTCCTTAAGTTTCACTTCACCTGTTCCCGTCGCTACTGGCAACCATGGATGCTTTGTTCGTTTGGTGCAACCCAATCCTTTGAGACAAAGAGCTGCTCTGTGGGATATTTTACACAAACACACACACACACACACACAGTCAGCCAAGGTAACTCTGTGCTGGCTGGACAAGCAGCTCGGGACAATAACTCAGTTTGTGTGGAGTCTTTAACAGCCAGCTGACGTCCAGACGCCTGCAGGAGACGAACAGGCCTGTCTGCTCGCGTCTGTACGTAATTTGGGTTTTTATTGGCCAGCGACAAAAATCAAAACATGAACAAGAAAGAGTTTCTAATAAAAACACTTTCATAGCCCTCACCATGAACAGTAAACAGACTTCGACATGTAAAATCATTAAAAAAAGGTAATAACTAGATGGAGTTCAGATGAGGACATCAGCAACTCCATGGACAGAAAGAGGACAGGTGACCTCTAAATACCACAGTGAAGAGCAGCAGAGATGGAGGCAAAAATAAAAACACAAATCTCCCGAATGATCGCTGTTAAGAACTTACAGCAGCTACAGTAAATCCTGAGCTGAGCTCTGATGAAATCACTGGGATCCTGCCGGTGAAGGGAGGTGGAAATACACACTGCCTAACAAACACTAAGGTGTTTCGTACCCCAGTCATCCATGACATGGGCTGAATATAACATCCACCAACAAAAACAGGAACACACACACGCACACGCACACACACACACACACACACACAGTGTCCTTTAAACTGTTTCCAATAATACCCTCAGACACATCCTGCCTTTCTCTTGCTGCCTGGTTAAGACACCAGATTTACAATACACTGTGTGTGTGTGTGTGTGTGGGTGTGTTATGGATACAGATTTAGATTTACCATTGTCTATAATGTTGCCGTGGCATTTGCCAAACGACGGCAGTCTCCTCGCTCCCAGCAGCGCTGACGCACACGAGTCAGCGTGTGCGGTCCAAAAAAAAGCGAGTTTATCTGCTGCACATCCCGATTTTGAATAATTAAGGGTGGGATGACTCGATGAGATGACAAAAATACTCCAATACAAAATTAAAATTTTGTTTTGACATTCTGTTGCACTAAAGGGAAAATCCAAACTTTCCCACCAGGAGGAAACGTGTTGTCATGAATTGGTATTTGAAACAGAGCTGAGATTAAAAACGTTTTAGTTTTTATCTTTCACAGAACAGAACACAGGATCTGTGGTCATCTTGGTGTCGTTGTAGTTTTTACAGGAAAAATGGTTTAAGAATGTAATCTGTATATCAAACATTAAACTCCTCCTTCAGCATCATCCACTTTTCCTGTATGTTTGGTATGTTCTGTCACAGGTAAATCTAACTATAGGCTGCGGTTTCACCTTATCGCATGTGATCAAGTTCATAATGCAATAATTGAAACAAAGAAGGTGGATGGTGTGTACATCCAACCCCAGTTGGGTACCATTCACATTTGAACTAGTACCAGTACCAGCACCGACCTTTTTTCTGTACTTTACTCTCTCTTTTGATTTCACACTAAGGTTTCGGACAAACTAAAAGATCTTACGGACTGTTTCAGTGAACTTAATCGTTGTAGGGATTTCCTCCTCTCTCACCCAAATGCTCTCAGGTACGGAAATTGGGCACCGACTGATTTAACGTGAATCGGTACTCAGTAGCACCGACGTAATTCGGTCGGTACCCTTAAAAGTACCAAGTTCGGTATCCGATCCTAAACGATGTGCAGAACAAACAAGACTAAGAGTGTACAGCCATGCCAGCAGCTCTGTGAGGCAGTTGCTTTGAGATAAACGCTAACACCAGTGAGGTAACATGCTCACGATTTCATGGCAACCCATCGAAAAGTTATTGAGATATAAATGGTTCTCGACCAATTGGTGGACTGACCGGCCAACATGGCCATCGCTAGAGCCGTGCCACTAGCATGGCTACACAAAGACAGCACACAAAGAAAAAAGAGAGGTTGTAGACTGAAATCTTCAGTTTCCCCAAATGTTGTTTATCATGTTTGCCTGATGAAGACGTAGAAGGTGAAAACTGACAGAGACACATTATCCATGTTATTTCTCTGCAGCCTGTGATGGAAACAGCTTCCCGATGCCAGGTAGAGCAGGAGGCACGGCTGTTACCGTGGCTGTCACTGTAGGTAAACCAGGCTGGCTGCGTGACGGGGGTTGAGCCGCCGCCGCCGCCGGCGCCCTCAGTCCTCCACGCCGTCAACAGCAACGCAAGCAGCACGCAGACAGGAGGACGGGGACCACGTGTTCGGTGACGCTGGAGTTTCTTCACAAACTGACATAAATAAACGCGGATGTTCTTCTGCTGAATCGCTGTGAGCAAGAAGGAGAAAGAGGAGGAAGAGGAGGAAGAGGGAGGGCAGGGACGACAGCTGAATGTGTGTATGAGTGTGTGTATTTCTGTGTGTGTGTGTGTGTGTGTTGTTGCTGGTCAGTCTGGCCTCTCTCCATCTTCCTGCTTAGGTGTTGATGAAACTCTCAGTGTGGGCTCAGGACGGACTTGGCTCCTATGAACCTCGCTGACAGTCCAGCAGCACCGCAGACAAATAATAAATCAAGGGGAACATGCTGTATCTGCTGTACACTGTATTACTATCACATCAAAGCACATGTTCTCTGCACGTATCACAAGTTACATGCAGTGAATAACAGAAACTAGTCATACATACAAGGGATATTTTGTATTTAAAACTACATGAAAATATGCATAAACAACTACTTCAAAAGTGTATTTTTTAAAGTGTGTTGCTGCTAGGGTTGCAGGTATCATACCGTGTACATTTGCTTATCTACGGTATTGAATTCAACCAAATTAGTGTTACCGGTTTCTTTCAGGACATAATGTTTCGTGAAATTATAATAAAGCATTTGTTCAAGCAGAAAAACCCTTCTGTTTTCATTTCTTTAAGGGTCATTGTAACGATAATAATAATAATAATAATAATAATAATAATAATAATAATAATAATTGTGTAATAGCGTGATACAGGGAGACGGTTATCGTACAGTGAACATCTCACACTGTCGCAACCCTGCAGTCGAGTGTGATGCTTCATTCTTTACGGATGCACTCAGTGATTTCTTTCAGCTTACTTTCGATGTTTATCTGTGAGAAAAGATGATAATATGTTCGGGAAACCAAATACTTAAATGTTCATGGAGACACTTTTCAAACCTGCAGACCCCTCAGCAGGTCATTATTGAAAACCTTGTTTTAAATCCTCATCAAGATCTGCATGTTACCAACGATATGACATTTGTATTGCAGGTCTACAGGAAATGTGTATAAAGTGATGCTATAAAACAGCTATAAAAAAAATCTTTATTTTTTTATTAGTACTCTGATGCTAATTTAAATCATATATTCTGATTTTTAGGGTGACTTTGTAACATCTGTCAGGGACTATGTATGAAAAGTAGTCTCTTGGCAGACTCTGGAACATTTACATTAATGTTTTGTAATGTGCTCTGAAAGGGCTGCCTGACGGAGCGGTGAAAATATTCTAAATATAGCGTACACTTAAACTGATATTGATTTTATTAAGTAAACCTTTTTTTAGGTGGCCAAATCCGTTTTGCTGCGGACCCCTTCCACCGCAGCACATCGATAAGCTGCCTGCTTCTCCAAACTGACCATCTACTGTAGGTAATACAGGTATATATAGGTGGCGCTAGAGGGGAAGTCAGAGGATCACCAAAGTCAGTAGGACCCATATTCTGAGGACCATGGATGTCTGAACCAAATTAGGTGGGTGATAAACAGTAAAACAGTTCAAATTGAGTGTGGAACCATAAAACGCAACCAAGCAAAAGCAGTAAGAGCCAAGAAAAAGTGAAAATATTAAATCATCACCCAACCCTAACGCAACTAAATTAATGAAAATGGCAACAAAAAATGGAGGGGGGGAGTAGGGACAGAGGTCCAACACTGAAGAAGCAAGGTTTCTGACACACACACACACACACACACACACACACACACACACCTCTTCATTATATCCCAGTTGACAGGCAGTTCAACAGCAGTCTGAGGTGCTGTTCTGCTGTGTGTGGGGGTGTTTCTGCTGCTGCATCATCCTCCATAAAACAGCTTCCCTGTCAGCTGACTCTGCTCTGCGGAGGACCTGACATCACAACCATCTTGGCACTGCTGGCAGTAGATGTATTAAAGGAGCATTCCACCATTTCTACCCTCTAAGACCAGTTTGATTGGCCAGTGAAAACTGTTGTAAAGCGTCTTCTGTGGCTCTGGGAGCTTTGCCGAGTCTGGTAAAATATCAGGATTAACTCGCCAAAGGCTTAAATTTTTTTACCAGAAAGCCTGCGTCACAATAAAGTCTAACAAAAGATGGTATCAAGTTGCATTGTGGACAATCTAGAATCACGGTTTTTTATAACTTTAAGGGACCAGAAATGACCAGATAAACTCCAAAACTGACGCTGAACTGCAGTGGGTGTGCTTCTGCTGCAGTGGGTGTGGTTCTGCTGATACTACACTACTCATTTCACATTTATTGGCAGGTATGACTGGCACATAAAGTCCATGCGGTCTACAGACCTCACAGACTTTCACAGACACTCGGGGCCAAGCAGATGCAGAAAGTATAATTTGGATTTAAGTCAGGATTTTGACAATGTTCATCCAAAAAAATTGAAATAACTATTAGCTGCAGCCCTAGAAATAATCTCAATGAAATTATTTAGTCATTGATTTATTTAAAAAATATCACAAAAAATATCCATCACAGTTTCCAGAGTCAAAGATGAGTCTAGATGGCTTATTTTTTGTTCAACCAACAGCCAAAAACCTCAAGATATTCAGTCTACAATGATCACTTTTCAAGGTCACTTCATCAGATAAATAGTTGTATAACCAAATGAGCCAGTTTATCGGCCATTTGCACCGCAGTCTGCCATCATCGGGTGTATATGTGGTCTACCATACTGTGAGTCTGTGCTCTGCAACCAGTGGCCTAGTTTGACATTAGACACACTGCTGCATCTATACACCCCCCAGGCATGGACTAATGCAGTGTATGAGTGTGTAGAATATGTGTGTCACAGTGGGGGGACAGCGTGCCCACATGCCACATCACCACAGAAATCACCTTCGTCATCATTTCCTTTCACCATTAAAGAACCCACCGTGTCCACCGTATCACTCGGGAAAATTAAAAACTTAGAGAACGCCTGCCACCTGAGTGATTCATCTTCGGCTCTCTTTTATTTATTAAATATCCACAATGAAATTAGTTAAGACAGAAATATGTAAATGTTTCCTAGAAACGCCCAAAGAGTTGCTCCGTGTGTGACAGACTTTAAAGCCTAAACTTCTATGCCGACTCATGTTTAATGACTTCACCTTCATCACCAAGTTTTAATGCTCATAACTACCTCTCGTGCTATTCTGTTGGTGATAAAAGGCCATGACAAATGAGGGGAGTTAATTTGGTCTGTGCTTATTTAAGTAAAAGATATTATCACCCAGAGGATTTAATAGCTGGCTGCCGGGCTGATCAGTGGCTGCGATTAGAAGAGCTCAGAACAGAAGAGACTGACTGAAGCTGTATGTTGGAGATGGAAGACAAATCCAATGAAGAAGAGACTGGGAAAAGAGAGTGAGCATATTACATTTGTTAACATTGAAAAGATCATTAAAGTACTTTCACACTATTATCCTGCAGAAGGAAATAACCTTGCTCTATTATCAAAATAATTTCAAAATAAGGTATGCAAACATTGAACCTCCTCAGCTCTCTAATGGCTGAGACTCTTCCCTTATTTTGGAGCACAAATCGCCACCTTGCCTCTTTCACAACAGACCATGAATCAGGCTTTATCATCCTTGTATCATCTCTCACTTTATTGAGGAGGCTGGAATTTCTTTTCCCAAATTTTCCCATGTGTTTTTTTGTAAAGAAGCCTATATCAGCTCTTTATAGGTCAAATCACCCAAAGGTAAACCTAGTGCTCTTCGTTTAGCTTAAAACTGGACTCACGAGAGGACTCCTTATGGCCCACTGATCTGAGATCTTAGACCACTTTTTATTTACAACAAAAACTCAGTCAGACTCAGTTAGACCAAATGGAACACTGGATTAGGGATTAACAATAAATGGATTATTGATAATACAGCTACAAACTCTGCCAGACTTCCTGCTCTTTGTTCTTGAATGCATTTCCAGCTTAAGAACTGCAGCTCAGAAGGCAAAACCAACAAAATCTGTGGAGTCCACTACTGTCTCCAATTTTCATCAAAATAGGAAGATCGAAATTCTGGACTTCCTGGAGGATCGAATTTGCATGAAGATGCATTTAAGCAAGGGCAGACCATCACGGGGCTAAAAGCCCGTAACCTCCAGGTGATGTTAGAGCTGAGTGAACTGGACCTTTGTCAGCAAACTGTGGGGTTTTACTGAAGAGTTTTACATCTATATTAAGGAGAGGAGCTAAGAAGAAGAAGCTAAGGGGTGTCCTTAACAGTTCATCTTTATCATACTGACAGAGGAGATGGGAGGAGAGGAGAGGGGGGAAAGGAGACGAGAGGAGAGGGGAGGATAAGAGAAGGGAGGAGACGAGAGGGGAGGAGATAAGAGGAGACAAGAGGGGAGGGGAAGAGAACGATAACAACAAAATCACCAACAAAAGCAACAGCAACAACAGCAAAAACAACAACAAAATCAACTAAAAAGCAACAAAAAATAACAAAAGCAACAAAAACCAACAAAAACACCAACAAAGACAACAAAAAAAGAATTTAAAAAATAGTGTCGAAAAAAAAAAAATTGTCGTTTTGGTCATTTTTTGTCGTTTTTGTTGTTTATAATGTTGTTTTGTTGTTGTTTTTGTTGGGGGTTTTTTTTGTCATTTTTGTTGTTTTTAAGTTGATTGTAAGCTTGTAATCTTTCATGGTTCCAGCCGGGAATCTGCTGAAAGGAGGCGAGGAGGGAACAGGGCAGAAACCAAACAAAGCCCGAGTTAAACACAGTTTAGCACACACAAAAAAGTAGGAATAGAAATGTGAAGGATTTGAAAAGCTCAGTCATCGCCATGAGAGGAAAGAGAGGAAGAGGAAAATAGGAAGGATGGAAGAGAAACGGCTCTGTTGAAGGCTGTTGAAAACAAGAACAATAAAGACACAATAAACAACAAAAACGACAAAAACAACATGAACAACTTTAAACAGCAAAAAGGACAAAAAAAGAAAAAAAAACAATGAAATAACAATCAAAAATGATAAAACGACAAAAACGACACTATAAACAACAAAATCGACACTATAAATAACAAAAACAACAACAAAAACAACAAAAAACAACAAAAACGACACTATAAACAACGAAAATTGACAAAAAACGACAAAAACGACACTATAAACAACAAAAACGACAAAAAACGCCACTATATACAACAAAAAACGACAAAAAAACAAAAAAACAACAAAAACAACACTATAAACGACAAAAAACGACACTATAAACAACAAAAACGACAAAAAACAACAAAAACGACACTATAAACAACAAAAAATGACAAAAAACGACAAAAACGACACTATAAACAACAAAAACGACAAAAAACGACACTATAAACAACAAAAAACGTCAAAAAAACAACAAAAAACAACAAAAACGACACTATAAACGACAAAAAAAGGCAAAAAACGACACTATAAACAACAAAAAACGACAAAAAAACAATTACGAAACTATAAACAACAAAAACGGACAAAAAACAACAAAAACGATACTATAAACAACAAAAACCGACAAAAACCGACAAAAAACGACACTATAAACAACAAAAAACGACAAAAAAACAACAAAAAACGACAAAAACGACACTATAAACAACAAAAACGACACTATAAACAACAAAAAACGACACTATAAACAACAAAAACGACAAAAAACAACAAAAACGACACTATAAACAACAAAAAATGACAAAAAACGACAAAAAACGACACTATAAACAACAAAAAACGACAAAAAACAACAAAAAACAACAAAAACGACACTATAAACAACAAAAACAACAAAAAACAACAAAAACGACACTAAAAACAACAAAAAACGACAAAAAAACAACAAAAACCGACAAAAAACGACACTATAAACAACAAAAAACGACAAAAAACGACAAAAAACGACACTATAAACAACAAAAAACGACAAAAAACAACAAAAAACAACAAAAACGACACTATAAACAACAAAAACCGACAAAAAACAACAAAAACGACACTATAAACAACAAAAAACGACAAAAAACAACAAAAACGACACTATAAACGACAAAAAACGACAAAAAACGACACTATAAACAACAAAAAACGACAACAAACGACAAAAAACGACACTATAAACAACAAAAACCGACAAAAAACAACAAAAACGACACTATAAACAACAAAAACCGACAAAAAACAACAAAAACGACACTATAAACGACAAAAAACGACAAAAAACGACACTATAAACAACAAAAAACGACAAAAAACGACAAAAAAACAACAAACAATGACAAAAACGACAAAAAACGACACTATAAACAACAAAAAACGACAAAAAACGACAAAAACGACACTATGAACAACAAAAACGACAAAAAACGACACTATAAACAACAAAAAATGACAAAAAACGACAAAAACGACAAAAAACGACATTATAACCAACAAAAAACGACACTATAAACAACAAAAACCGACAAAAAACAACAAAAACGACACTATAAACAACAAAAACCGACAAAAAACAACAAAAACGACACTATAAACAACAAAAACCGACAAAAAAACAACAAAAAACATCAAAAACCGACAAAAAACAACAAAAACGACACTATAAACAACAAAAAACGACAAAAAAACAACAAAAACCGACAAAAAACGACACTATAAACAACAAAAAACGACAAAAAAACAACAAAAAACGACAAAAACGACACTATAAACGACAAAAAACGACAAAAAACGACACTATAAACAACAAAAAACGACAAAAAACAACAATTACGACACTATAAACAACAAAAAACGACAAAAAAACAACAAAAAACGACAAAAACGACACTATAAACGACAAAAAACGACAAAAAACGACACTATAAACAACAAAAAACGACAAAAAACAACAATTACGACACTATAAACAACAAAAAACGACAAAAAACGACAAAAAACAACAAAAAACGACAAAATAAACGACACTATAAACGACAAAAACCGACACTATAAACAACAAAAAACGACAAAAAACAACAATTACGACACTATAAACAACAAAAAACGACAAAAAACAACAAAAACAACACTATAAACAACAAAAACCGACAAAAAAACAACAAAAAACATCAAAAACCGACAAAAAACAACAAAAACGACACTATAAACAACAAAAACCGACAAAAAAACAACAAAAAACGACAAAAACGACACTAGAAACAACAAAAAAACAACAAAAAACGACACTATAAACAACAAAAAAAGACAAAAAACAACAAAAACGACACTATAAACGAAAAAACGACACTATAAACAACAAAAACAACAAAAAACGACAAAAACGACACTATAAACAACAAAAAACGACAAAAAAAAACAACAAACGACAAAAAACGACACTATAAACAACAAAAAAACGACAAAAAACAACAAAAACGACACTATAAACAACAAAAACAACAAAAAACAACAAAAACGACACTATAAACAACAAAAAACGACAAAAAAACAACAAAAACCGACAAAAAACGACACTATAAACAACAAAAAACGACAAAAAAACAACAAAAAACGACAAAAACGACACTATAAACGACAAAAAACGACAAAAAACGACACTATAAACAACAAAAAACGACAAAAAACAACAGTTACGACACTATAAACAACAAAAAACGACAAAAAACGACAAAAAACAACAAAAAACGACAAAATAAACGACACTATAAACGACAAAAAACGACACTATAAACAACAAAAAACGACAAAAAACAACAATTACGACACTATAAACAACAAAAAACGACAAAAAACAACAAAAACGACACTATAAACAACAAAAACCGACAAAAAAAACAACAAAAAACATCAAAAAACAACAAAAACGACACTATAAACAACAAAAACCGACAAAAAAAACAACAAAAAACATCAAAAAACAACAAAAACGACACTATAAACAACAAAAACCGACAAAAAAACAACAAAAAACGACAAAAACGACACTAGAAACAACAAAAAACGACAAAAAAACAACAAAAAACGACAAAAAACGACAAAAACGACACTATGAACAACAAAAACGACAAAAAAACGACACTATAAACAAAAAACAACAAAAAAACGACACTATAAACAACAAAAACGACACTATAAACAACAAAAAACGACAAAAAACGACACTATAAACAACAAAAACCGACAAAAAACAACAAAAACGACACTATAAACAACAAAAAATGACAAAAAACGACACTGTAAACAACAAAAACGACACTATAAACAACAAAAACCGACACTATAAACAACAAAAACCGACAAAAAACAACAAAAACAACACTATAAACAACAAAAAACAACAAAAAACTACAAAAACCGACAAAAACGACACTATGAACAACAAAAACGACAAAAAACGACACTTTAAACAACAAAAAACAACAAAAAACAACATAAATGACACTATAAACAACAAAAAACGACAAAAAACGACACTATAAACAACAAAAACAACAAACAACAACAAACACAACCAAAACAACAACTAAAACAGCAACAAAAAACAACAGCAACAAAAAAAACAAAAAAGCAACAAAAGCAACAACAAAAAAAAACTACAAGAACAACACTATCAACAAAAACTACAACAACAGCAGCAACAACCGTCTCCTCGCAGGCCTGTTTATAGAGACGCAGCAGTAACGCCATGACACGTCTCCAGTGATCCTTCCTCACTGTCCTCCATCTTTCTGATCACTCATTCATGCGTAATGCTCTCAGCTGGCCTTCAACAGAGCCATTTCTCATCCCTCCTTCCTTTCTTCCTCTTCCTCTCTTTCCTCTCATGGTGATGACTGAGCTTTTCAAATCCTTCACATTTCTATTCCTACTTTTTTGTGTGTGCTAAACTGTGTTTAACTCGGGCTTTGTTTGGTTTCTGCCCTGTTCCCTCCTCGCCTCCTTTCAGCAGATTCCCGGCTGGAACCATGAAAGATTAGAAGGAGGGTTACATAAGTTTCCCGTCGTATCTTTCAGCAGCTTTCTCTCTCAGTACGCCGCACTCACCATCTTTGTTTCTCACAGTCAGATTTATTCCCCTCTCTCCTTTCAGTTGCCCTCTTCTCTCTCTCTCTTTGGGAGATAGAGCCACTTGTTTTGTGGTGTTGCAGCAGGTTAAGCAGTGAGTTCTCTGCTCAGGCTAAATTCACTAATCACTTTTTTTGTTGTCAAAATGCGCTAAAACATCTGGCTTTCTCTTTAAAACTGCTCTGTAATCAGTGTACATGAAATCAGCAACAAATTGGGATCATAATGTGACAAGAATGACAACTTTGAGTCCAAAAGTGTTGACGGAACAGCTGCCAGCGATCACTAATACTTCAGATCTTTTTATCTCGGTCATCTTATTGGTTTCCATTGGTATTGATCATTAGAGGCTGGTTTGGTAAGTGATATGGCTCCACAGGTTTTCAGGTTTTGGATTTCCAAAGTGATTTCTTGCTGTGGTTTGGTGCTGTGTACATATGTGCATAAACACTTCCCACTATCGAACACAGCTAATAAAATAGAAAAGTGGAGCTCCAGTGTTTTCCCTAACTGCAATCTCACATTTGACAGTTTCAGTATTATTAATAGCTGCAGCTTTGAAGTCTCCTGGATAATTGAAGGAATGATAATGACCAGTAGCAAATGAAGTATCCATCCCATCAACATGATTTTCAGCTTTTCAGCTATAAGTCAACTACCTGTGCGGCTGCGTCAATCTCATTCATTCTTGTCACCATTATTCTGTCTCTATTTTGACTGATGTAGCTAGAGATGTATAAAGATGGCATCTCCTTTCTTAATCCCACATACTAAGCTATGATTGTTCGACTGTTTCTCCAGCCGGGATCAAGCAACACATCGTAGGACGGGGCAGATTAGGACATCTTCTTTAGGAAAAACTTAAACAATCTGATGTTCTCTTGTTCACGTCGCTTCCAGTTAGGAACTGGGGTAGGATCACAGACTGTATAAAAGAAGTGGACGTAGCCTCTGTGACGTTACCTGATGGTTTGTGGACGGCCATTTTGAAGCTGCGAGTTTGCCGATTTGGCTGTCACTCTATTCTGAATGGCGGTCGCCGTGGTAAAAACTTGACAATCAAAAGGTTGCACCAACCTAAAGCATACGCTGCTTTATCATCTATTTTCCTCTAAATGTGACCATAATTTACTAAATGAACATCCTGCTGTACTGGAGAAGACCTGAAACTAGCGACTGAGACCATAAAGTCATTAGGAAAATGTTTCCTGAGGTAATAAATCAGGTGAGAAGTTGGGTCATTTTCTCATTGACTTCTATACAATCTGACTTCTTTTTGCAGCCAGTGAAGTCGCCCCTTGCTGGCCACTAGAGAGAATACAGGTTTACGGCTTTACTTTTCAGACCCGGAAGATCGGGTAGGATTCATTAAATGTAAATGACATCATATCCTAGAGATGCTGCTGGATCGGTTTCCCTTCTTGGTTTTCTACTGTCTCAGTGAAACAATGAAGACAGAAATGAATAGACATATTCCTCTCTGTTGCTGCTCTCTCTGTGCTACTGTGTAGAGCACAATAAGATAGCAGTAATCTGGGTTATGTGGGCAGCTGCGTTACATAACCACACAGACTTTATCACAACAATCTGAGCTGCTATTAACATTCACACGACATGTAAAATCATCATGTTAACACGTCAATTTACATACAGACGGAGAGAGTGGGAGAAAGAGACAAGAGATTTCAGTCACATCAGTCGCATGTGTCTTCACGTTCATACGAGCAGCTGGTGTGCAGTCTTACATAACCAGCTTTGATTATTACTAATTAGCATAAAGGGTAACCTAATTAAAGAAAAATATCCCACACAGGAAGACGCCTGCTGTGAATGTCGTCATCAGACTGCTTCTGTTCTGCTGCAAGTTGGACCTTTACAGCTCATTGTTTTATTTCAAACCACAAGCACAGGCAGTACGGACTTAGAAAATAAAGACTTCTTGCTGTGATTCCTTTGCTGTTTTTTGTTGTTTTCATAAGTTGTTCCTTTCAAATCAAACGACACCGAGGAAGGTCTGCAGTAATTCGAACAAACTAGATCCTGTTGTTCATCAAATGCTAAAATCAAAAAAAGGACCCTACCAAGCTGAACTTCTGGGCCAGGAGGCTGATCCCACATATTTTCACAGTAAGTACAATTTCTGAAATCCCACTCAGTCTTTCCTAAGGATTTAAATATAACCTCAAATATTTTTCTTACAGAAATGTAAAAGTACCATGGCGATGAATAGAGCTCGGCATCACTGGGTATTACAATACCAGTACCAATACCAGCACCTTTAAAGTGATACCGATACCAATAGAGTACTTCATTTGATACCACTCATGTGAATGGAAGAATTCAGTTGCGAATAAAAAGTCCTCCACATCCAAAGTATTTTTACACAAATACATTTTTAAAGTGTTGTTAAATGGACAGAACTGTCCAATGAAGTATTAATTGGGCCGTGTCATCTAATCTAACATCACATGCTTCATGTTACTCGTATTCCCAGTTTTTCCTGAAATAATCCCTCTGTATTTTATGTATTGATTTCTATCAGACGCCACAGGTGAGTAGTATCGTTGGACTTAAAAAATGTTTTGTCAGTCCAGCGCGCACCACTTCACTGCAACACAGGCTGTATGGCTGTATATTAACAAAATGTGTGTTTGTAGTAGGAATGAAAGTCATAATTATCTTCATTATTGTGGCAGCTGCCAATCATTTTCAGAAAACTGTAGAGAATGTTTAGCATTTAGTTTGAGATAGGACTGAAACAGTCGATTATCAAAGAATCATTTCAGCTGTAAATTGGAGACACTACACCTGTTATACAAATTGAATGTACATACATGTAAAGCCTTGCAAAATATTAGGAAAATACTACAGAGATGAAGAACAGCATGATGAACAGCAGATGTCCACAGAGGTCTCTCTCCTCAGGATGGGATGGGAGAGATTTGGTTCAGCAGTGCCATGTTAATACAACAGCTCAGAGGTCACAAGGTATTCTGGTTCACAGGAGTCATACACAGATTAAAACTCATCTCGTGACCTGCCACAGGAATCCATATATATGTATATATATATATATGTTTCTATGTGGGTGTGTGTTGTCTTCAGCTTAAGAAAATTGTGCCTGGTTTCCATCTTCACTTCAATACAACCTGTTGTTCATGAAAACTCTTTTTCTGGTTGTATTAGTCCTCTAATAAAGTCAGTCAGTCAGAGTGTGTTGGGTCTCATGTGCTTCTATAATCCCTCTCCCCACTTGTCCCCCTCCTTTTAGTCAGCTTCCCCATTTTTTGAGTTGCAGATAGGATCTTAAGAAGCACGGGACCTGGGTCATAAAATCCATACAGCTTTAAGTTCGCTCCAGACTGAAAGGTCCAAATCAAGCCTGAAGGTAATTAACAAAGCGCTTTTTATTGTCCGACAGTCTTAACCGAAGGCCGGCAATATGTGTTACCATTCATGATGTGTCCAAACACAGACAGTGTCCCACATGTCTCAATGAGATCTCAAAGACAAAAACTTTTAGTTTACAGTGCATGCAAACATTTTAATTCAGGCTGGTCTGGGTTCACCTGGTAGAAGGCTTCACTTCCATTTTATTTCACCATCTTAAACCATGCGCATTTACAGCTCACAATACCACCAAAGTAGTTTCAGCAAACATCAAATACGGAAAATAGATTATTTTCTTGCAGATGGAAGCAGAAACTGCAGTTATTATTCCTTGAAAAAGATCCTGAGGTAAATATCTTCCCTTTACTCTGTTTCTCCCCTATTTAATATAATACCACAGTCCAACAGCAGCAACTACAATAAGACCAGGAAGTGCAACTCTGATGTTTTATGATCCCCAAACGTCAAGAATCAACTGAAGCAGCTACACAAGAAATTAATAGAAAGTCGTACAGGGCAGAACTGTTATTGTTGTCATTACAGCGTCGACCGCAGCCACAGCTCAACAATGGAGACGGATCACACGCATGACACAAAAAGCCAAGAAAAACAATGCTGCCAGGCTTTTTCACAACACGCACCAGTTATATCGCACTAAAAACAACGAGTGTCACAGGGAGCCGGAGCCTCGCGGAGGCTCTCTTTAATTACAGGACGCTGGTTTGTGTTCTGAGCGCTACATGTAGCACTGAGGTACAAAAGCAAAACTCTCACTGATGAGTAAGAAATGCCTGCAGGAAGTCTGCAGCTGTTTTCTGCACAGTAAACAGAAGCCCATCTCAACTTACCAGAACCCAATCTAAGGCCTAGAAATGACCAAAAAAGTACTTAAATGCATTGAGGATGACCTTTCCCATTTATGTAACTGAAACCAGCAAATGTTCTGTGTTTTAACTCACATCTCCTTTCGGGACTTCGAACTGAGCAATTTCTAATCTACAAGAGACAAACCTGAGACGTCTGACCGTCAAACTTTCAGTTTTGTTTTTAAAAGGAGCCGTGTTAAGTGGAATGAATAACCCTGCAGGTCCTTATTGACCTGCTGTGACATTCTTCAGCAGAGGACAAACACACTCCGACACAGAGTGTGGAGGAAACACACTCTGAGGCCATCAGCTCCAGGGTGTGAGACAATAAGGACGGTTGACCTAAATGAACCTACAAAGTTGTGAATATTAAAGACAAAATGTCTGTAAGGTGTTCTGATACTTGCTTTTTATATCTACAACATGAAAGTGACACAAACTGCAGCAAAGTCCACACAGGATTCTCAGCTTTTATTTTGGATTCATTTCAGGAGCTGTGAAGCATAGAGCTGTTAGACAGACGTGCAGGAGACCAGGTAGAGGTGCACTACAATAACCACAATTCACCAACACACCTGTTCTCCTTTAAGCTTACTGAACTGAAAGTTACAGGCTCACTTAATGAAACTTCTACAGCAAGTCACCAGTAAAGCTCCACACACACTCTAGAGACTAACATACACTCCAAATCCAAGAATGTACGACCACTCGTGATGTACGTTTCGTGGCTGCAAGTGTGAATTCCAACATGCAAGTTCCTCAATATTTTGCTACAGAAGAGGACTTTTCAGTATAAAAATGCCACCGCTCAGGATTTAAGTGCAGTTTGTTTATAGGAGGGCGAGGGAGGTCTGAGTGGAAACAAAGACGGTGTGTTCCACAAGCTGAGAGGAAACACCTTTTTAACCTCACGGGGTCAGAGGTCACTTTAACCCCTCCGCCATTAAGTCCACTGTTGTGAGTGCGTGAGTGTGTTGCAGAGCCAATAAGTCAATGTTGGTTTGTCTGACAGGAGCGCGAGGTGTTCTCTTAAAGGTATAATATGTGACTTTTCCGCATTAAACCCTCTACAAACGACTGGACCTATGTTGTAAATTTTGTTGAGTTGTGGACTTAAATGATCCCAAATGTTTCCAACTATTTTTAAACCAGAGAAATCCATAATTTTATTGAAGGTAATGGTGCATTTCATTTGGTCGCCTGTCAGTGGCGTCAGCATTGTGGTTGTCTGATAGAAGCTGTCAGAAAGACTTTTTATCCACTTTAAAGTTATATTTTTGCGATACACTTTTTAGATCTTGGTCATTTTAATCTATATATTTTAACCAGATAAAGGATTTAAGTCATCGGACATCTGGATCTGAAGTTATCAGAGAAACAAGCTGAGCAAATGTTCACTCGCAGCCCCTCTGGGACGTCCTGTGTCCACCAAACAGCCTTGGAGAAACACAGATTTTTAACGTAAAACTCCTTTATTTTAATTTTTTTACCGGTTTTAAGCACCAGGTCTGTTTGTTTTGGAGGAGGAGACCTCTGTGGATAATTCGGCTCTGGGGATAGCATAACAGCAACGGTGGTGAACACAACAACTCCCATGATCCCATGCTACTTCATGACCTCACCAAACTCGTCTGTTGTTACTGTTTTGATGCAGAGACTCCGTGCATATTGTGGATTTCACTGTGATTCAAAAGATCTGTGACACAACTACAGAAAAAATAGCAAATGAACTATTCAATTCCGATCAAATATTTATCATCTTTTAAATTTCTGCTGCATTAAACAGATGTGTATGTAGTGGATAGTTATAGATAGGAAATGAGGCATAAAACAGTTACAGTTCGAAGCTTCAACTCCCACATCATGAACATTACAAGCAACCAACAATGACAAGGTCAAAGGTTAAAGCCGCAGCCTTCCCTTTCTGCACATAGTTTTCAGCAGCAAGCTATAATTTACCACCAACATCCATCAAACACAGATCCAAGCTGGGCCTCTTTGAGGTTTTTAATCATGCTGGTGTCTATGCAGGTCTGGCCATGCATACTCACTTTTCTTTCGGGGCAATAAATGGCGGCGTGGTGTATCACGCCGTACACATAATAACAAGCGGAGCATGTTAACAGCAGAGGGAAATGCACAGAGTTGTGGCTGTAAACAGAACCAGCAGTGGGGAGCGAGGCAGGGCTGGGCTCGCAAAACCAAAACCACCGAAAAACAACCACCGACCGTAACCGCCGCTGCTATAAAAACCTTAAAGTGTCGCCACACAGATATGAACAGCCTGCAGGCAGGGCACAGATGCAGATAATAACACACCAGCTACAGCCAAGGATGGTGTTGATACTCTGAGAGAGTTCATAAAGAGAAAATAACACCACTTTTATAGAAATTTAGTGTAGGTAGCATAAGGTAATTGTAAGTATATCATGTAATATATCAGGGAGCCTGTGATGTTATTTAAACTGTATCGAAAGAGAGAGAAAGAGAGAGAGAGAGACCTAAATGTTACATTGAGAGAGAGACTCACGCATTGCAGTAGGGTTTCTTGTCGTAGCCTTTGTAGTTCTTCATGTTTAGGGTCATCTTGCAAACCTCACAGTGGAAACATCCTTTGTGCCAGTTCTGGAGACAACACACACACACACACACACACACACAGAAAGAGACAGAATCACACATCAATATTGGATTTGATGACTCACTTTAGGCTGTTTCTGAAAATATTACTTTCAGACTTCTGATTAAATAATCTTAATTTCAACGTCCATTTACATGATGTTTCCAAAGCTTTCAGACATATCTTATGGCTTCCCTCAGCCGATGGAGTTTGCTCAGTCGTCATGGAGACGGTTTAGCTGTTATCATGTGACCTGAGCGTGGAGTTGTGTCCCGTTCTTGTGGTTTTCCCCAACACTACCTGTTGCATGTCACATGTAATTTCAAATACCATTCGGTCTTCCTGTCTTTAAGGTGGACCAGCAGAGATCATAAGGCGTCATAAGGTATCTCATGACAACTAAACCATCTCCATGACGACTCCACGTGCTGAGAAAGGTCATGAAATGTGGCTGAAAGCTTCGGAAAACAGCAAGTAAGGGATTTCTCTGTTATACTGCTGTTTTTTCGAGGTCGAGAATGAAACCTTGGAGCTCTACTTTTTGTTTCGAGTCCGCCTCTGCTGCTGAGTGCTGCGATGTTGCTGCAGTTCTCACAACCCCGCCTGTCAATCAAACAGCAGGGGCGGGACCGTCCTCCTTGGATTTTCTGTTGATGCGGTTTGACAGCTAGTGCTCAGAGAGGAGCAAATGGAAATCTTTCACAAACTAAATATAAACAGAGTCGGAGGCTGGATGAAAAACTGACATTAGTGCGGATCAAAATGTGACAGGCCGCGGAGCAAAACTCAAGTTAAGTCAGTTTACTGCCAAACATGTGCTCATTCAATATCCAGCATAGGTCACCCTCCATCTGTCCTGCATTAGGATTACTCAAATCCTTGGAGAGCAAATCAGCACTAAATTATGTGTTTGAGTTGTTAATATGGTCATATGCCTTCTGTATTAATCCTGTGCTTAATTGCAGTGTAAGAGCATGACGGTAGTTTGATGGAGAAACAGGCTGATAGTTTGTTCCAACTCACGACTTGAACCAAGACCCCGACTTAACTTTGGTTTAGTTTAGGCCCAAAACTTTACTGTTTTCACTTTCACTCTCACAACTCTCATTGCGTTGTTTTTGGCTGCAGCAGGCAGCAGAGAAAAAGCTGTAAAAAGCCACAGTTCCAGGGTTGGGATGGTTCCATTTGAACCCGGCATTGGGTACCAGTACCAAACGGTACCGGTTTGTTTGGTCTGTGGTAAGTCCTGACTCCTTGTGACTTAAAAACTCTGGCTATAAGGAGTCCCAGTGGGATGCTTCGACTTCTTCCACACCCTGTTATCACATGACAGCTAAACCATCTCCATGACAACTCCACGTGCTGGGTACTGGTACCCAACGGTACCGTTTTCCAGTACTACAGACACACACAAAAATCTTGCTCACTGTTTTAGTACTATTTTGCTATATATATAATATATATATATAATAGCTTAGCTCCTCTCTCACCCAGATGCTCTCAGGTACCAAAATTTGGCACCGGAGGATTTAACGTGAATCTGTAGCGATCAAATTACATCGGTGCTACAGGGTATCGATTCACGCTAAAAAAATCAGTGTCAAATTGGGCCTAAACTAAACCAACGCTTTGTTGCGTTATTGGTACACGTCTCAAGCAAACTACCCCCTGAGTTCGGTACCCGACCCTCCACTGTACACGACCTGAACATAATGCAGCGTTTAGCAGCTGAAGAGACAGATGTTTCCCTCAGGAGGTGGTGGAGACCAAAAACAGAGCTAAAAGAGAGAGAATACTGGACTTACAGTCATCAGGTGACATAAACACGACTCCACTTGAATCATAAAGTTGCTCTGTAATCACTTTAAATAAACATAAACATTTTAGTTGCCAAAACCCAACACATTGGTAACCATATGGTGCGTCCAATTTATCTCATAATCCAGGTTGTGGTGGAGGAATATTTATTTAATTCCCAATGATAACATCTCAGACATTATTTAAAGATCACTGAACTTTAACAGATCTTGTTGATTCATCGTTGGTGCACCTTACTCCTTACACTTCATATCACAACTACATATTGGGTGAAGACTAGTGGGAAAACTGCGGGTTTACACACTTTTAAAAGGGGTAAAAAAAAAAAATCCCCTATGACATCTGACCTCCTCTGGGCAATAATAGAAACTGCAGCAAACGTTCCTCCTCCCACACAAAGTCTCAGGAGTTTTCAGTTAAAAATTGTCACACTACAACCCTGAAAAATGAAACTTCTTTCTTCTTAGCTTTAATTTGCGCTTGAAATTTGGGTTTTATGTCTTTATAGCAAAAATGCAGTGATTAAATGGGCTTTTGTAAGGGACAGCGGGGAACTCTGTAGTCCTTCTTTCTCCCGCCCTCACTTTCTCACTTTCTGCGTATCTGTCGTTGTTTCTTTGCCAGCCTCCTCCTCTATAAATCACTGCCTCTCACACTGTGTTAGCTTTTAAACCCACAGTGGACAGGACAGCAGGTAAATGTGGTCCTTACTGGTCAGGATCATCCTGATTTTAGAGATACCGAATGATGAAGTTGGATATTGACATTTGTAACTTCACTGTCACACTCAACAAACAGCTGACAGCTCTGTGAACTGGGAGTCTTTTATTATGAAAGCTGGGAGCTGATATGGTGTGCAGTGCCTACATGCTGTTGTGTCATCTGATGCCTCATAGGACAGACAGTGAATGCATGAGACTGCTGACGATAAATTAATAATTTATCACCATTATGCAACAGAATATTACAGGTGTTACCGTGCAAACACAAAAATCAACACTTATTTTAGTTTTTTTTGGCTTACAAAGGCAGTTATATCCCGTATTTAACATATAATTATTATAACCACTTATGCTATTTCAGTGGTGTTTTAATATGTACTTGTTAGAATATTTCTGCAGCTTTAATGATGGCACCGTTGCTGTCCTATTATATATATTATTGTATAAAAACAGATTTATTGCAATTGCAGGATTATGGTGTCAGTCCCAGCAGATGTATGAATGTATGAAAATCCCCATCAAAGCAGATAAGTGTGTATAAAGACAGTGTGGGCTTCATTTCGGCTGGTAAAAGAGTATTAAAGGAACATTTTAGCAACTAAACTACAGAGATAAGATGTATAAAGTGCACTAAATTAACCATAAACTTCCCATAGATTCACACCTCAAGTCTCTACTATAACTATAATTAAATGAATCATGATTTATGAAGAGTATCAACTATATTTAATTACCGGATTAGAGGACAGAAAGTCAATAAGTGGCGATTCTGATAATCAACGATGCTTTATTGTTCTGTTTTATATAATCAATGACTGCGTCTCCAGCAACTAAGCGCTCACCTTGTCCAGGCAGCTGACTTTCTCCGTCGGGTAGACGATCTTCCCGCAGCGGGCGCACTGAGGGTTCATCCTCCAAACCTCCACTAGTTATCCGGAGGTCTGCTCACCGTGGTCCGGACCGAGAGTCCCGGAGGTCCCCGCGGAGCCGCTCTGCAACCGGCGACAAACTGAGTGGAACGGCTGGAGATGTGCCGGAGAGGCGGCGGGTCTGCTCCCTCAGTCAGCGGCTCGCCGTCCGGTCTGAGGCTGGGTGATGCTGCGCCGGGACCGACCGCCTCGTCCGTGAAGCTGCCGGGAGTTAGTGAGGGGGAACCAGGAAGTGGATTTATGTTCCCTTCAAAATAAACAGTAAAATAGTACAACGATACAATAAAAATAAGAAATAAAAAAATTAAATTAAATTAAAATCAAATGTACCCGAATTATTTTACTAATCGGTTAGTAATTTTAAAATACAAAATGAAAGTAAAGCAAAATTGAAATAAAAAAATAAAAATAATATACAATTAGATAAAAATAAGAAAGTTCAAATAAAAAAATTAAATAAAATTAAAACTAAATGGAAATTAAATAACAATAAAATCAGATGTATCTGCAATTATTTTATGAATTTTTTCGTTTTAATTTCGTAAAATAAAAATTAAATACAGTCAAATAAAATAAAAATAAAAAATGTGGGTGATAATGAAAAGAAAATAATATAATGAATAATATGAAAATATAATAATCCAAACGTCAAAGTCCAAAAAAAGTTTCATCTTGTCAAAATTTGGCTAACTGCCAAATGACTTGCCATCTTCACGTTAAACAACTCTGTCTCCACTTCAGCAATATCCAGTTGAATGGGGTAATAAAATAATCATCAGTAGCAGCCCCAAATAATAATGATAATAAAAATGATGCAGCTTGAATGGCTTTAAAAAACAAAATCTGATGGTTGACTTATAGTTTCATTATTGGTTAATCAATAGTTTATTAATTCTTGAGTTATAAGGTATCGATGTGACCAGAGTTTGGGTTGCTAGTAGGGCTACAATTTATTTTCATTACTGTTATTTTTCTCAACTAATCACTTAATTAGTAATTAATTTAGTCCAGAAAGTATTGCAAAAGTCCAAACAGTCCAAACCCCTAAGATATTAAGTTTACTACTTTACTACTAAAAATAAAATCTTCAATTCTGAGAAGCTGGAACTGGAAAATGTTTGGCATTTATGTTTGAAATATTATTTTAACGATTAGTGGATCTAGACAATTAGATTCTTATCAGTAAATTTGGTCCTTTTTTATAAACTGGTTCCTCCTGATTTTACAGATTTTAATGATGGACGTTTGATATTGATATTTTGTTCACTTTCATAATTAATAAACAGTACTTGCTGCAGCTACAGGATAGAATAGTTGCAGATTTCTGTTGATCAACTAATCAACTGTACTTGTCAGGTTGTAAATAAAATCCGTCTTGATGATAGTGTTTATTATTTACATTTTGTAATAATGCAGTCGTACATTTTTGTAATGCATTTATAAATATTCACAGGTTTGTCACTTCATAATAAGCCATAGACTGTATTCAAACGTTCAAACATTCTGCAGATATTTTCAGACTTTTCTTTAACAGGTCAGGCTGTCGACTCGAGGGGTTTTCTGATTAACTGAAAGGCAAGTTAGAGCTGGAGGAGGACAAACTGCAGGCAAACCAAAAGTTGTTCACATGAATCGCTTACTAATGATCTATAAAGCCTTAATACATTATTTACTAACCATTATTGAAGCCATTAATACAAACTTGTAGATGCTTTATACAGGGTGCGTTAGAAAACGGTACTGAAATAACCTGAACATTAACAAAGGTGAGGTTTTAATAGGAGTTTAAAGGCCTCAGTTAGTTGCTATCCTCAAATTCAAAGGCAGATAATGCCACAGTTAGAAGCATATTTCATTTGCTGTTGATATCCCCACATATGAACCCTCAATCCAGCAGACTGTAAAGGGGCAGTGCCGGTTAAATGTTGGTAGTTTCATCTGTTACCAACAGACAAGAAACATCAGGAAGATGAAGAAAAATACCAGCTGCTGGAAAACCAGTTAAAAATGACATCATCAGTAAGGACGGCTACGTGTTGGAATCCAGTAAAGTGCTGAGGTTGCAAATGGTGCAACCACTGCCATGATTTTGATGCACAACTATAAATCTCTTAACTATCCATAAATCCTCCTTTAGGTTAGATAACAGCAAACATTAAACAGTCTTTTAAAAAAACTTAAAATGTCTTCAATTAAATGTTTTATTCAGTTTAAAGCCTTATGCAATTCCAACACTTTAAAAATAATCTAATCTTTACAATCCGACAAATATAGGATGTTTTAGGCTAATATCAATATTTGAGAAGTTTGTTTTTACAAGTATTTTTATTGAAACATGAATATTCAATGACACATACTGAGCAGGACATTTTACATTTAAAAAATAGACTTATCAGTGTCAGTGGACAAACTATGAAATGAAAACATTCTCTCACCTCAAACATATTGGCATTTCTGTACTGCAAGGTCTTGTTACTAACTGTTCAACATATATGCTGATATAATATATCTGTGATAAGCTATACAAATATAAAAATAGATTTTTATGTTTTTTTATTGCAATGTCATATTTGTGATGACTCCTCTTAATGGGCTTTTTTTCAGTAGCCTCGCATCATGTTTCATGACTGTAAAGATCTGAATTGATAACCAACGACTCACTCTCATATCTCATTACCAAGCAAATGACCCCCCCTGCTGGCTGATGAAGGTATAAAATCCATTAAAGAGAGTTCTTTTTTAGATTAAGATAAAATGATTCAGGTTAAATAAAAATTGAATGCCTTTATAGATTAATTTCAAGCTTAAAATCATTGTTTCACTTCAACCACATCAGGTCATGATTTGATTAGAAACTCTTTTGTGGGAGTTACAGGATGATCAGTTTCTAACCACCAGGTCAACATGTTCTGGCTGCATCACCTGTTCATTTTGCTTCAGATCAACCCAAGATGTTCACAGAGGAAGGAGTCGACCTCACAGAGAAACTCAATCATCTCTGAACCAGCAGCTTCACCTTTCTTCCTCACTGTGTCGATAACAAAACGAGCTTTGTCACTTCTGTTTTGGATCTTATCTGCTGACTCCATCTCAGCATCAGTCATCACCTTTTTCTCTAACAGTTTGTCCAGCAGACTTTTCAGAACAGGTCCTGATATCCCATCGATGAAGCCGCTCCGTATGTCCAACAGCCGATCGGTTGCTTTGCCCTGCCCACAGGACCTTTTTACTCCAGTGGATAAGAGACAAACTCGTCTTTCCCAGACACTTTGGGAGCTGTTGGTGTCTCTCAAAAACAGTTTAATATGTTTCATGATTTTTTCTAAAATCACCTGGAAGGATGGGAAGTAGTTGTCATAGTTGCCAGAGTCAAATTCTGCTTCTGTTGGTTGAATCAGAACTGAGTCGTCTTCAGGACGAGTGGACAGTGTGTATTCCTGCTCTGGCTGCAGTTTACAGTGTGGAGATGTCTCTATGTAGCTCTCATCTCCAACTAACTTCCTCCTGGTGCGCAGCACATTCTGGATCACGACGTTCCTCGGCAGCAACAACACATTGAGGAGGGAGGGAATATCGGGATCAGCCGGGGGCCTGTAGAACAGCAGGACCAGCGCTCGGACCGGGACAGGTGGCGAGTCTTCATCCTTGACATTACCGAAACCAGAAAACCCTGTGATGTTTATAACAACATGAGTTTCTGTTATCTTATGAGGGGCGATAAACTCGACGCCCTCATCCTTCACATGAGCAACTGACAAGAATCCACATCCACCTGTGGAGCGGATCTCACAGTGTGGGAGATGAAGCTGACACACAGACTGCTGGACACATTTGATGTCAAACAGGGGTCCTGCAGGCTGCTTGTGATGTCGGGCCAGTAGCCTCCTGTTCCAAGGGACAATCCTGTAAACCACGTCCCCTCCTCCCTCCATGTGGAACACCAGGCCTGTCACACTGCACTGGTACAGGCCTGGGCAGAGGCACTGGAACCTGTAGGTCTCCTCGTTCTCATCAACAGTGATATCAGGAGTAAACTCCTCAAAGCTGTTTCTTATCAGCATGTCAGGTAAGCTCTGTGATCGAGTAAAGGTCTTGTTCTTTGCAGAGGTTATTTGCCTCAGTGAGGACATGCTGTGAGAACGAAACAGACAGCTGGACTCTCTCCTGCTCCAACCAGAATCTGAGGAGGAGATCTGGAGGTGAGATTGGGTCGGCAGGGTGTTTGTGACTGAATAGTTCACAGCTGTAACAGATGACTCCACCTCCATCAGGGCATCATGGTCACCTGCTGCCTCCCTTTCAGACTGCACCGACAACAGCTCAAATCCATCTTGTAGTCCGCTTCCTTCAGTGCAGACAGTTGAGTCCTGGAGGACTCCAGGCTTGCATTGAAGACATGAAGCGCCAAAAACAATTGGGACTCTGCTGTGAGAAGCATCGTAACAGTCTTCTGTTCTTCCCCTTGAGGAATGTGAAGGTTGTTGAAGGTGAGAACCAACGACAGGCAGAGAGTCTTCAGTTGAGTAGTGCTCAGCAGTAACAGGTGGCCCCACTTCTTCTAGGGCACTATGGTCACCTCCAGGATCACTTTCTGACTGCACCGGAAATCCACATTCACCTTGTTTCAAGCTTTCTCCGGTGCTGTTGGTGAAGCCCTGACCAACCACACGTCTTTTGCCTATATATCGATAGCCTGCATCAGAAGGGGTGATGGACGAAGAGCAGGTAGACGTTTTGAAAGATGAAGCAGAGTAAGGAAAGCTATAACGTGGCTCCACAAACTGGCTCTGGGGATGTATTTTAGGTTTAGCAGATTTTTGTGTCATCTGGCCCAGGACCCTAAAATAAAGCAGAGAATGAAAAATGAAAATCCCTTTTAACGCTTAAAGTTGTTGTCGATTTTAAAACACTATTCTACATTGGTGCTTACAACATAAGATTAAATGTATTAATTAATAAATAATAATAATAATAATAAAATAATAATAATAATAATAATAATAATGATAATAATGACGGCACTCCCTGATAAAAAATGTAAAAAGAACAATATAAAAATAAGAACAGTAGTCAAAGAGCAACCAGTGTATAAATAGACAGTCAATAATTAGCAGCATACGATATAACAATTGCACGGTAGAGAGGCCAGTCAGTGAGGGGGAGTGTGTATAGGTGTGTATGGGTGCTTTTGTGTGTATGTTGCATAGACTGTATAAAAGAAGTGCACACCCATTGGTTTATGGACTACCACTTTGAAGCCTCGAGTATGAGATTTTGGCCATCGCCATCTTGGTTTTTGGTGTCAGGCCCTGTTCAACAATTTTCCAGGTGATCTAGGGCGGTATGGAGGGCGAGGCTGATTAATCCTCTGTTGATCTGTTTGCCCGGTAGGCAAACCGGTGCTGGTCCAAGGTGGCAGGGATGGTACATTTGATGTGGGCCAACGTGGGTCCAGCTGCTTTTCTTGCATTGACACTGTGTAGTGCCTTTCTAACCTCATTAGTGTTCAGTGTCAGTTTATGGGGATCTGGTGGAAGTCTATCCATTTCCCTACTGTTATTATATCTGTCGAAGCAGGCAAATAACATATTAAGATCCTCTGCCTGTGAGGGGTTGCTGGTTACTGCTATCTTTCACTTCATAATCTGTGATGTCCCACGCATCTTGCCACATGCATCGGGAATCATTATTGTTATGTGTTTTGTATTAATGCCTTGTTTAAGATTAGCTCTTGCTAGACTATAGGCTGCAGTGTCCTTAGCTCTGTAAGCAGCATCTTAGCAGGTTCCTGACCTTTTAGTTTATCCAGGGTTTCTGGTTAGGGAACACCCAGGTTTGCTTAACAATGGTGACATCTTCTGTGCAAAAGTTAATACACCATCTGTTATTTAGAAACATCGCTAACCCCCCGCCCTTCTTTTTACCAGTCTCCTTTGCTCCCCCGTCCGCCCTCAAAAGATGAAACCCGTCCGCAGTGACGACGGAGTCAGGAGTGAGGTCGTTCAGCCACATCTCTGTGAAACTTACGATGCTAGTCTCCCGGTACTCTCTCTGCAATCTGGTTAGTGCCATTATCTCCTCAATCTTGTTGGGTCTGTTACCCACGATGACAGAAGGTATACATGGTATATACCTCCTCTTCTCCTGGCACTTTACTCCAGCTCTGCAGCCCCTCTTCCTTCTACTGAGGGGATCAGCCAACAGCTGTTTGTGTGTGTAAACAATGAAGCCATGGCTGAATGGGTCTCCGATGCCGTTTTAATAAGTCCAAAGAAAGTAAAGTACAAATAAAAAGCCTCAGCATTAATGCATCCATAGGAGCACCAACGTGACTGAGGATAGGTTTAAAAATAAAGCATAAAACGAGCAAAAGTAAACAAAAACACAAAAAGCGGGTCGGTGCCGCTGTAACAGGCTGCCAGTCGGGTGGCGCCATCTTGATGAGTTACCTTTAGCCTAGCCCTTAGCTGTTGCTCTTGCCTTTGTTTTCAGTCTCAACATTTGCGGTTTCGGGGTCATCCTAAAGATTGCATAAAGAACCGATAAAGTTGAATTGCATGATCCAATGTCCAAAAGTTTCTGTTGGCTGTACAATGTGTACACAAACTGTTATGAGTGACGGTATTTGTGCAGTTTTCACTCGCAGTTTGGTTGGGTTAAGGCAACCCAATTACTTGTTTGGGTTTAGGCAACAAAGGTTTTTGGTTAAGTTTAGGACAATACTAAACTAGAAACTAAGAACTCTCTCTGATGTCCCTCATACACAGCCAGTCAAATCCAAGGGCATTAGCATTATGCAGTATGTGATGTTAAAGGTCCTACAGTACATGTTCATTGCTCATTCATTGATCATTTACATTCACCCTGAAGCCCGTCACCATTCTCCTCTCACAGCTCCACTAAGGAAAGCAGCCACTGAGAAGGTTGGAAATTTACAGGAAATACCAGATCTCAACAGACCAACCCTCAACTGACCTCAGAGTCTCCAGTCTACAGTGTGGACTCTCCAGAAAACCACACAGCAGCTTCACTCCTGAATCCTGCAGCTTGTTGTAGCTCAGGTCCAGCTCTGTCAGATGGGAGGGGTTGGACTTCAGAGCTGAGGCCAGAGAAGCACAGCTGATCTCTGACAAACTGCACCAACTCAATCTGAATAAAGAATAAATGATGGAGATAAAAATCCATTTATAATCCAATCAGATGTGTTGAGGTTTTAAATCTGCAGCTCAACATTACTATGTCCTAATCAATGAGCTTCTACCTAAAATGAGTAGAGAGACTTTGTCATTGTGTTATTGTGGATCATCATCATGTCAGCCTTCTACAGACATCATCCAAATGTCAGCACAACATTCATACACCTATTCATGTCAACGCAGATTAATAACATGCTGCTGATCTCAGGCAAGGCTGGAATCAGACCATCAATACTGTATTGATCCTTTAAACAGCTGCAATTGGAAATATGCTTTGATCTCTCAGTGACCCCCTTTACACCTTTAATATCTGTGTTCCTCCACATATGTATGTGTGTGTGTTCTGAAGGATCAATATCAATGATCAGACATTATTTGTAAAAAAACACACTGAAATCAACAGAAACTAAAGAAATATTTCTACTTCAGCAGGTAAACTTCATCAATTAAAACAAAAATGAGTTCAGAGGATCTTCTGTATACAGATGTGACCATTTACCAAAACTTATAAACATTAATTTACTTTAACAACTAACAGACGACATTTTCTACAGTTCCTTTAAGGAACAAAAGTCTTCTGTGACTGCAGACTAAATTTAGTTCAAGAAACATGAAAACATGAACAAAAGGACATTTACAACTTTATGGACGTAAGTTATGTACAAACATAAATTAGGTTGAATTGTTAATTAAAATATAAGAGCTATAATAGTAACAGAGAGTCAGTGAACTGACCTCAGAGTCTCCAGTCTACAGTGTGGACTCTCCAGAAAACCACACAGCAGCTTCACTCCTGAATCCTGCAGCTCGTTGAGACTCAGGTCCAGCTCTGTCAGATGGGAGGGGTTGGACTTCAGAGCTGAGACCAGAGAAGCACAGCTGATCTCTGTCAAACTGCACCAACTCAATCTGAATAAAAAATAAATGATGGAAATAAAAATCAATTTATAATCCAATCAGATGTGTTGAGGTTTTAAATGTGCAGCTCAACATTACTATGTCCTAATCAATGAGCTTTTCCCTAAAATGAGTAGAGAGACTTTGTCATTGTGTTATTGTGGATCATCATCATGTCAGCCTTCTACAGACATCATCCAAATGTCAGCACAACATTCATACACCTATTCATGTCAACACAGATTAATAACATGCTGCTGATCTCAGGCAAGGCTGGAATCAGACCATCAATACTGTATTGATCCTTTAAAAAGCTGCAATTGGAAATATGCTTTGATCTCTCAGTGACCCCCTTTACACCTTTAATATCTGTGTTCCTCCATATATGTATTTCAGTCAGACAACTCATGTTTATTACATCAGCAGACATAGTTAGAGTTTGGTGTCTAGGCTCTGACATCATTACTCGCTGCTGACATGTTTACATCAAATATTGGGGAGTGATGATTAAATTTCTTCCCTGTTGAGGAGCAGCTGAATGGAAGAATTCCCAAGAAGGCTCTGGGATGCTGGATCATGGCACCGTAAGTGGAACTGAATCCCTGCTAGCATGACTTTGGTAATTTGCATTTGACGATTGCAGGATTCAAATGAAAATACAATAAATGCACATGGGGACACAAAGCTTTGAACTCCTGAAATTTAAAGCGAGAGAGAGCATCAGCTACACAATTTTCATGACCTGGAATGAAAGTAGCTCGCAGAATGAAATTATTGAGGAGGCACGTCCAAGTTAAACGTTGCATGAGACTGTTAATTTTTTTTTTTTTGGAGTGGACCTTACTGATTATTTCTACTGTTGCAGCGTTGTCACAAAACACCATGATTTGTTTCCTGGTCCATCTACTGCCCCATAGCAAACAAGCAGCAACGATAGGGTAAAGTTCATAAAGAGCAGTGGATTTGGAATTCTTGTTCACGGACTGGATTTCAGTTGGCCAGACGTCTGCAAATCACTCATTATTGAATAATCCCTCAAAACCGACAGAAGGAGCTGCATCAGTAAAAATCTGGAGGGAAATGAAAGAAGGAATTAATTTATTTATACTTTGAATGGAAGAATCGCGATGATGAGACATTTTTTGTTTGAATATTTCCCGGTAGCGACACCTATAGAGCTTACTCTGAAGATGGAAAATGGGGGTCTTGACGTAGGACCTATCACGTATCCATTTTTAACCTCTTTTGATAAGAGTTTGTCTACTACTTTAGACTCCTTAAGCACAGACTGCAGTTTTTTAAAAACGTGGGTCACGTTCGGGAGCCAGCATAGGCCTGCTAAGAATCCTTGTACTAAGCCGGTAAAAAGGTAATTGAGGAAGCATCTATTGGGGTGATTTGAAAGAGCTTTGGAAAGAGCTGTAACATTCACTAGAGTCGAAGGATGCTTCATATTTATTTCCCCGATTTTGCAGGACGAAGCCTCCTGGGACACAGAGCGGGGGTGGCTGTCTCCACACCAACTACACATATGCATAAATTTACAGTTAGGATATGTACAGACATTCTCATTGAAATTAATGCAGATAGGAGACTTATATCCTGAGGAAAAAGTACCTGTCGCTTTATAGGATGACTCATAGAATTTACCCCTGGATTTAGCCGCGGCTGAGATTTTGAGGTGGACAGTTCTTGCAGAGCAGTTTTTGGACAGAGGGAGGTTGTGTGGGAGAAAGAACCGCAGACAGAGCAGGCTGGGGTTTTGTGCCCGGTAAAATGTCTGCTAATTAGGGACAGGTCGACCACAGACCAATCTAGTCTCTGATTAAATTTCTGGATGTACATGGCAGCTTTGGCAGAGAAAGATTTATGGTACTGATAGAAAAGAGAGCAGCCGTAGGAGAGATCAAGGTCTGAGATAATGGCCAAATAGGTGTCGAGCTCCTCACTGCGTTGCGGATAAATTCTACATATGGTGTCTCTGAAGACACTGAAGGCAACGTTGAATTCTGCCAAAGTGAGGGTTTTTGACAATCTCGGATCGGTATCTTTGAGAATTACTGAAAAATCCCCACAATCCACAAATGTTTTGTCAGCAGATTCCATACTGCATAACAGAATCTTCACCAGATTTACATCATGGGCTGTCAAAATGGGAGAAAATGAACTGCAGATTTGACTTCAACAGGGAACAGGATGGATGCTTCAAGGATGCGGTGCACAGGTCATCCCGCAAGTCGTTAACGGGTGATGCGAGAGCTGCGGCGTGGATGAGGGGCGTCTGATTCAGGCAAAAGTCTTCCCCTGAGGATGGTGACTCGCTCTCTGAATGAGGGATGGCAACAGACATAGCGACCAGAGGCAGAAGGTAATGTGGCAATCGCATGACCAATAATCCAGTTTAGGATCTGAGAAGCTGAAAGAGCGGCAGCAAGGATAATGCAAGGCAGCGGCAGCGTAAACAAGGCAGAGGGCGAGATTGTGAAATTGAGCAGTTTAAATAAAATGGCAAAATTGGAGGGAGTGTTTGGGAGATGATGTGGCGTGTGAGGAAGGTCATGGTGTATGAGGCGGAGCAGCTCGAGTTGCCTGCCTGAACGAGCTCACAGGCGTCGCTCCGTGTGTGTGTTCTGAAGAATCAATATCAATGATCAGACATTATCTGTGAAAACACACTGAAATCAACAGAAACCAAAGAAATATTTCTACTTCAGCAGGTAAACTTTATCAATAAAAAAAAAGTGAGTTCAGAGGATCTTCTGTATACAGATGTGACCATTTACCAAAACTTATACACATTAATTTACTTTAACAACTAACAGACGACATTTTCTACAGTTTCTTTAAGGAACAGAAGTCTTCTGTGACTGCAGACTAAATTTAGTTCAAGAAACATGAAAACATGAACAAAAGGACATTTACAACTTTATGGACGTAAGTTATGTACAAACATAAATTAGGTTGAATTGTTAATTAAAATATAAGAGCTATAATAGTAACAGAGAGTCAGTGAACTGACCTCAGAGTCTCCAGTCTACAGTGTGGACTCTCCAGAAAACCACACAGCAGCTTCACTCCTGAATCCTGCAGCTTGTTGTAGCTCAGGTCCAGCTCTCTCAGATGGGAGGGGTTGGACTTCAGAGCTGAGGCCAGAGAAGACCAGCTGATCTCTGACAACCTGCACCACCTCAATCTGAATAAAGAATAAATGATGGAAATAAAAATCAATTTATAATCCAATCAGATGTGTTGAGGTTTTAAATGTGCAGCTCAACATTACTATGTCCTAATCAATGAGCTTCTCCCTAAAATGAGTAGAGAGACTTTGTCATTGTGTTATTGTGGATCATCATCATGTCAGCCTTCTACAGACATCATCCAAATGTCAGCACAACATTCATACACCTATTCATGTCAACACAGATTAATAACATGCTGCTGATCTCAGTCAAGGCTGGAATCAGACCATCAATACTATATTGATCCTTTAAACAACTGCAATTGGAAATATGCTTTGATCTCTCAGGGACCCCCTTTACACCTTTAATATCTGTGTTCCTCCATATATGTATGTGTGTGTGTTCTGAAGGATCAATATCAATGATCAGACATTATCTGTGAAAACACATTGAAATCAAAAGAAACCAAAGAAATATTTGTACTTCAGCAGGTAAACTTTATCAATAAAAAAAAAGTGAGTTCAGAGGATCTTCTGTATACAGATGTGACCATTTACCAAAACTTATAAAGATTAATTTACTTTAACAACTAACAGACGACATTTTCTACAGTTTCTTTAAGGAACAAAAGTCTTCTGTGACTGCAGACTAAATTTAGTTCAAGAAACATGAAAACATGAACAAAAGGACATTTACAACTTTATGGACGTAAGTTATGTACGAACATAAATTAGGTTGAATTGTTAATTAAAAATATAAGAGCTATAATAGTAACAGAGAGTCAGTGAACTGACCTCAGAGTCTCCAGTCTACAGTGTGGACTCTCCAGAAAACCACACAGCAGCTTCACTCCTGAATCCTGCAGCTTGTAGTTTTCACTCAGCTCCAGCTCTCTCAGATGGGAGGGGTTGGACTTCAGAGCTGAGGCCAGAGAAGCACAGCTGATCTCTGACAACCTGCAGCGACTCAATCTGAATGAAGAATAAATGATGGAAATAAAAATCAATTTATAATCCAATCAGATGTGTTCAGGGTTTAAATGTGCAGCTCAACATTACTATGTCGTAATCAATGAGCTTTTCCCTAAAATGAGTAGAGAGACTTTGTCATTGTGTTATTGTGGATCATCATCATGTCAGCCTTCTACAGACATCATCCAAATGTCAGCACAACATTCATACACCTATTCATGTCAACACAGATTAATAACATGCTGCTGATCTCAGTCAAGGCCTGAATAATTATAAAAACATACATATTGTCACTTTAACACCTGTCCCACCACATCTGTTGATCTCATTTCAAACCACAGATTCAGACTATCCTCATCACCACTTTCATCTCCATCAACACAGCTGACTGACTGTGAGCTTCATCCTCAGTCATCTTTATAACTGGATCAAATGTGCACTGAGCAAAATGAGATACATCATCTTTAATGTAACCTAGTACCTTCCCGTACAAATATAGTGTATTATTTATGCTCCTGTTTACTGGATGACTCAAAACACAAAGTCACATTATTTTTTGAATGGAAGCATCATTATATGTGGAATTGTCACCTGTTGTTGGTAACAAATCAGACATGAAGTTCAAAAACCTGCATTGGGAAATAAGCTTCACACTCTCTGTCTCTGTGCTCATGTATCAGAGTTTTAGAGTGTTTGTGTCTGTATGTGTGTGAGAGAGGGGCTTTATGTATAAATGTATCAGTTCCTGTAAAATACTGTGTTCTGAAGGTTATGTGCAAAAAGACATTATTCCTGAAAATGTGTTGAACTTCTTTTAATTTTCTATACATAGATGTGTCTCACATGTGACAAATATTTATATTGATTTAATTCTGCAGCACATTGAAAGATAAATCATACATTTTTTTAATAACACAAATCCAGTTTACAGACTAAATTCAGAGCCAAACTGTTCAGACAAACTTTCAAAAGAGCTGTTGTGATTTTTGCTCAGACAAACCAGAAAACAAAGGAACTGAATAAAATTTAAAATTTCTGTTATGGATTTAAACTTGGCAGATATACACTGTACAAGAGCAAAATACATGAACTGACCTCAGAGTCTCCAGTCTACAGTTTGGACTCTCCAGACCAGCAGACAGCAGCTTCACTCCTGAATCCTGCAGCTTGTTGTCACTCAGGTCCAGCTCTCTCAGATGGGAGGGGTTGGACTTCAGAGCTGAGGCCACGACATCACAGTGAGTCTCTGAGAGTCCACAGCTAGAAAGTCTGTGATGACAGAGAATATAAAAATGAATGTATAATAAAATCTGACACTGTATTATAGAAAATAGACTTTGTGCATTTTGCATCACAAAGCACATTAACATGAGTGACTGTAGCTCAGCTGGTCAGTCATTGATCACAAGGTTTGTGGTTTGAAACTTGAGCTCCTTCTGTTCACATGTCAAAGTGTCCTTGAACGTCAGAATGAACCCAAAATTGCAGTTTTAGAGAAACGTGTCTGCCAAATGACTATAATTTAAATATAGGTCATATTTTGATTAACAAGGTGCTGTGATTTTTGTTTGTTAAATTTTATTTTAACGTGATGTTTAAAATCACTGTAGGTTGTAACTGCACTCCTATATATTTACATCAGTCATGTGTTTATGTGTATTTTGTGCATCTTTGATGCATCTTATTATGTCACTTTATCTGCTTTTCCTTTCCCATTAAATTAATTGAATGACTCCTATTACAGTAATAGTTTTAATACTAAAGATTGTATTATTATAATTTTAAGGGTGATAGTTTTCCTCAAGTGAAGTTCAACTGTTTAACAATTTAATTTCTTCTCTGAGCTTGGTGATAAAAATCGCTCCACTGAACCAAACCTACTGAGCTCTTCTTTAGCGGCGACTTGAACCTGGAGGCCGTCCCAGGAACTGGCTGTGTAATGAGATGCTGTCTGAATAAATCAGGACCTAAATACACAGACTGCGGCTGCAAATTCAATGAAAACCACAGTTTTAATGTGTGCTGCTATTTTCTTTGCATATCCTGCCTTTGGTGTTACTGTTGTAACACATTGTCTGACAGTTTTGTATTTTCAAACAGATATAGTTTCTCAGATTAAGGTGACAAGATGGAAAAGGTGAAAAAATGGGACAACTTTTAAAACTTTTCAGTGAACATTACTAAAGGAGCTTCGGAATATAGCAGTTTACAGACCAGTCCACTCAAATACTACCAGAGAGGGACAGAGAGGGAGCTTCCTCACTGTTATAAATCAAATTCATTTCTAATGTAGCAAAACATATGAAAAGTAATTCATTGTTGGGACCTAAACAATGTAAAGTTGCAGTTATTTAGTTATTTAATGAGGATGGAGAGGGGAATGTTTTGTTTGCTCTTCAAGATGGAGGATGGCCTCCCCTCACATCCTCTATACAATAAACAGACACATTACAGAAACAGAGCTGACACTGTATCCACTGTATAAATAAAAAGACTGTTGTATTAAAATGACTGTCAATTGTTTTTTAGCACAACCTCTTAAGTCCACAAGATTTTCTGCTGGATTTGTATCAAACCTCCATCAATCAAAGAAAGGTAGTTATAATACGATTGAAGATACTTATGTTTACTAACTTGAAAAAAATGATTCATGTAGACATTTGTAGTGTAACACATGTATTATGTATTATTAATCATTTCAATGAGCAGGTTTAATACTAGTTTAAGAAAATGTTTATCATGTGTAAGTTTTATATTGTGCATGTGTCTAAAGTGTGAATCTTTACTCTAACACTGATGGTTTCTGCTTTACTTTGCTATAATGTCTATATAACATCTGAACCTACAGAGCCTTTCTGCAGTTCCTCACAGCTGGAATCAGTCTCAGTCGTCCCTCCTCTGATGTGTTGTACTTCTTCAGGTCCAACTCATCCAGAACCTCCTCTGACTTCTGCAGCATGCAGGCCAGAGCTGAGCAGTGGATCACAGAGAGTTTCTTCTTTGACTTCAGGAACTCTTGGACCTCCTGATGTACTGAGCAGTGATGGGCAAAAATGATCAAACAAATCTTTTTGAACGACTCTTTTTAGTGTCCAGTATGTACCGGGTCAGCCTGTCGAACATACAGAGTGCTCATGAAACCCCAGCTTTTCCCACTCATACTGCGTACACCCACTCGCAGTTATCATAGGATACTGCTTATGTTGCCTACTATGCTGGTGCAGTCACTCAAAACATAGGAAACAGGACAACCGATGAATGACCGTGAATTGATGTCAATGAGTGACTTGAGACGAGACAGCCTGGCAGCTACTCACTGAACAAGCTCAAATGAGCCGTTCTCTCGAACTTCGACTTATGAGTGAACGAGAAGCAATTGAATTAGACTCAAGTCCAGACTGGCAGCTACACTCACTGAACGAGGCCGAATTAACTGCTCTCTCAAACTGGGATGTTTGCTACTTGCCCAGGAAGAACGACAAATTGACAGCTAAGCAAAAATGAAATGTTTTACTGTGTACTCCAAGGCATTATTTTGTATCAATACTCACTAGGGTTTGGCGATTGAACAAATATATCGTGGAGTCTATCGGTTGTTTTTTTTTTTTGTTTTTTGGGGGGGCTATTTCTGCCTTTTCAATCGACTCAACGACAGATTTTTGTTCAGCGAGCTAACCCAGTAGCACAAAGAGTGCAGCGTGGCTTTGGTTTGATAGAGGAGACCATCTCAGGTTGGCCCCTGTAAGTCTATCATCCATGGTCAGTCACTCACCTCACAAAACCTCTGTGGCACATGTAAGTTAAAATAATATCTTGTAGGATTTTAGTGTTATTTCACTCTTTAGCACTGCCTTGTTATGTAAATTTTGACACGTTTCTCTGTGGTATTTTTAGGTCAGAGCTCGTTCCTCATTCAGGAGGCTCGACTACTGCAACTCACTTCTGGCTGGTCTGCCTGCATGTGCCATCCAACCTCTGCAGCTCATCCGAAATGCAGCAGCGTAGCTGGTCTTCAACCTACCCAAACCCTGGGTATCTACCCTGCACTGGCTACCGGTGGCTGCATTGAATCCCATTCAGGTCGCTGGTACCCTGATACGAAAGACTCAGCCCCATCCCACATCCAGGACAGAGTCAAACCAGCCTTTCCACTACACTCTCATATTGCCAATCGGCTTGATACTCCCTCACTAAGAGGGGGCCCAGCTACCACTCAATAATATCATGACTGTTTGGTGTCCTGGATCCACAATGGTTGAACAAACTCCACACTGACATCAGGACAGCAGAAACCGACACATCTTCAGCCTGAAAACTCAAAATCTAAATGTAGCACTCAAAGCCGTTCAGCATATTTGATGAAGTTGATGTACTTGCAAAAAGCTTTCATGGGTTGTAGTCACATGGTTGAATGACCTTATTATGAGTCGCTAAATAAACGTAATGTAATGAAATGTAGCAGGTTACATTTTTCAGATCTACAGATGTACAGTCTTACTTTGTACAGTGCTGGTCTGACTGGCTGTCTGCAGTCCAGCTCTTGTTCTGGATCTTTCTCCACACTGGGGACAGGAGGAGTCTCCTGATGAAGCAGACTGGTCCCAGTATGAGGTGATGCAGCGTCTGCAGAACCAGTGTCCACAGCTGGTAGAGACTGGATCCTTCAGGACGTCCTGACACAAAGCACAGCAGGACGGCTGCTGCTTCACAGGAACAAGACTCCTCTTCCTCTTTCTGTGGAGACATTTCTTTATAACTAAAATGATTTGTTGACTGTTGTTGAAAAATATCAAGATTTGGCTCAGATGGTCATATCCTACACATTTATTTCATATGATGCATTGTGACAGTTGTGGTTTATTAATTTAGCAGTTGCTAGCTATGGTGAGTGGTAAAAAGGCCAACCTTCACACAGAGCCAAAGCAAGTTACTTGTCCCCTACTACTCTGGGGAACATCTTCATCTCTCTGCTGCTGCTGCTACTGGTGCAGCTGCCACCAAATAACTGTTAATATTGTGCATGTAGAGGAGTATTTTGTTCACTAAGGTTTTCCTACACCTTTTATTTACGTTTTATTTCATGTTGTGAACTGCAACATGTTCCTGATTCTTCCCCACGTCTTTACTTTGTTTACCTATACCCCAGCATGCAATGAAAGTAACACCTAATAATAATAATCACTTAAATAGTTTGAACACCATTTTCTGTAGAATATGCATTAAAATTTGAGTCTAACAACTGACGACTCCTGATTGCGTTTGATTTGCCAGCATTATGAGTCAGATTCTGCTACTTTCAACTATCAAATTAATTATTTTTATTTATCCTTTACTTTAGCAGGTATGACCCACTGAGAACGAGGTCTCTTTTCCAGGAGGGACCTGCGTTAACACAAGTTTAAAATATATATATATATACACATATAGACACAGTTGTACACATTTACATATACATTTATATATATACATATAAACATGCATGTAAGCCCATAACCCTACCCATACATGCACACTTAAAGACAGTTGCAATATTTTCCTCTAGCAGCTCAGCCACAAAAGCCATTGTGGCTCTTTAAAAACACAATATGATACCAGAGAGGACAGCTTAGCTTTAGTTTGAAAATTATTCCACATGATGCAGCAATACTAAAAGCCGCCTTTGCCCATTCACTCCTATACCTTGGTGTTTTTAGAGTGAGTTTACCAATTAGTGCTCTATCAATAAACAAAATACTGTGTTGCTTCCTCCATTGACCCAAAGAGGACCAGCCAGCACGGCAATATAGGTCACAGTACTGAGTTTGGAACCCATCACTCATGACAAAATGCAAAGCTCTATGATAAATAGCGTCCAATGCTTTCAAGACAGAGACCTGAGCATGAGTATACAGTGTATCGTGATAGTCCAAGACTGGCAATATTATAGTGTGCACAATTCATCCTCAGTGCTTCATCTTCCAACAGGTTAGTTTATAGTAGAAACAGTCTCTTACTTTGTGTCTGAGGGTCCAGGTTCATTACTGAAGACTGGAGGAAGATTTTCCTCTTCCTCCACACAAACACTCATCTTCTGGTCTTGTTCAAGAGTCACACACAAAACTAGAGGAACAGGAAGTAACACACAGTAAAGATTAAAACCAGCCAGAACTCCACATGGTCACTTGTCTCTGTGTCTGTGAGTGTTTTCTCGGGTTATGGGAAGTTTAATGTGTATTATTGAGCCAGTCAGGACTTTGTGTCCACAGATGAATCAAAGTGTTGACTTCATTCTAACGTTTCTTTCCTCTACAGTCCACAGAGGGACAAAACTGACTGAGACACTTAGACAGTAAAATAATATGTTGGATTAACACTCACCTGCCGCTGCTTTCAGTTCTCCTCTTTCTGCTGTGTCGACACACTAATTCACAGATGCGTATCTGCCAGAGCAAATGAAACACGAGCTGCAGGTTTGTGTGGTTCCCAGCTACCTTTGACTCAGAATTTACTCTGAACTTCCAGCTCCAGGGTTCACACCCTGTTTTCCTTTTCCAGGAAATCACGTGAGGCTGTCTGTGTGTGTGTGTCTACTTGTACATCTATCTTTGTGAGAACCATAAAAGAGAGACCTGTCTATGTATGTGTGTGTGTGTGTGTGTGTGTGTGTGTGTGTGTGCAGCTCTTAAACATGATGTGTTTATGAGCGTCTCTCTTGGCTTGAACATATTAAATTAAAATGGGTTTTGGTCAAAATGTTTGTACTTAAATGACGTTTAAATCATGTAAATAATCGGTTTTGATGAAGTAACAACTAAAGTGCTCTGAACTAAATGAGCTGAACGTGTTCTTTTACAGACACAGTTCATCTCAGCACAGGAGCCCCCATCTGTAATCAGTTAACCTTTCTAAGGATGATACTATTGATTCTTTCATTCTTAACTCAAGGTTCACTCAAATGTTTTTCTGGAGCTTTAACCCATTTTTTGCTTTATGTTATTTTTATTTCATGTTATCTTCTGTTGTTGCTGCCAGCTGGACGTCAGTTTGTGTCAAAGTTTTGATTTAATGTCTGTAGGATATCAGTCTGTTGTACATTATTGGTCAACACTACACAAAATCCCGGGAGCAGAGGAGAAATCTGAGAGCAGACGTTTCACAGGCGCACAGAGGCAGCCGGAGGAGAAGGGCTGGAGCTGGACTGCAGGAAATCTGTGCAAGCAACAATATATCTGAGTGCAGGCGAACAGGTTGAGCAGAAGCAGAGCAAATCCAAGCTCAAGCAGGGTTTCTTTTGAATGTGAGGGCAGGCTTTTGAGGGACAGCATTACAAAATCTGAATCATGAATTCAGTCATGAATAAAGGATTAAAAAAAGACCCATATCAATGTCACAAGTTTCAAAGCCAGCCAAAACAATGGACATCAAGAGACGGCATAGCAGAAAATCCTCAGACATCATCATCATCGTCGTGTAATTTTAACTTATGAGGTTAAATTTCAACAACTGCTCCAACACTGATGTCTGTGGGGAAAAAGCTCCACAGGTTGACTTTATGTGTCTGTGTTGATCATGTGAAAACTAGCAGGGTCACACATCAAACTGTAATTCACTGATGCTGCAGGAAATGTGATCATCAAAATGTTTTCACTTCTAAAACTTTAGATTTAAAACTTTATGCATGATCACCACACGTGGAGCAAATCCACTGTATGTGTCACTTTGATCTCAAAACAAGGCGCCTGCAACATAAAGACAGTAAATGAGAAGGATCTTCTGTTGCAGAGTAAAGCCTGGTGGTCATTTAATGTTCAGTGCTCAGTAAAGTAGTGCATCATGCTGAGTCCATACCAAGCTGTCGATGCATCATTATCTCATGATTATCATTACTCAGCATGTTGTGTCCCTTCAAGCAGAACGTCAAGCTGCACAAGTGACAAACAGGGACTGAAGTTTGAGCCCTAATGTACAAACAGTTAATAAAACCAGAAACAGCAGAATTCACATTTGTTGAAGCAAGAGGGAGTAAACTTTTGATTTTATTGTGTTTTCATTCTCAACAATTCTAAATGTCTGTGAGGACTAAATGAATGCAGTCTTGCATTTGTTTCTATTATTGTTAAATCCAGGGGTGCAGTATGGAGGGAATAGTGGAACTAAGTACCTGAGGCCCAAACATTGGGAGGGCACCTCAGGTAATTAAATAAAAATGTGTTTAATATTGTAAATAACTATTACTGTTGGTTCCAGGATGCACATGGTTCAGTCCCTCAGGACAGAAACTGTTCAGTCTCTAATCTCTGTAAATACTCTGAGACTGATTTTTAGGATTTCAGCTGAACTTTGAAGCAATCGTGTCTTTTTAAAATAAGTGAAACCAGGCGACCAAAAGAGAAAAGAAAAAACAATCAGGGGGGTTTCGGAAAGGTTTAATATTGGTGTGTAAAGAGTTATTATAATACTTCACATGTTGATAAGTGAAGCAGACTTTAGTCTGAGAGCCACAGAGTGAATCAGCTGCAGGTCCATCATCATCATCATCTTCTTCTCTTGTTACTGAGGACGTCATCAGAACAGCTGAATAAGACTCCCAGTATTAACCCTTGTGTTGTCCTCTGGGTCGAGGTGATGTATCATATGTTTGTGTCATCCTTTTCCTTTATTCTGTTTCTTACTCTGTTCCTATTGTCAAGAAACAAACTAAAAACAAAAGATAACCGCTTCAAGAATCACAAATGTCATGCATAACAACATTTACATACACAGAAGGACATTTTCGGCCACCGGGTCACCTTGACCCAGAGGACAACACAAGGTTAAGACCAGTGAACCAGTCTGAGAGTGACAGCAGCTTCTAAACCTGTTTTCAGTTTAATACTGGAGCTACCTTTTCTTCTAAATGTGTGCATTGTGCCTTTAAGTCTCTCAACTTTAATTCTGCTCCTTCTGTGTTACAGCAGACTGGACGAGCACTCGTTGGAAACTAATTCACCTTCAACAGACATCATGTTTGTAGTCAACTGACAAACTACAGCGACATCTTGAACTTGTTCAGCTTTGATCTACTTCTTTCTGGTCCAAACAAATATTTGTTAAAAAATTTCTGTTATAATACGACAAACATCTGATATCAGTGGTAATGACCAGAACTCTGACTTCCAGTGTTATTTGATTTATTTGAAAATCAGGAGATCAGCAGGCTCTGAGTTACTCAAAACCACCAACAATCATTTCATGCTCAACGTCACACGTTCATTCTGTCAGGGTTGGTGGCAGAAACACAGGGTTGGACCCAAATGTAGCTGGGGGCAAGTTGCAGGATGATATTTACAATGGATCCCATGACGACATAAAGGTGAAAGAGGTCGTTCATAGTGACAAACCCACAGATAATTATCACCAGACTTTGCAGTTCTTTTCTACAATAACACAATCTGTTGGAATGAACTAGAAAAAATTATAATGATAATATAATAACTAATAAGATAATTAAGTTAGACAGAATCGTGTTTCAGTTTGTAAACTTCAGTGAAGCTTTGATTGAATCCAAACTTTCTACAGGTTTTATCTTCTTGTTTCTGTGTGTTACAAACAATTATCTGTTAAACTGTGAGAAAAGTCTGGTATTGGTGGTAATAACCAGAACTTAAGAGAGGTCACTTTATCGATGCAGGCTTGATGCTGCTTTTCAAATGAACTTCCCAAAATAATAAGAAATATAATGTGAAAATTAACTGCAATTCTCAATCATTCCACCAGGTGGAGCTGCAACAGAAAGCCAAACAGAAAAAGGTGTTAATCTACAGTTATGTTGTCATAAAGGCTACTAATCTGTAGAGGCGCTCAGGGTTCAGAATATGTGAAAGAATATAAAAAAAGACAAAGTCCTGGTCCAGGTCCAGGTCCAGGTGGAGGAGGTGGTTGAGGGTGGAGGAGTCTCAGTGTGTCTGCAGAGACGGTGTAGAAGGACGGAGCAGCAGCAGAGCAGTCCAGATACACTGATGATACTCTGTCACATCCAGAGGAACACACAGGGATGATGGTGGACTGGACATTGTGTCTGACAGTGGAGCTGATCTCAGAGCAGTTCAGACTGCAGCACTGAGACTCGTCTCCACTTGTTGTGATTCCTCTGTGGGTCACTGCTGGATGAAGCTCTCCTCTCCACTCTACCTCCCAGTAACATGGCCCAGTCAGAGCCTCTCCACACACAAGCTGCTGCTGCTTCAACCTCTCTGGATCATCAGGACACAGCTGATCCTCTCAACACCTCCACCTTTCTGATCCTCTCACTCTAACAGAAATCACAGCCACCAGCTGAGGAGATAAGAAGACAGAGAGCAGAAGTCATAAATCAGTGTTTACAGAGACTCCCTCCATCAGCTGTTCTCAATTCTTTAGTGTTGAAATGAGAGAACAAAGACTCTGAGATCAGATTTGATGGGACGACAGTCTGATGGACGAGGACCACTGTCTCTATACATCTTGTAATGCTGCCAGCTGTAATCCAGCTTTATTTCCTGCAGACATGAACACAACAACAACAGTCGTCTTCACATGGACTCAAACACATGATCACAACCAGCTTCTGCTGATCTGATTGGCTGACTGTTCTCTCTCTCTCTGTCTTCCTGTCCAATCCTGAAGCCCGTCACCGTTCTCCTCTCACAGCTTCACTGAGGAAAGCAGCCGCTGAGAAGGTTGGAGGTTTACAGGAAATACTGGATCTCTGCTTTGAGACTAACTGTGTTTAATACAATACTGCTGAGACCAGCAGGGACCAACTCCAACCCTCTACTGACCTCACAGTCTCCAGAGTCTCCAGAGTCTCCAGTCTACAGTGTGGACTCTCCTTCAGATCAGACAGCAGCTTCACTCCTGAATCCTGCAGGTTGTTTCCACTCAGGTCCAGCTTTCTCAGATGGGAGGGGTTGGACTTCAGAGCTGAGGCCAGAGAATCACAGCTGATCTTTGACAAACTGCAGCCCCTCAATCTGAATAAAGAATAAATGATGGAAATCAAAAATCTATTTGTTATCCAATCAGATGTGTTCAGGTTATAAATGTATAGCTCAACATTACCGCAACCGGACACAAACACGCCATGTCCGGTTGCTGTGTGTGAGTGCGAGGAACGCTAAGGACACTGAACTCCCAAAGCAGCCAAATTAAAATTAAGTATTTAAAGACAAAAATCTTCCTTGCCAACCTGAAGTGGAAATTGTGCACAGAGTGGGGCCTGCAAAACATTATGACTCAAGACAAAGATGCTTGGCCAAAGAGACTATTTTATAAATAGCAAAGAAAGCGAGAGTGCTGGATTTCAGAGGGATGAAAGTGAAAATCTTCCAAGATTTACCAGTGGAGATCCAAAAGAGTCCAAAAGGAGAGCACAGTTCAAGGATTTTAGGAATAAATTACATCAGAAAACACTTGGTTAGAAATGTTGAAGGACGCCACAGGAAAATAAAAAGCTGTTAGTTTAATATGCATTTCATATAATTAATTTCATGTTCAAGACATAATCTCAAAAACTTAGTGGCGTAATCATGTTTTGTTTTGTGGTATGTGAATTAAAATGAAAAAATAGAAGAAATAAGAACTTGAAAAAGGAGTTCAGCTTAGTTGGGATTGCAAGACAGCTAGAGTGGCAATACAACTAACGTGTGATTTTTTGTGTATGAGTGCATGTTTATGTATATATTTGAATGCAGTTGCTATCTGTAATTGTTATTGAGTTTATCAGAATGAAACAAAAAGAAAATATAGATTTTTGGTAAATGTTACATAAACTGCCCAAGAAAAGTCTTAAAATCGCCCATATAAACATGTAATATCAGGAATAAATTAATTGAAGTAGCAGTTGCTACATTTGAGGATACAACACTATTAATAGACACAAGGATATAATATTTATTTTAGAAAAGTCAGGAATGCATATAAGGGAGGGTTTGCTTTCCATATTCAAAATCATATACCTGTTAAAGGTATTTCCTGTTCGGAAATGTCATCAGATGTTGAAGTACTCTGTGTAGGCACTACGGGAGCTCCACAGATGAATTTGTTCATTGTGCAACTGAACTTTAACTTTGAAACAGGAACAGTCAAATATGTCACTTCCTGTATCTGAATGACACCCACTGACCCAGTAAAAAAACTGCTGTGTCGCTTCTCTTCTGTCTTTCCTCACTTTCCCCTGTGTTGACTCCCGACTGATCGTCAGCTGACAGACTGGAAACTAACTGGGCATAAAGCAGAGCAATGGCTAGGCACACCACTGCTAAACTTTATCAATGTAAATGTGTGGATCTGACCATAACGCTGTCTAGCTATTTGATATAGAATTTTGGCTGTAATTATTAATTTAATTATTAATCAAAGTTCCAAATTGATGGTTTAATTCATTTTATGAGTCTAGGTTAATGCATATGGCCATAATTTCCCTGTTTTCAGGGTGGTGCCCTATTTATTACTATTCATTAGGAATTAATTATCAAATAATAATTTATTTTTATAAATATTTTTGATTTCCGATGGCCATAGTTAACCAGGGTAGACCTATTGCACCTACATCTGGCTACAAGTGAGTTTGAAACATCTTAAGCCGATATTGATTGAATGTTGTTACAGTAGGTATTTGGACAAAATTTGTGACATGTTGGATCATTCTAGAAATATATTTTATGGGGGACTTAAACCTAGATTGGAATTCCATTTGCTGTCCAATGAAAATGAAACTAATGAGTACATATGCAGCCTGTGGACCGTCACAGGTTAACAACAAACCAACTAGAATATGTTTAAAGAGTCAATTAGCTACTTGTGTTGACCACATTTTTATAAATACACCTGAGTTTTGCTCCAAAACTATATCTGTGCCAATACGCTGAAGTGACCATAATCTTACTGCAATTTTGAGGAAAACAAAAGTTCCTAAGCCGTGTCCAAAAGTAATAAGGAAAAGATCATTTCAGAGTTTTAATCAGGCCAGATATGAGGATGATGTTAAAAATGCTAACTGGTCAAAGCTGTTCTTAGAAAAAGATCCAGAGGAGGCATTTCATGCTTTCAATGGAATTTGAATGTCCATTGTAGACAATCATGTCCCATTAAACAAGTTCTCTATTAGAAACATCAACACCCCATGGTTGTATAAGGAATTAAAAGAATATATGATTGAAAGGGATCAAGCTAAAATAATAGCAATTTCATCAAATCTTAAATCGGATTTGTGATAACTGTAAACTACGGAATTTTGTTACTAAATTAAATGATAAGAAAAATAAACTATTACTAAAATAGGATAAATTAAAGTAAACAATTAAGGAATACTTTGAAATATTTACTGAGAGGAAATACTAAGTCCACCCCATCTTATTTAGATATTGGAGAGGAATTTCTTACTAAACCCAAATATTTAAATACTTATTTCATAACCAAGATAGACAAGTTAAGTACAGCCAAAGAATACAGATTTATTGTACATATTAATAGATCATATTATGAAAGGCAAAAGGTTTTGATTCAAGTACGTTAGTGTAGCTAAAGTTGAATAAGATGCTAATGACTTTTTGCTCTTTAGCTTCACTAATTGCCCCAATGGTCACACACATTATTAATCAATGTTTTAATGAAAATGTATGTCCATAAGCATGGAAAATATCCAAAGTAGTGGCAATACCAAAAAATTTCCGTTTTCTGAATCCAATAAGTTTATTACCAATTTTAAGTAAGATAATGGAAAGAATTGTGTATGAGCAGATTCAGTCTTCTTTTTTCAAATAATAAATTGATCACAAATTTTCGACATGCATATAGAGAAAAATATTCATCAGCTACTGCCTTGGCTCAAATGGTTGATGATCGGTTTAAGGAAATAGAAGAAAGGAAGATTATAGGAGTAGTTTTGCTTGATTTCTCTGTGGCTTTTGACATCATTTATCATGAGTTAATGTTGAAATAATTTAAATGTTATGTTTTTTCTAAATCTGCATTATTATGGATAAAAAGTTATTTGACCGATAGAAAGCAAGTTAAACTTAAATGGAGTGCCTCAAGGAAATTGTCATGGGCCACTTCCGTACACTTCCTTTACATCTGACACCATCAAACAAGTAATTCAAGCCTTGGTTTGTCACACCTGAATTATTGTTCAGCACTTTGGTCCAATACTTCATAAGGTAATATAAAGAAATTGCAACTCGTCCAGAATAAAGCAGCATGTGTAGCTCTTTGTTGTGGGTTGAGAACAAATGTTACTAAAATGCACAAATGTCTCTTTTGGTTTGAAGTGAAAAATAGACTACTGTATTCATTAATGGTTTTCATTAGGAATGTCATTACAACAAAGACTCCATTTATTTTTTACAAAAAGCTATCCTTTAGTATATATGCACATACCTATTCAACAAGACATGCAGCTGGAGGTTGTTTTACTTTATCAAAATTCAAAACCACATCAGGTCAGAGGACAGTTTTATACAGAGCAACACAAGACAGAAATTCACTCCAAAATCATATTAAACAACAAAATGATACATATGGCTTATCGCTAAAAGAGTATTACTTAAGAAGAAGCTTTGTGTATTGTCACCATGTAAACTGTGTGGACACCAGAAAAAATCAATATCAATATCAATACTATATTGGTCCTTTAAATAGATGTATTCTGAAATTTACTTTGATGTGTGTGTGTGTGTGTGTTTGTGTTTGTTCTGAAGGATCAATATCAATGATCAGATATTATTTGTGAAATCAGATTGAAATGAACAAAACCAAAATAAATATTTCTACTTCAGCAGGTAAACTTGTGACATTTACAACTTTATGGATCTAAGTTGTGTATGAACATAAATTAGGTTCAATAGTTAATTAAACATATAATATCTATTATTTATAAATGTAAACAGAGAGTCAGTGAACTGACCTCAGAGTCTCCAGTCTACAGTGTGGACTCTTCAGAAAACCACACAGCAGCTTCACTCCTGAATCCTGCAGCTTGTTGAGACTCAGGTCCAGCTCTCTCAGATGGGAGGGGTTGGACTTCAGAGCTGAGGCCAGAGAAGCACAGCTGATCTCTGACAACCTGCAGTCACTCAATCTGAATAAAGAATAAATGATGGAGATAAAAATAAATTTATGATCCAATCAGATGTGTTCAGATTTTAAATTTGCCGCTCAACATTACTATGTCCTAATCAATGAGCTTTTCCCTAAAATGAGTAGAGAGACTTTGTCATTGTGTTATTGTGGATCACTCAATCTGAATAAATTTTTGTTGTAACTTTAGAAGACAATGTTCCTGCTTGAAATCCTTCAGTGTTTAATAATCTGTTCAGAGCTGAAGAAGGTTTAGAATGTAGAAGTTTAGAAAATGAAACTCCAAACACCTGAACCCAACAGGATGCAGGTTCAACACTGTGAAATACAAACAGTGAAGAAGAGCTCTCATTAATATTAATGACAACGTGCTGCTGCTTCAATAAAGACGTAGTGACTTCACCTCTTAACCTCTGCCAGCTCCACCAGTGGCTCCATCTATACAAACTCATGTTGTGCAGCCAAACACAAAGAAAAACCCACAGAAATTCATTTAAGATTCGACTCAAGATCCCAAAGTTTCCAAAGTTTCCAAAGATGTCCGGAGGGACTTTGGGGAAATGTGAACAAAAGATATCTACCATATTTCTTTTAGGAATAGTGGAGTCATAAAATCAAAGCTTCTTCACTTTAAACTCTTCAGTCAGTATAAGCATCATATAGCTTCATAAACATGCTGGAAAAAGCAAATACTTAATATATTTTTTATTGTCTGATGATTGGAATAGAGATTATTTGTTTATTCGTTGTATCTATGTATTTTTTATTGTAATTTATTTAACTAAAAACATGATGAGGAATATAACATGGAGATGAAGAGTTTAAGAGGCTCAGAGTGAATTATCCAGTGTAGATTCTCGTTTCATATTAAGGTTTTAAATGTGCAGCTCAACATTGCTCTGCCACAGTCAATGGACTAAACCACAGAAGAAGAAAACAAACTTTATCCTTCAGATACTCAGTGTGGATCAGTATAATATCAGCCTGATGCAGTTTAGTGTCACCACAACTTTCACATCATATTAATCTCAGCACAGATGGAATAAATGGTGTCTGACCTCAGAGTCTCCAGTCTACAGTGTGGACTCTCCAGAAAACCACACAGCAGCTGTGAAAACCACAGATTCAGACTATCCTCATCACCACTTTCATCTCCATCAACACAGCTGACTGACTGTGAACTTCATCCTCAGTCATCTTTATAACTGGATCAAATGTGCACTGAGCAAAGTGAGATACATCATCTTTAATGTAACCTAGTACCTTCCTGTACAAATATAGTGTATTATTTATGCTCCTGTTTACTGGATGAGTCAGAACATAAAGTGACATTATTTTCTGAATGGAAGCATCATTATATGTTGAAGTGTCACCTGTCGTTGGTAACAGATCAGACATGATACTTCAAACACCTGCATTTGGAAATAAGCTTCACACTCTCTGTCTCTGTGCTCCTGTATCAGAGTTTAAGAGTGTTTGTGTCTGTATGTGTGTGAGAGAGGGGCTTTATGTATAAATGTATCAGTTCCTGTAAAATACTGTGTTCTGAAGGTTATGTGCATAAAGACATTATTCATGAAAATGTGTTAAAGTTCTTATATTTTCTATATATAAATGTGTCTCACATGTGACAAATATGTATACTGATATAATTCTCCAGCACATTGAAGGATAAATCATACAGTTTTCTTAATAACACAAATCCAGTTTGAATACAGACTAAATTCGGAGCCAATCTGTTCAGACAAACTTTCAAAAGAGCTTTTTGCTCAGACAAACCAGAAAACAAAAGAACTGAATAAAATTAAAAATTTCTGTTATGGATTTAAACTTGGCAGATATACACTGTACAAGAGCAAAATACACGAACTGACCTCAGAGTCTCCAGTATACAGTTTGGACTCTCCAGTCCAGCAGACAGCAGCTTCACTCCTGAATCCTGCAGCTTGTTGTCACTCAGGTCCAGCTCTCTCAGATGGGAGGGGTTGGACTTCAGAGCTGAGGCCACGACTTCACAGTGAGTCTCTGAGAGTCCACAGCTAGAAAGTCTGTGATGACAGAGAATATAAAAATTAATGTATTATAAAATCTGACACTGTATTATAGAAAATAGACTTTGTGCATTTTGCATCACAAAGCACATTAACATGAGTGACTGTAGCTCAGCTGGTCAGTCATTGATCACAAGGTTTGTGGTTTGAAACTTGAGCTCCTTCTGTTCACATGTCAAACTGTTCTTGAAGAACATAATGAACCCAAAATTGCACCATTAGAGAAACGTGTCTGCCAAATGACTATAATGTAAACTTCAGTCACATTCTGATTAACAGGGTGCTGTGATTTTTGTTTGTTAAATTTTATTTTAATGTGATGTTTGATGAGCTGTAAAATCACTGTAGGTTGTAACTGCACTCCTATATATTTACCTCAGTCATGTGTTTGTGTGTATTTTGTGCATCTTTGATGCATCTTATTATCTCACTCTATCTGCTTTTCATCTCCCATTGAATTAATTGAATGACTCCTACTGCACTAATAGTTTTAGTACTAAAGATTGTAATATTATAATTTTATAAATAGTTTTTCTCAAATGGAGTTTAGCTGTTGAACAATATAATTTCTTCTCTGAGCTTGGTGATGATAAAAATCCCTCCTACAAATTCAATGGAAACCACAGTGCAAATGTGTGCTGTTATTTTCTCTGCATATCTTACCTTTAGTGTTACTGTTGTGAAATGGTGCCGCAAGGAAACACATTATTTGACAGCTTGTATTTGCAAACTGATATAATTCATTGCATTAACCCGACCAGATGGGAAAGGTGAAAAAATGGGACAAGTTTTAAAATTGCTCTCTATCACTGAACATTACTAAAGGAGCTTTGGAATATACCAGTTTACAGACCAGTCCATTCAAATACTACCAGAGAGAGAGGGATGGAGAAAGAGCTTCATCACTCTTAATAAACAAACTAATTAAAAAGGACTTGTGATTAAATGATGACTGTCAAAACATTTTCAGCATAAACTCTTAAGTCCTCAAGTTTTTCTGCTGGATTTGTTTCAAACCTCCATCAGTCAAAGAAAGATAGTCAGAAGACGATAAAAGATACTTGTGTTCACTAACTTGATAGCAATAAACAAAAATGATTTTTGTGGACATCTGTAGTGTAACACATGTAGAATATTTCAATGAGTTTCAATAGGTTTAATACTTGTTCAAAAAACCTATAACGTGTAAGTTTTATGTTGTGCATGTGTGTAAAGTGTGTATCTTTACTCTAATACTGATGGCTTCAGCTTTACATTACTTTAAAATGTTAATAACATCTGGACTCACACAGCCTTTCTGCAGTTCCTCACAGCTGGAATCAGTCTCAGTCGTCCCTGGTCTGATGTGTTGTACTTCTTCAGGTCCAACTCATCCAGAACCTCCTCTGACATCTGCAGCATGTAGGCCAGAGCTGAGCAGTGGATCTCAGAGAGTCTCTCCTCTGATCTGTTCTCTGACTTCAGGAACTCTTGGATCTCCTGATGTAATGAGTGGTCGTTCATCTCCGTCAGACAGTGGAAGATGTTGATGCTTCTGTCAGGAGAGATATCAACCCTGTTCATCTCCTTCAGGTTGTTGATGGCTCTCTGGATGGTTTCTGGCCTGTTGTCTGTCCGACCCAGCAGGCCTCCTAAGAGTGTCTGGTTGGACTCCAGAGAGAGGCCATGAAGGAAGCGGATGAACAGGTCCAGGTGGCCATTTTTACTGTCAAGAGATTTCTCCATGGCTCTCCTCAGAAAGATATCCAGGGATGGGTCTTTTCCAAAATACATAGAATTCTTCTTGAGAAAAGACTCACTGTGTTTGTAGTCTTTCCCCAGGAAGTCCTCCAGTACCTCTGTGTCCCTGTTGGTGTGACAGTGGAACATGTAGACTGCAGCCAGAAACTCCTGAATGCTCAGATGAACAAAGCAGTAGACTGTTTTCTGGAAGATCACACTCTCTCTCTTGAAGATCTCTGTACAAACTCCTGAGAACACCGAGGCCTCTGTGACATCAAGACCAACCTGCTCCAGGTCTTCTTGGTAGAACATGATGTTTCCTTTCTCCAGCTGTTCAAACGCCAGCCTCCCCAGCTTCAGAACAACTTTCCTGTCAGCCTCCATCAGCTCCTGTGGACTCGTCTCATGTCCCTCATCATACTTCTGCTTCTTCCTCTTTGTCTGAAAGAGGAGGAAGCGTGAGTACATGTCAGTCAGGGTCTTGGGCAGCTCTCCTCTCTGGTCTGTAGTCAACATGTGCTCCAGAACTGTAGCAGTGATCCAGCAGAAGACTGGGATTAGACACATGATGTGGAGGCTCCTGGAGGTCTTGATGTGTGAGATGATTCTGCTGGACAGATCTTCATCACTGAACCTCCTCCTGAAGTACTCCTCCTTCTGGGCGTCAGTGAAGCCTCGTACTTCTGTTACCCTGCCAACACATGAAGGAGGGATGTGATTGGCTGCTGCAGGTCTGGAAGTTATCCAGACGAGAGCCGAGGGAAGCAGATTCCCCTCGATGAGGTTTGTCAGCAGCACGTTGACTGATGACTTCTGTGTGACATCAGACACGACCTCCTTGTTGTGGAAATCCAGTGAAAGTCTGCTTTCATCCAGGCCGTCAAAGATGAACAACAGTTTACAGACAGCAAGCTTCTCTGCTGGGACCTTCTGTAATGTTGGATGGAAAACATGGAGCAGCCTGAGAAGACTGTACTGCTCATCTTTCATCAGGTTCAGCTCCCTGAACGAAAGCAGAACTACCACACTGACATCTTGGTTTTCCAAGCCCTCTGCCCAGTCCAGAGTGAACTTCTGCACTGAGAAGGTTTTTCCAACGCCAGCGACGCCGTTCGTCAGAACGACTCTGATGTGTCCCTGCTGGTCAGGTAAGGCTTTAAAGATGTCGCTGCACTTGATTGGAGCGTCATAGAGGGTCTCCATCTTGGACGCTGTCTCCAGCTGCCTCACCTCATGTTGGGTATTAACCTCTTCACTCTGTCCCTCTGTGATGTAGAGCTCAGTGTAGATCCTGTTGAGGAGGGTTCCACTTCCTGCTTCATCAGTTCCTTCAGTCACACGTTCACATCTCCTCCTCAGGCTGATCTTATGTTCATCTAAAGCTTCCTGCAGACCACTATCTGCTGAAAGAGAAGGAAAAATAGTCTGAGACTAAACAAATAGCAATAATCCAGATAAATAAAAAAAAAATGATTTTGAATCTATGATATTCATAACAATATTAAAATTCCCTGCACGACACAACAAGTGTCCCTGTAATTCAACAGAAAGTTCTGTTTCCAGACATGAAGACATCAGCAGACAGATGAACAGTCTTACTTTGTACAGTGCTGGTCTGACTGGCTGTCTGCAGTCCAGCTCTTGTTCTGGATCTTTCTCCACACTGGGGACAGCAGGAGTCTCCTGATGAAGCAGACTGGTCCCAGTATGAGGTGATGCAGCGTCTGCAGAACCAGTGTCCACAGCTGGTAGAGACTGGATCCTTCAGGACGTCCTGACACAAAGCACAGCAGGACGGCTGCTCCTCCACAGGAACATGACTCCTCTTATTACTTCTGAGGAGATCAAGGAAAACCCCTTAGATTAGAAATCAAAGTTATGTTTTATGTAAAAAAAAAAAAAAAAAAGTTTTGTTGAACTATTACTAAATCACAGTTTCTGAAATTCTTCCTGATCAGACGACAATCTGCTCCAAAACATGTCACAGCAGCTGCAGCCTCAAGACACAATGAGAGAGAGACACAGAGAGACTTCTGCCTTCTGTAATACTACCTAATAGATTAGTATGGAGGATGACAGAAGCTGAAATTTGTCTTCTGTGGGTTATATTTTTGAAACTGTTGACCCAGCTATGAAAGCAAAAGCATCGTAAGCAGGGAACATTCACTGATTCGCATCGTCACACCAGCATAAAAATTCACAATGGGATTGCCTCAATTAAAAAAGCATACCCTGGATCTTTGTATCGGTAATATAAGATAAATAAGTAAAATCACAGTTCTCAGTCTTATAAAATAGAACACATAAACATAAGTAAGGCTTCTCCTGAGTCTGAATCCAGACTGAACTGCAAATAAGTTACAAAGAGAAACTCATAGTTTTCTCTTTGTTAATTATCTCACAGTGGGGCTTGTTTTGCATTGTTATTTTTTAATGAACAAACTCATTTTAAAGGAACTTTTAATAGACAGACAGACAAACAAACGAACAAACAAACAAACAGGACCACATAACATGACCTCATTAGCAGTAATGAAAACTAATATATAGTATTAGCCGACCGTATTACAAGAGGCCACTCCTTTTCCAACAACTGTGTTTGTAAAAAATACTTTTTGATGATACAAAAAGATTTCAGGCTGGTACTGTTGGGAAAATGTACCTGAGATACTATTAGTCCAGCTAAAAGACAGTTTGGCCATTATTAGACAGGTACAGTGGAGAGAGACAGGAAATGTGGGGGAAGACAGTAGGAGAATGACATGCAGCAGATGGTCCGGCTGGCCAGGAGGTGAACCGGTGACTCGGTGCTAAGGGCACGTGGTATACACCTCAACCACTCGGCTATCGGGTCGCCTCTGGAGCCTATTTCTTTGTGGAAATTACAACATGAAATACATAAAAGCAGGACATAAATCCTACATATGTGTAACTTATCTATCAGTAACATACTCACAGTTTCTCCTTTGTGGAAGCGGGAATGATTTTCTCTGCGTTTCTCTGACTATATCTTTGAGCTCCTCATACTGAAATTCTGTGACAGCAGTAATTCTGGACTGTTTGACGGATCATTTGATCTGTTTGCAGTAAAGATGGGGAGATGTTTTCTGCTTTTTTCTGTCAGTAATTATTTTATTCCATAGCAGCAAAACACATTACATGAGCCGTCATCAACCCCCTGAAGGTTAAACTCACTATGAATGGACTGGAAGTAATCATATAATGGTCATGTTATTATTGTACAAACAGAAATTACTAATAGGTCTCTTACTTTGTGTCTGAGGCTCCAGGTTCATTACTGAAGTGCAGAGGAGGACCTATGGACCGGTCACTCTTCATAGACAGACAGATGGATCCTGGAGACCCTGCTCTCTGTCTGTGGTGCTGAACTCTGCAAACACCAACATGTTTCTATTCATTTAAATTAAATTCAAATTATGAATACACAGTTCTCAAAACACACATTGATGTTACTGATACTGATAGTTTGGTGGTTAAAATGTAACGAGTAGTTCTCTTACTTTGTGTCTGAGGGTCCAGGTTCATTACTGAAGTGCAGAGGAGGACCTATGGACCGGTCACTCTTCATAGACAGACAGATGGATCCTGGAGACTTTGCTCTGTCCTCCTCTTCCTCCACACAATCACTCATCTTCTGGACTTCAGAGGGTGCAAATATGTAGTGCGTGCAAGCTGATGGCGAGGAAGACAAACAGGTGAAACAAGATCCAGAGGACGGGCGTGTAAAATGGAGTTGGTGAAGCCTGCAAACTTCTTCGCCCAATGTGATGCAAAATGAAACTGGTATTTACAATGATTGGCCATGTCTATGTTTAAAAGAAAATTAAAAGAGGCGTTAATAAGCATCCAGATGGGAAAAAGTGTAGACTAATTATATATAGTGTATCTTTTTACTTTGTTTTATTTATTATTTTTTTTATTAATTTAAATCCTTGCATTACTTCCTACATGTATTGCGTTGTTTTTGCTGTTTCTTTTGTTTGTTTGTTTTTTCCCTTCTTATGCTTTAAATTTTTAAGTTGTGGTGAGGTTTTAACAGAAGACGGGTTTCTTACCTCACCTGCACATTCACTATGAAAAACAAAAACAAAGCCAAATAAAACTATTTGAAATGTTTTAAATGTTCCAAAATAAATTAAAACAAATTTTTATTTTTAATGCTCCCTCCCTTTTTCACGTACCTGGATCACCTGGTCAGGTTTATAGTGAGATCAATTTCTGACCAACACTCGAGGGTTCTTTATTTTTTGTTCAATCTATTGTAATCTAGTTGAATAGTCCTGCGTTATACTTCTTCAAATATGTACACGTTTTATAATGTCTTGAATTGGTAATTGTGAATTCAATAAAAAAATTTGATTGTATCTTTTTAATGTTATAGGTTCAATGTCGGTATAGAGGTTCCCTAAAAAGTGTTAGTGGTAATATATGTGTTATATGTTATTATTTAACAGAATGTGTTAATATTTAACAGCGATCCTGATACTTTGGACCAACATTTATTGTATCAGTAATACGACAATATCCTGAATACGTTGACTGTTTAATCCAAGTCGTAAAACAGACCTTTGGTCAGTTTTATCCGAGGCTGTATGATCATGTTTTACAGGGCTGAAGTATTTTGTCATGTGTACCTGAAGTGACAGACAAAATATTGACTATATACTTCAGTCCTGTCAAACAAAACCACTGTGACCGATCACCCATCTTCTGGTCCTCAGTCTGTCTGAGACATAACCAGTAACACCGACTGGGATCTCAGAACACAAGAATCAGAAGAAACTAATCTGTTCAAGAGCCACACAAGACTGAGGAAGTAACACACACACAAACACACACAGTTTACATTATAATGAACCCATCCAGCACCGGACCTGGTCCGTTGTTTTTTCTCACCTGTGCTTGTTTTCTTGGTTAAGTTTAATGTGTATTATCCCGCCAGAGACTTTGACAGTAAAACATGAATAATGTTGTACAAACACTCACCCTGCTTCAGCCTTCTCTTGCCTCCTTCTGCTCTGTCGACGCAAAATGGAGTTTGAACTCTGACTGAACACATTCAGTTTTATTGTTTTATTGTCCACGTCCTGGTTTCTTGTAAAGTACCTGTACCACCTGGTCAGTGTTGTTCCTCCCCTCGCCATTTATTAGAAATCACGTGTCAGCTGAAGTTTTCTTCATGATCATCTCCCTCTGTTTGAACTGCACAAACTAAATATATAAACTTAACCCAGCTAACTAAATTCAGATTGCTGTTCTGCTTGTAGATCAGCTGTATTAAGTATTTGGTAACATTTAGTATTTTGGACAGCTTCATCACAGACATGTTGCTGCTGCAGTTGTCTTTGTAACACAAGAAGAACTTTGTCACGTTCCTGTTCAACTCATTTGCTAAAAAAAATTTAGTCATGAATTAAATTTAATCTGCTGACTTGGGCTGCAGCTGCTTTGTTGTTTATCAAAAATGTCCCCTGATCAGGTTGTTTCTGTGGCAACAACACGACCAAAGAACTATGGGATAGTTTGGCCTGTGTAGTGACCATCAGCCCTCCACGTATAGTATGGAAGAATAACTCTCTATGTATTTCCATCAATATTTCTGTTCCTGTTGCATTCAATTAAGCCACATTCATCATTCATTCACTGTAGTGGTTGACTGGCCTCTGTAGACTTGTATGTTGTGGTTCTACTTGTCTGTATTGTAGTTTAGTTTGCCATAAAGCACTGAGACGCATCTGGATATCAAGAGCAGCGACTCCTCGGTTGTTATTCTACTGTGTATGTTTACTTCTCTGAGGACCTGTAATAAAGAAAGACAGTCACATTTATAAACATTCCTCCTGATTTTTAATACAGTTGTTAGGTCCTCGCAACTTCATACAAAAATTATATGATCTGTGTACACAGTCAGTAACCCAGTGAATGTTAAGAAAGCCCATAATGACTTAACACTCTGTATGGCTTTTTAGGCATTTCTTTGTTTCAAAAATAGTTTACAACAATAACTATATTTTCTGATGGAATTCAGGTTCTAGGCCTCCTCTTGCACTGTTGTTATATTATGTTATGTTAAATGTTACATTAACATTTGCACAATTTAAAAAAAAATAGAGAGAGATTTTACTGTTTTCTAACCATCCACTCTGACTATTAGGAACAATAAGACTTTATTGTTCAAATAAGACTTTATTGTTCAAATAAGACTTTATTGTTCCTCAATAAAAAACAATAAAACAATAAGACTTTATTGTTTCTCAAGAGGGAACTTAAGTACCTTTAAAGATTAACTTGAAGATGAACACCAGCTGAAAAGCTTTGTTTCACTTCAACCACATGAGGTCATAATCTCATCTGAAATAAATCTGATTCGTCTGCAGAGTCACAGTTTTTACCTTCTGTACCGTAGGAGTACCACAAATTGTACATCCGATTGTTGAAACATTTCTAACTTGATATACAACCTATTCACTAGATCATGAGGTTCCCCAATGTTTAAATACATGAAAACTGATGAAACTTGTAACAGATAAGTCGAGGCCAGCTACTCATAACTGTCTTAGACAAGAACGATGTACTATTTTTCTAAGATCTAGAACAGTGGCCCTGTTCAGACCTGGAATTAACATCTGTCCTGGCTGGTCCAATCGCAAATGGACCGCTCTAAGTACGTCAGTTCACACCTGGCATTAAAATGTGTCTTCACATGGGTCTTGACCCCTTGTGATCGGATCTCACTTGCCAGGTCTGAAAAGGGCCAGTGACTGTTGCAGTCAGAGCAAAACTCTTTTGTGGGAGTTACAGGATGATCAGTTTCTAACCACCAGGTCAACATGTTCTGGCTGCATCACCTGTTCATTTTGCTTCAGATCAACCCAAGATGTTCACAGAGGAAGGGGTCGACCTCACAGAGAAACTCAATCATCTCTGAACCAGCAGCTTCACCTTTCTTCCTCACTGTGTCGATAACAAAACGAGCTTTGTCACTTCTGTTTTGGATGTGGTCTGCTGACTCCCTCTCAGCATCAGTCATCACCTTTTTCTCTAACAGTTTGTCCAGCAGATTTTTCAGAACAGGTCCTGATATCCCATCGATGAAGCCGCTCCGTATGTCCAACAGCCGATCGGTTGCTTTGCCCTGCCCACAGGACCTTTTTACTCCAGTGGATGAAAGACAAACCTCCCTTTCCCAGACACTTTGGGAGCTGTTGGTGTCTCTAAGAAGCAGCTTAAAATCTGTAATGATTGTTTTTAATCTCACCTGGAAGGATGGGAAGTAGTTGTCATAGTTGCCAAAGTCAAATTCTGCTTCTGTTGGTTGAATCAGAACTGAGTCGTCTTCAGGACGAGTGGACAGTGTGTATTCCTGCTCTGGCTGCAGTTTACAGTGTGGAGATGTCTCTATGTAGCTCTCATCTCCAACTAATTTCCTCCTGGTGCGCAGCACATTCTGGATCACGACGTTCCTCGGCAGCAACAACACATTGAGGAGGGAGGGAATATCGGGATCAGCCGGGGGCCTGTAGAACAGCAGGACCAGCGCTCGGACCGGGACAGGTGGCGAGTCTTCATCTTTGACATTACCGAAACCAGAAAACCCTGTGATGTTTATAACAACATGAGTTTCTGTTATCTTATGAGGGGCGATAAACTCGACGCCCTCATCCTTCACATGAGCAACTGACAAGAATCCACATCCACCTGTGGAGCGGATCTCACAGTGTGGGAGATGAAGCTGACACACAGACTGCTGGACACATTTGATGTCAAACAGGGGTCCTGCAGGCTGCTTGTGATGTCGGGCCAGTAGCCTCCTGTTCCAAGGGACAATCCTGTAAACCACGTCCCCTCCTCCCTCCATGTGGAACACCAGGCCTGTCACACTGCACTGGTACAGGCCTGGGCAGAGGCACTGGAACCTGTAGGTCTCCTCGTTCTCATCAACAGTGATATCAGGAGTAAACTCCTCAAAGCTGTTTCTTATCAGCATGTCAGGTAAGCTCTGTGATCGAGTAAAGGTCTTGTTCTTTGCAGAGGTTATTTGCCTCAGTGAGGACATGCTGTGAGAACGAAACAGACAGCTGGACTCTCTCCTGCTCCAACCAGAATCTGAGGAGGAGATCTGGAGGTGAGATTCGGTCGGCAGGGTGTTTGTGACTGAATAGTTCACAGCTGTAACAGATGACTCCACCTCCATCAGGGCATCATGGTCACCTGCTGCCTCCCTTTCAGACTGCACCGACAACAGCTCAAATCCATCTTGTAGTCCGCTTCCTTCAGTGCAGACAGTTGAGTCCTGGAGGACTCCAGGCTTGCATTGAAGACATGAAGCGCCAAAAACAATTGGGACTATGCTGTGAGAAGCATCGTAACAGTCTTCTGTTCTTCCCCTTGAGGAATATGAAGGTTGTTGAAGGTGAGAACCAACGACAGGCAGAGAGTCTTCAGTTGAGTAGTGCTCAGCAGTAACAGGTGGCCCCACTTCTTCTAGGGCACTATGGTCACCTCCAGGATCACTTTCTGACTGCACCGGAAATCCACATTCACCTTGTTTCAAGCTTTCTCCGGTGCTGTTGGTTGTGCCCTGACAAACCAGGGGGCTCTCTGGTGGATATAGACGACCTGCATCAGAAGGGGTGATGGACTGAGAGCAGGTAGACCGGTTCAAAAAGGAAGGAAGGTAAAGAAAGCTGGTGCTGCCATGTTCTGACACACAGGACCTTTTTAGGAAACAACTTTGTTGAATGTAAGTCACGTCAGAAGGACGTGCTGAACTGAGTCCGGGACCAAAATATCTTGGGTTTGACATTTGATGCGATGGTTTCCATGGGAGACTGACATTATTCCAGTTAAATGCAGCTGAGAACTTTGTTGAACCTGACAGATGCTGTAGTTGAGTCGGATTAGACTGTGAGAGACAACTGAAAATGCAAAGGTTGGGAAAGGCTTGTTTTAGTTCTTCTTCCGTGCTGGAGCCTTTGGGAACCTCAGCACTGCTTTCAGGACATGGAGGGCTGTCTACAGAGGGAATGATGGCCATGCTCTGTGGCATTGTGGTACATAACTTCCTACATGAACGATTATACCACAGGGGGGTGTAAGTCCTTTTATAAGAATGCTCTGAAAGAGGGACAGACGTAACAGAGTGTTTTATGTCTGGGTTGCATTGGACTGTTGTTTTGGATAAAACCTGATCTCTCTTCTCCCACAGCGCACCTTTGGTTTTCCTGCTGCAGACAGGGCTGTTGAGAAAATGTTTGTAAGAGAGCCCTGATGGTGGTTTAAGTGATCGTTGACATTGAAGACTGACATTATTACGCACAAGCTGAGCTGAGCTGATGAGCTTGGTCAGTTGTAAGGAGAAAGGAGAAGGAAGAGAAGAGTCAGAACGCATCAACCATTTAGACATGACTTTATAATACAGATGATTCCAGAAGGAAGAGGGAGACGGAGAGGAAGCTTTATGAGGCAATATGGGGAAACTTTTGCTTGGCAGCCTATCCTGAACACCCTCCTCGGAAAACTTCTCATCTGCAGTCATCTGTTTTTCTGAGATGGAAGTTTGACTTCCTTGATTTTTGTACAGGGGCTCATTTCTGTTTTCATCCAACTCTTCCTTCTTCTGTGGCACGTCAGCTATTTTCTTACAACTTCTTCCGTCACACTCAGCAGAGAAGGGACAGAGAGTTCCTTTTTCTTGTTCCATCTTTTCTTTTTTCAACTTGATCTCAAATAGAAACTTTTAAAACACCCTTTTCCGTCTGGTCCCAGACCCTAAGATAAAGCAGAGAATGCTAAATGAAAATCCATTTTTAAAGATTTAAAACTCAATTATTCATATTTGTTTACCACATATAACACAGTTAATAATCAAGAATAATAATAATAATAATAATAATAATAATAAGGGTGATGTGCACTTGTGAATGCAGAAAGTAGTCTCTGAGTTTTCGTAATACACAACTCCTTAATCTGTAATGTGATCGATATATCACCAAAGACATTAACAGTCATCTTCTTTTAAAAGTCTATAAAGTCATTGATTATGTCACTGATTTCCACAGTCAAGCAGTCAGTGTGTGTGTATCTCAGCATTGGGTTGTATATGTTTTAGTGTGTGTTGTTACCGAACGTGAGCTGGTCTGCAGGCGCCTCTCTGGGTCGGCTTGGACAGCCAGAGTCCCTCCTGGAATCTGACCTGGTCGGAGGATGCGGGCGGACTTCAGTGTGGATATTTCTCTTTTAGAGTTGTTCATGTGTACAGGAAACCGTCACATTTCCACAGTTAACTTCGGGCCTCTGTGTCAGCCTGAAAGTATTGGGGGTAGTGCCACTACAGTCCATATTTCCCCTTTTTGGTTTCACAAGCATTCCTGTTATTTTGTTGTGCAGAGAAAATGTCAGTCCCTTTCAGGGGTTTTAGCTTTGATTCATGAAAGGCTTGTAAATACTCTTGTGAATAGTTTTCTGGGGGGATTGTTAATGTTCTTGTTCTTTCCTTGAATATTTCAAAGTTCTGCCACTTAACCCTCTGGTCATTTAAAGAACTTGTTTAGTTTGAATATTTGTAAATGTTGTAACCCTTTCTTTCTCTCTTTCTTTTTTACTCACTGACAGTTGTATTATATTTCAAATTTCTTTCTGTGTGTTTGAAGTTTCCTTTGTTTAATATTAGGGAGAATAAACCGACACATCTGTGTACCTCTCACTTGTGGTATGATACTATGGTTGACACAGTGGTCAAATTTATAACTAGTCTGGTACCTGTTACATTAAAAATAGGATTGGTTTTAGGTGGATGATGGTGTAACCTATTCTATTTCATCTACTACTACACTGTTAAATGTGCAGCCTGCACAGTTTATGTGATATGAGTACACGTTATTACAGCACAACAGAAACATTTATTTTGTAGGGAAAGAAACAGAAAAAGCTGTGTGTGGGCACATGTGGAGCATTTGCTTTATTATTTTACACTTTTACATCAGTAGGAGCCCAACCTAACTCACTCTTGATGTTTCGTGTTAATCAGGTGGTGGTGGCCTGGGATGGTATCAAATTCCCGGCCTGAATTATTGTCCCAGCAGCAGCGTGCAACAAAGTCTGAGTCCTCAGGGGAGCCACTCAAAAAAATGGAAAGAAAGTGATGGATCCTGTAAGTTCCTGCAAGCTGTTCTGACGGTCTGATATTCAGAAAGGGTAGAGACAGCAGATCCTACAATAATAATAATAATAACAATAATAATAATAATAATAATAATAATAAGAATAAGAATAATGATAGTGATATAATTATATTAACAATACTAATATAATATAATGATAATAGCAATAACAATAAAATTATTATTAGCCTATTGATATCATTAATATTATTATACTCAAACGCAATGTAAACTCTTCAAGCAATACTTTAAATAAAGACCTGAACACACCTGAACGTTTTCTGGGTTCTTTTTATTCTATCTATGTCTGTCTGTCTGTCTGTCATGTCTAAGCTAAGCTATTTTCATGAGGTTTGACAAACAAACTTCATGAAAATAGCTTGACAACTGAGTGATTTATGATCACTTTTATTGTGTAGACACCGTTCCTCCATAGATGTAATGCACTGTAGCTCCCATAGACATAATATACATGTATATTATGTCTATGCATGTGCCACTGAGTAACTTCCATAGGAATGAACGAGGCCCCGCCTCCAACACTGTATCCGGTTCTCTTTATAATCCATGGTGCAGAGATGATCGAGTTTCTCTGTAAACATCTTGGGTTGATCTGAAGCAAAATGAACAGGTGATACATGCAGTCAAAGAGCATATCGGCCAGTTTATTGGTACAAATGTGTTTGTAAAAAGGTTTAATGTACTGTTGTTAATGGATGTAGAACATAAGAGCTAAATAGATCAGCTGGCACATTCAGCTAATTTAAGTAATTTTCTTCCTGGTTGATGTTTTTAAGCTGCTTTGATGCAAATTCATTTCCTTTTTCTTATTAAGTAACATGTTGTTGTCTGTGTTAGTTATGCAGCTTCCTCTTTTGATCTGATATTTAGATTTTACATTATCTGGTTTACTAGACTTGATTTATTGATTTTTCTTCTCTAAAGTCACAATTTGAGTTCCAGTAGATTTTATAAACCTTGCAGATATGTTAGCAGATCTCTCCTTCACTTTCTTCTTTTTATTTTATTTCTCTGAAACAAATGTATACTAGTAAACTAGGTCATCATTTATGGTATTTGGGGTTATACATATGTGCTGAATTCTATTTTATTGAATAAATGAACTGAAATATTTGTGGGATATTTTAATTTTTGTAATTTTATTTTAGGGTATGGGAGCAGGAGAAACACAAAAGGAGAATGATGGTTCAAGCATATTTAAAAACAGAACCAAATGAACACAGAGGTGAGTAACAGAGAGCTTGGTCGTCTCCTGCTTCTGTTGCTCATTCAGCTCCACTGACTCTGATTGTGACACTTATCATCGTGGCAAAATGGCGTCAGCTGTGGAACCCGAAAGCACAGAAATACAAGCATCATGTTTCAGCAGGGCAGCCAGAATGATCAGGAGAGCTTTGTCCAGGTTTCACAGAGATACTTCTGCCTCTGACTCCATCTACTGTGATTCTACCGGTCCGCAGAGGCTTTCTCATACCATAGTGTGTTTTGAAACGTGTGAAGCCCTGTAAGGGATTCAGAGAGGTACTTCTGCCTCTTCCCCAGTCCTAGGTTGTTCTTCCTCCACCTGCTCTATGTCCAAAGCCCCAACTCTTTCTGGCCCTTCATATCCACAAGGCAGGCCTGCAGTCCTCCGGTCCTCTCGTTCTCACAGCATGTCCTCACTGAGGCAAATAACCTCTGCAAAGAACAAGACCTTTACTCGATCACAGAGCTTACCTGACATGCTGATAAGAAACAGCTTTGAGGAGTTTACTCCTGATATCACTGTTGATGAGAACGAGGAGACCTACAGGTTCCAGTGCTGCTGCCCAGGCCTGTACCAGTGCAGTGTGACAGGCCTGGTGTTCCACATGGAGGGAGGAGGGGACGTGGTTTACAGGATTGTCCCTTGGAACAGGAGGCTACTGGCCCGACATCACAAGCAGCCTGCAGGACCCCTGTTTGACATCAAATGTGTCCAGCAGTCTGTGTGTCAGCTTCATCTCCCACACTGTGAGATCCGCTCCACAGGTGGATGTGGATTCTTGTCAGTTGCTCATGTGAAGGATGAGGGCGTCGAGTTTATCGCCCCTCATCAGATAACAGAAACTCATGTTGTTATAAACATCACAGGGTTTTCTGGTTTCGGTAATGTCAAGGATGAAGACTCGCCACCTGTCCCGGTCCGAGCGCTGGTCCTGCTGTTCTACAGGCCCCCGGCTGATCCCGATATTCCCTCCCTCCTCAATGTGTTGTTGCTGCCGAGGAACGTCGTGATCCAGAATGTGCTGCGCACCAGGAGGAAATTAGTTGGAGATGAGAGCTACATAGAGACATCTCCACACTGTAAACTGCAGCCAGAGCAGGGATACACACTGTCCACTCGTCCTGAAGACGACTCAGTTCTGATTCAACCAACAGAAGCAGAATTTGACTTTGGCAACTATGACAACTACTTCCCATCCTTCCAGGTGAGATTAATAACAATCATTACAGATTTTAAGCTGCTTCTTAGAGACACCAACAGCTCCCAAAGTGTCTGGGAAAGGGAGGTTTGTCTTTCATCCACTGGAGTAAAAAGGTCCTGTGGGCAGGGCAAAGCAACCGATCGGCTGTTGGACATACGGAGCGGCTTCATCGATGGGATATCAGGACCTGTTCTGAAAAGTCTGCTGGACAAACTGTTAGAGAAAAAGGTGATGACTGATGCTGAGAGGGAGTCAGCAGATAAGATCCAAAACAGAAGTGACAAAGCTCGTTTTGTTATCGACACAGTGAGGAAGAAAGGTGAAGCTGCTGGTTCAGAGATGATTGAGTTTCTCTGTGAGGTCGACCCCTTCCTCTGTGAACATCTTGGGTTGATCTGAAGCAAAATGAACAGGTGATGCATGCAGTCAAAGAGCATATCGGCCAGTTTATTGGTACAAATGTGTTTGTAAAAAGGTTTAATGTACTGTTGTTAATGGATGTAGAACATAAGAGCTAAATAGATCAGCTGGTTTGATGTGAATTGGGTTTCCTGTTGATGCTGCTGCATGAACTAGTTCATGTGTTTCGGGGAATTTCCGTGAATGAACATGAGAGGAAACTTTGAGGAGGTTTAGAGCCATCTGCTGGCTGACAGGTGTTCCTCTCATTTTTAAACTTACATTTACAGTAAGCAGTAGGTAGACCTAGAAGCTGAGGTCATGGCGTTTCCATCGCCTGCACTTCCTGTTCAAATGTCAAAGTATTCTTGAAGAAGTGCCTCATGTTAATTTTTATCCAGGGACTCCCTGACAGGTTAATCCGGCCATGTTTCTTATATTAGTACATTTAATTGTGTTACCATACATGAGTAATAACCCTTGTGGTACCTCTGTGCAGAGGCTGATTGCTCATAGCTAGAGAAAAATATTAATGATGTATGTTTTTGTCTCATTATCCTGCTAATTGTATGACTGATCCTGACCCGCAGTGTTTTCCCTGTCTTTGTGTATCTTATTTACAGTGTTTTGTTTGCTCTCTGATTATAACAGAGGCACACTTTGATGTGTGTGTGTGTGTGTTTGTTATTCTATTTGAATTATTATGCATCTATTTTTTCATGCTATTTTGTCCTTGACTATTGATTGTTGCTGTACATTGTCATCAGTGTAAAACAGCCTCTGGAACGATCTGACCAAGGAAATCAGGTCAGCTGAGTCAGTGATCTCCTTTAAGTCCCTTCTTAAAATATACTTTTATCAGAGAACCTTTCCTGATTGTATTTGAGTTTTTATTTCCTTTAAAATTGCTTTTGCTAATTTTACCTTTTCTACAATGTATTGATTCTCATACACCAAATTGTTCTTTTTATTTTAAACCTGATGATTGTGTGACTTGTCTGTTTCATTCTGCTGCCTTTGTGAAGCACACTGATTATTATTTATTATTATTATTTATTACTGTGACCTGTGTTTACAATGTCTCTTTGCAAACCAAATTTCCTTCGGGATATTAATACAGTTGAAGTTGAAATTCTCCACCCAGAGTACTTTTTTTAAACCAACTAGTAGCTATATTAAAACCCTATTATGCTGCGCCCTTCATCCCTCCCCCCAGAACCCAGTACTACCCAAAGGACTCAGAATAAGTTTGTAATAAAGACCTAATTATTGCTCGTATTTCATTAGATTTTAGACTTGAGACAGACTCACAAAAGTAATAACTTGACTTCAACTTTCCTCCTGAAAAACTCAACTTGGTTTGAGACTTTTAAACAAAAACCTCAAAGTCTCAAAAAAAGCAAACACAAAAACACATCAGGCAGACCTTGCAACGCCATTGATCATTTCTTAGTATTGATGATATGATTCAAGTATAATGATGCCATGAGAATTAAATCCTCTTGTTTTTTTATCAAACATAAGGTTTAGGAGGCCTAATACTCGCTACCAACCCCAGCTCTGGAGACACTGGCCAAGCTGTATCTTTGTAAGGCATCGGTAGGTCTATGTAGTGTATCTGTATGTGTATGTTTGGATGTTTTTTTTTTTTAACTTTTGAATGAACTTTTATTGTGCCTTTGCGTGTAATTTATTCAATGTAATGTCCTGTCTTTTTATTTTTATTTTATCTGGACCATGAGTATGAAATAAACTCACTCAGAGTATTCTTATATATCTTAGAACATATCTAATGGGAGTCTGTAAAAAAAAAAAACAACAGAACTCATAAATGTTTTTTTCATTTCGCCGCACCTTGCGTTTCCTATGACCGTGAACGCAGCACGATGACGGCGTCGCGTCGTCAGCCAATGGCTGTTCAGAGGGGGCGGGGCTGAATAAACTTGGCGACCCTTGCTCCTGCGGCCGCACAACCTCATTCATTTAGCTGAACTCACCTGCTTTCACAGCCCTCGTGTTTGTTTCCCGCACAAACCGCCGCCGCTTGTCCGTCACCGACTCACGCAGGAGACGCCTCGCGCTCCTGCTCTCACCTGAGCTGCCCGCAGGTGGAGGAGCCAGCGCCGCCGAGGTGACGGGGTTTATTAAGACAATGAACGATGCCTTCACGTGTCTGTAAGCTAAAAACAGAGCCAGCTGTAAACAGATTTTCGACTTGATTTCAGCCGCACAAACGTGTTTAGCCCACCGACACGCACACGACAACTGACACGCGTCACCGACACTGTTGGCAAATAAAAAATAAAGTATGTCCGTTAATAAATTAGCTGTCAAACAACCTACTTGTGTTTTTATTCCGTTGACACGCGAGAGAACAAAGGGAACCTGTCCACATGTCCCCATTGCAGGGCCCCCCCCCGCCGGTGCAGCTCCCCCTCTCATTGGCTGGCACCGCTATACAAGCCGACCAATCGCGTGGCTCCACACTGAGAAGCCCCAGCGTCGGCTCCTGTGATTGGTCCACACGTTTGGCGCCTCTTGAATCCGCTGCAGCCGTGGTGGGCGGTGAGAGCGAGACGGCGAGCAGTTTGAACCGTAGCTGTGCCGAGGCGGAAACATTGAAATTGGACTAATTGTTTATAAGCAGGGCGGAATTAAACGGCGGGATTTCATCCATAAACACAGCGTGTTTTATCCTAAAGCCGCGACTAAAGTGGGGGTACCGGCCGCCTGCTCTGTTGGCCGACTTTGGGCACCTAAAGCCGGCAAAGTGAGTCGCTCCCTCCGCCCGAGCTAACCGCTAAACTAGCCGCCGAGCTAACGTCCCGGCTAATCCCGCAACACAAAGGACGACTCCGCCGGCGTTCGTCATATCGATCCCGAATCACTCCGGTGAATGAGGACTGGGTCTCCTGTGCAGGTGAGAGAGGCTGTCAGTGCCGGGCTCCCGTGTTTCCGCTCTCGGTGCCTTCCGGACGCCTCAGTCTTTGTTCACTAACCAACTGTTAGCTAGCTCGCCGGGGGTGTCGTGCCGGATTTGGTGCCCCTGTCAGAATGAACTCCGGCGCAAAGATACCAACTTTTTTAAGCGCCTTTCCTGGGCGGAAAACAGTTATGACGGGGTGTAAACTGACGCTGTGATATGTTGTATCGCGGTGAAACGCGTTGTCCGCGGGGGGGAAACTCAGTTTGAGGGGATACAAACTTGACACGACATCGGAAAGCTATCGTTAGCCCGGAGCTTGCGTGTTATTTGTAGCTCGCTCGCCCACAACGGTGGTTGACACGGTTTTACTCATGTCGTTACACAACTTTGTCGACATTTTACCGGTTGCTTGTGAAGTGTATAGTTGGTTAAAAAAGTGATTGACACTGTGCATATTGATCTCAGCATCAATATGTGTCATTTTCAGGGATTGCCACTTCTTGAGTGTTGTGAAAAAGATAAAATCTCTTTTTTCTCTCTCTTGTAAATATGACCCTGTCTTCGTTTGCCGCTTGCCTCCCACTAAGAACTCGTAATAACATCATATAAAGTGGAAGCATATATTGCTGATAGGGATTAAAGTCAAGTCAAACAGCTGCAGGTTGATGAGGAAGCTCATATGAACTCAGCTGACGAGCTGAAACTAGTGCAGACTGATACGCCAGCCCTGTTGAAACTGTTTTAAAGAGGTGTTGATTAAACTTTATGGTCATTTTTGAGGCTGCAGTTTGTGCTGAGAGGTGGTTCAAAAATTTTGGGATTCATATCAGTGATGTTAGAATAGATATTAATAGGTATATCTCATAAACTGGCCACTGCATGTGATGTAAGATCGCATTGCCAGCAAAACACATTTGACTTGGCAGAGGGATTTACTGAAACACTCCGTTTGCTTAGTTTATCTGCTTATAATCTCGACTCAGTCTGTGGTTTTGAAGAATGAGTACAGCCAAATGTGTCATACAATCGCAGTCCTCCACATCTCTTAAAATCTGACACATGGCTTTCCGGCACATCACCATGACAGCCGTCTGGCATGTCTAATCGAAAGTGTGAGATTTCCTTCAGACCAGCCGGGCTGGTAGGCAACTACTCACACTGACTAACAGGGTGACAAATGGATCGTGTTGTTACAAATTGACAGGCGAATGCTGTAATTTACACAAAGTAATGAAAGAACAAAAGAGCGAACACTTGGATTTCCTGTTCAACTTCCCCCATGAACACCAGATTTGGCAAAGGTTTCCTTATGTTTCAGCCACACAATCCAGTCAAGATCTACACGTCCTGGCAAAGAGTGAAAATATGAAACGTGACGGCATTAAATGTGTATTAACGTTCCCCCTCCCTCCTGTTTGGCTGTAGGTTAATCATGGTGCTGACAGGAAAGCGCTCGGAGAAAGGTCCCGCCTGCTGGAAGAGGAGGGTGAAGTCTGAGTACATGAGGCTTCGGCAGCTCAAACGCTTCAGACGGGCGGACGAGGTCAAGGTTTGTCCACACACACAGGCCTTCACACTATGCAGATATTCACAGCTAAAGGACTGGTGCCACAGTGGTGGAGGACAAACACTCATCTGTAGCAGTCAACAATATTCGAACGACAGAAACAACAGTAGACCAATGGAAGTTATCACCAGCCAGAATACTGGTATATACAATAGTCGTTATTAAAATTCACCACTTTACTGACTCATTTGGATGGCCTATTCCATCGGGAAAGATGGTCACATTGTTAAAAGGTTTTCATTTAAAGGACTTCTCGTCCATGTTTGTTTAAAAGCAAAGGTTTAAAGTTCATGCTTGACCGTGTTTTGCATTTAGACCGGCTTCTAATTTTTGGTCAAACTTAACTAACAAGAGCTACTGTAAATGACATCACTAATGTAGAGACTTGGCAATAAAATCTGTAAATGGTTGTCTTACTGAAAGTCTTCAATCATGAAAAGTAGCAACAGGAAATGTCAAGTTTGCATGCCAGCTTTGCTTGCACTCTCATTTCCTCACTATGTCAGCAGCGTTTTGTCCCTGTGCCGTTTTGTGTACCTTTTTAACTCGCCTGTTTACGCGGTTAAAAATCACAGGCCAGGGTGGCCCTTAATCCAGCGATAAGCTTTATGAGAAATGTTATTATAAAAGTACATGAAATGGTGTTAAATTGTCCAGATGGAGAGGGGGCAGTAATCGTTTTTATAGTGGAAGGTAGCGTGAACAATCAAACATCAGTATCTTGTCCAATGATGGCACATTTTGGCTGCTTGCTGATTGACTCTCATATGTTTCTTGCCTTTTTGTTCTTCATAGTTAATTTAAATGTCCTTTGAACTCTTCCAGAGCATGTTCAACACCAACCGCCAGAAAATCATGGAGCGAACTAACATCCTGAACCAGGAGTGGACGACCAGGCGAATCCAGCCGGTTCACATCATGACGTCTGTCGGCTCCTTAAGAGGCACCCGAGAGGTCAGCGGATTAACGTTGTCCGTCAGTACGCTGACATGTAGAAAGAGTCACTGTGAAAGTGTTCTGACTGCACCTTGTCTCTGCTGTCCTGTGCAGTGCACGGTGGACAGCGGCTTCTCTGAGTTCCCGAGACAGGTTATCCCCCTGAAGACTCTCAACGCTGTGGCCTCTGTCCCGGTCATGTACTCATGGTCACCGCTGCAGCAGAACTTCATGGTGTGTATGAACAGCTGCAATTGGTGTTCAATGTGTTTTTGTGTCTAATTGTTGAAGTGAAATAATGGCATGAGTGGTTGGGATACTTGAACCAGAGCTTTCTGTGCATGTAATGTTTGTTTTGCGTCAGGTGGAGGATGAGACGGTGCTCCATAACATCCCCTACATGGGAGACGAGATCCTGGACCAGGACGGCACTTTCATAGAAGAGCTTATCAAGAACTATGATGGGAAAGTCCACGGAGACAGAGGTGAGGGTCACGGACACACAGAGGTTAGTGTTAGTGGGGCTTGACGGTGCCTGTCGCTTTTAAGTATTACGATGAGAACCTCTCATTGTGGTAAGAATGGTTACAAAATAAGTAGTTTGTTCTGCACTTCAGGCATCCTGTATCAATATCTGAGCTGTATTCAGACCGAAAAAAACCCAAAGGTTGTAGTGGTGTGTGCACTTTCCGTTAGGACAAAAGGGCTGGTGAGAAAACCTACTGTGGTTCAGGGAGTCCAGCTCGAGCAATGGATGTATGAGTTTAAAAGCTCATCCAACAACAAAAGCAGTTTATATTACAACAAGACAGGCTCTGTTGTCACAGCAAACATTTCAGTGATCATTTTATCCTTCCTCTCGACAATTGTAAAGTAAACGCAAGGGTTATGCTGTCACGTTATAATCTGACAGGAATGTGCACTGTGCAGATGACTTTGTATTACATTGGTGCAAAAGGGACAAATATTTGTCCTGTTTGTGTTCTTGCTTCTTGTACATCTTTCTTCTCTTCTCTTTTTTTTTTCTGGTACTGCTTTTATTTTATTTGTTTTATTTTAACTACATCGGGAGAAGCCATGCGAACTTTCATCGTACCCGAGTATAATGACAGTAAAGATTTGATTCGATATCCACCACGACAGAAACAGAAGAGGGAAACGCACACGTTCATGGTCAACAAAGACAGTTTGTTTGCGTGTCTGGTGTTTCGCAGAGTGCGGCTTCATCAACGATGAGATATTCGTGGAGTTGGTCAGCGCTCTGTCACAGTACAGCGACAACGAGGATGATGAGGAGGAGGAAGAGCAGGACTTCAAGGTGGACAAGATGGAGTTGTGTGACAGCAAGGAGCATCCAGAGGACCCCCGCAAGGATGGGCTCATTAACAGTGAGAGTAAGTCCATCGCTGAGATATCAGGGATCATCGTACAGTCACATGACTGCCTGCCAACATCTTGTTTGATGTGTTACTCACTTTTGATTGGTTGTGAACTCGCCAACAGGCTCCAGTCACATCCATGTAGTGAACCAGTACAGCTACGGAGCAAGATGTGTTTTCTGTTGCTTGTATTCTCTCTCTGGACTTTTATAAGATTGTATTATTTTGGTGCACGTTCGATGCTAGCACGTGCTATTTGGGCAGCATTTAAAATTAAGAAACAAACAGAAAAACACAAATCTAATTTATGTCAAAGCTCTAGTTTTAACGTTGTATTTGATACGTTTATTAACAGAAATCAAAGCAAACTTCTTCATTCTGTCATTCGTGACAAAAGCTTAGACATTAAACTGGGTGTTTGCCTCCGAGATGAGCGCGTGGATATTTTGGCTTCTCAGAACAGTCACCTTTTTCACCCCACTCGACGTGTTTTGGTTTGGTTTTTTTTTTTGTTTTCTTCCCCAGAAATATCACACAGATTTGCCCGATAAAGACAATATAATTTAAGGTCAAATGTTCAAGGTTTAAAAAGACAAAACTACCACACCACTGCTATAATTTTGAAGAATTGTATTCTGATATTTTCTTTGTGGCTGGACAGCATCTCCAAGCTTTTGTTACTAACAGCCTTAGTAAAATAGTACAACTATATACTTGGGTAACTGACACAGGCCAGTGGTTTCAGGAAAAGTGAGTCTTGTGTCCTGATGGAAAGCGTGAATGTGTCGTCTCCAGGCCGAACCAGCAATGACAGCACCAAGAAGTTTCCCTCTGACAAGATTTTTGAAGCCATCTCCTCCATGTTCCCCGACAAGGGCTCCACCGAGGAGCTCAAAGAAAAGTTAGTGGGTTTGTTTGTATGTGAGTGTGTTGGTGTTGTGACCGTAACAGGGACAAATTCCTTTATATGGATACAGAGAAAAATAATACTTTTATTTTTCTTAGTTCATTTTTAATTTATTTTTGTCATGTTTGCACTGTTACCCATAATAACTACAATATCCTATAATATTAAATGTTCAAAATCTACTTTTTGAATGTGATTTTTAACTTTTCTAATCATCTTTTAGAATTAACTTCATTATTCAAGTGTCCTGCCTCAGTGCATACTTGATCACAGCTTTAAATTTTAAGAATCCATGTGAAAATGTTTTTATTTCATTGTTATTTTGTTAGTGTTCTTTCACATATATTTCAGTATTGCCCCCAATAATGCTGCATTGGTCAGGAAATAAGAAGCAGCTGTTATGTTCACTAAAGGTGAATATTGGTATTAAACTTTCAAGTCAACACAATCATTGGAGATGCAGTTACAGCATATGAATATCAATACTGTTTAAATATAAAACATTTGATTATTTTTAATCCAAAAACAAGCAGCTGTCATATACATGGAAGCCTCTCTGGTATTGTGACAACACCATCACAAAGTGTGTGTGTGTGCGCGCGCTCAGGGTTTCTACACAGCCGTGGAAAACTAGACACGTCTGACTAATACATGTTGTGTGAGATAAAAGAGGAATAAACGGTCACACATTTAATTCAGCCCGTGTATAAACCGTGTTGTGGTGGGTATTTACAGCGACAGGTTCTTCATTAGTGCTAAATCTCAGACGACACAGTGTGACTCCCCTTTTGTTAGGAGACAGCAGGTGTTTCCTTTTCACACGGAAGTGATTTTTGTTTTCTACTTTGTACAAATGTCTCCTCTCTCTATCAGCAGATTATTTACACTTTTCATCTTGGCCAAATTAATTCGACACACCTCAGTTTTTCTTTGTTCCACAAGAACAGAAGGTGTGATTATGGGCTTGTTTGACAGGATGAGGAATGCTGTTCTGACATTAGAGTAGAAACCCGTGTGTGTGTGTGTGTGTGTCAGTCACTTACCTCCGGTCCACGTTGTGTCTACTGCAAGCAGCTCTGGTTTGTATCTGTGTTTGTGTCCGTCAGGTACAAGGAGCTGACGGAGCAGCAGCTGCCCGGCGCGCTGCCCCCCGAGTGCACCCCGAACATCGATGGTCCGAACGCTCGCTCCGTGCAGCGCGAACAGAGCCTGCACTCCTTCCACACGCTGTTCTGCAGACGCTGCTTCAAATACGACTGCTTCCTCCACCGTTAGTCGGACACACACACACCTCAGACAGTCAGGCATTACACGCAGCTATGAGTTCATTAAAATGAGACATTTATTCATTTAGAAAAAGTAATGATGTATGCATCGCTATTAAACAGACATCAGGCTTTCAACACACTTTGAAGTTGATTGACTTATTTTTGATTGAAAGTCTAAAAGAAGCTGATTGTACTACTGAGTCATCTTTTTACTGACAGGAATCCTAATATGGATAATAATAAAGAATAAAGTTAAAGTGTGAGTGTGTGAAACTGCCTATTAAAAAAAATGTGATTTTAGTGTCTTTTTAACACGCAGTTAACAAAATGTTTTGTTAGTAAAGTTGAGGCCGAGCACAGAAACACCCTGTAGAGTTCACATCAGACTTACAGCAACATCTCTTCCATGTTGTGTCCCCTCCTTTAGCTTTCCATGCAACTCCAAACACCTATAAGCGCAAGAACTTAGAGAACATGGTGGACAGTAAACCCTGCGGCATTGACTGCTACATGTACCTGGTACAGGTGAGTCAACTTACTCTCGTTATTAATTGTATTTGTGTTTATTTTCACTAGTGTTTTAGACTAAATTGGAAGGAAATCTGCTCTTTTCATATATTTGACTAAATATCAAACCAGTCAGTGCATCGCTGTCGTCATGCTGTGATTACTCAGGATGGGATGGTGAGTGAGTTCCCCGCAGGCGTGGTCGCCGAGCGGGCCAAGACGCCCTCCAAACGCACGGTGGGCCGTCGCCGAGGACGACTGCCGAACAGCAGCAGCCGGCCCAGCACCCCCACCGTTTCCTCGGAGACCAAAGACACAGACAGCGACCGCGAGGGCAGCAAAGATGACGACCGAGACAACGATCGAGACAACGACAAAGACGACGAAGACAAAAAGGACGAGAACACCAGCAGCTCAGGTACGACCTCTCACCATTATACAGACATCTCAGAGGAGCTGCCATTACATTTAGGTTCCTCGGGAAACCAATCCGACCGTTTCTAAGACGTTATTAAACGCTATAAGCAACATAATAGGTTTCTAGAGTTGCTCTGTAACAGCAGCACAAGTGATTCTATACTATGTGTGTGCAGAGGGGAACTCGCGGTGTCAGACTCCAGTGAAGATGAAGCTGACCGGCGAGGCTGAGGCGGTGGACTGGAGCGGCGCCGAAGCCTCTCTATTCAGGGTTCTCATCGGGACGTACTACGACAACTTCTGCGCCATCGCTCGGCTCATCGGCACCAAGACCTGCAGACAGGTGAGCAACTTATCAGACCCAACCTTGAGATCAGAGAAGACATTCTGGAATTTAAAATGTATAAGATTTATTTTAGAGCCATCAGTTGGAGTCACCTGCCAAACCGACTCACAACTTACTGCACAGGTATCCAATGTTTTTAATCCAAAGTGAGGCGTGTACGGACGGCTTCCTGATGGACGCACCGTCTAAAACGTTAACGTGTCCCGCAGGTTTACGAATTCAGGGTCAAGGAGTCAAGCATCATCGCTCGGGCTCCCGCTGAGGACGAGGACACGCCGCCCAGGAAGAAGAAGAGGAAACATCGACTGTGGGCCACCCACTGCAGGAAGATCCAGCTGAAGAAAGGTCAGAGGTCACTGAAGGAACAGATGTTTATGAATGTTTGACTAATCCAGAAAAGAACCCAACATGCTAGTTCGCTGTTGCTTCTCACGCAGGTTTGGACTGAAACACATGAAACAACAAGACTAAAAGTCTAATCCCACGGTGGAAGAACTGTGAGGCTGAAATACTCGTTACATTACTAAAGACGCCTTTATTAAAAATATCCAGTTGAATGAGATTCGATCAGAATCTGAGCTGAATTGTATTAAATCGACTGAATCACAGAATGATAAAAGGAAGATTTGACCTGTCATGAGATATAAAACTTAAGCCTCTGGGGATTTCTACATTTTGGAACAACTCCCTTCTTCTCTTCTGACCCGTTACAGATGGCTCATCCAATCACGTGTATAATTACCAGCCATGTGACCACCCGCGGCAGCCCTGCGACTCCTCGTGTCCCTGCGTCACCGCGCAAAACTTCTGCGAGAAGTTTTGCCAGTGCAGCTCCGAGTGTAAGAACACACACACACACACACACACACACACACACACACACACACACACACACACACACGTTCCTACGCAGAACAGAAAAATGCGGCAAATATCTTTAAATTGCAGGTATACTAAACATCCCAAATATTAAGCTCGTCTGAACATTTCTGAGTGATGCAGTTCAGAACAGACTTTATTTTATACTTTACTGATACTCATTGTCGTTTCCATGGAGACAGACGCAGTGAAAATTAAATTGACTCTTTTCAACAAATTTTTGGTTCATATTTATAAAGAAACAAAAAAATATGGGTGGAAAATAATATAATATAAGCATTTATTTACATAACAGACGTCTAACTATTTGTACTCAGACGTTGGTCCAAAAAGATCTAAACGGGGAAAATGTGTCGAATGCTGAGCTTGATTCCTGCTGAAAAGTAGCCGCGCTGAAACAAACTTTGCTCTTGCGAACGCAGGTCAGAACCGTTTCCCGGGCTGCCGCTGCAAAGCTCAGTGCAACACCAAGCAGTGTCCCTGCTACCTGGCGGTGAGGGAGTGCGACCCCGACCTCTGCCTGACCTGCGGCGCCGCTGACCACTGGGACAGCAAGAACGTGTCCTGCAAGAACTGCTCCATTCAGAGAGGCGCCAAGAAGGTAACGGACAGTTTTCATTACCCCAAAACCAACACGTTCGACTTCACAGCCATCAAAGAATCCAATACAGATGTTTTTGCTGATCAGAAGCTCAAACGGCTCATTGTGATGTTTCCTGTCCGTCTCTCAGCACCTGCTGCTGGCCCCGTCAGACGTGGCCGGATGGGGCATCTTCATCAAAGAGCCGGTCCAGAAAAACGAGTTCATCTCGGAGTACTGTGGAGAGGTAAGGACTCCGCTGTGTGTCTTCTGACTGGCCAAAGAGGGACGACCAGACATCGGACATCCATTGTCTCCAGGACAGTTTTGCATTCTGTACAGATGCAAACAAACGGAATCCGTTAAATAAACCCCACCGTGTGATGCAGATGTGTAAAAAGAGAAATAAAAGATGAGAAAACCAAACCGGAAGTTTTCTGAACCTCTTCAAGAGAAGAAATTGAGGGTTTGAAAAAAGTATAAAAATGTGTCATTTGTTTGACCTCCTCCGTCTTTGCAGATTATCTCTCAGGATGAAGCAGATCGCAGAGGGAAAGTCTACGACAAATACATGTGCAGCTTCCTCTTCAACCTCAACAACGGTAACTCTCTCTCTCTCTCTCTCTCTCTCTCTCTCTCTCTCTCTCTCTCTCTCTCTCTCTCTCTCTCTCTCTCTCTCTCTCTAATCTGAGAAGAAGAGAGTTTAAACAAAGTGGTTAAAAACAGGCTTGTTGTTTTTTTTCTTTTCCCTGCAGACTTCGTTGTTGACGCCACGAGGAAAGGCAACAAGATCCGCTTCGCCAACCATTCTGTCAACCCAAACTGCTATGCAAAAGGTAAGAAGCAGGCGCCGCTAACCCTGACCCACACGTACCAACACGTGGACGTGAGTTAACACGCCTGCCTGTCCTCTGCAGTGATGATGGTGAACGGGGACCACAGGATAGGAATCTTTGCTAAGAGAGCCATCCAGACTGGAGAGGAACTCTTCTTTGACTACAGGTCAGTCACGCCGACAGTTTGATTTTTGTTTTATTGACAGAAAGATGAAGAGATTAATTGTTACTGTGTGTAACATCCTGAACAACAGAGGCCAATTGAATTCAATCCTCTATGGCATGTAGGGCTGCAACTACAGTTATTTTAATTATTATTATTATTTTGATTATCCAATAAATGATTTGCTCCATGGGGAAAAAAAAGTAATAACAAAAAAACAAAAAAACTCATTCCAGTTTTTGTACCAGCAAATTTGTGCAATTTTTTTCTTAAAATTACTGATTTATAGTTATTTTTCTTTTGATTGGCAATTAAAGCGGCTTTAATTGCATCCTGGAGGTCTGATCCAGCTGCTCGTATAGATTTGGTTTATTCATACTTGACAGGTGTTAAACACAGTTTTTTCCCCTTTTTAAAAAAAGGAGTAAATTTGGCCATAATATCTGGATCATATACACTTATTTTCAAGAGATTCCAGGCAACATTGAACACAGAAGACTGCCGACTCGGGTCAGCCCGAGCGTCGCTGCTGCACCTGAAGCTCAACCTGGTGACCTAACGTGTGTTTTCCCCGCGTGTGTCCGGCAGGTACAGCCAGGCCGACGCTCTAAAGTACGTCGGGATCGAGCGGGAGTCGGAGATCGCCTGACTCGGACTTCTACCTCCCGGGGATCAGCGACACAAAGGCCTTACACTCAAACACACACACACCTTCACTTCAGGAAATCCAGACGACTCGTCAAAATGCTAGAAAGCTTCAGGAAAACTGGGAATATTTGAAGCAGAGTTTTGATGCTGTTTTTTTTTTTTTTTTTTTTTTTTAAACTTTTCATATCTGTTTCTTTTTTTTTCTTCTTGTGATTTTATTTAATTTTTTTTCTTCTGTCAACAAATCTTCCTCTTCTGTCGAGGCGGGAGTCTCGGATTCCTAAATCTTCCCTCAGCTGAAGGTGCAGACCCTACAAACTGTTTTATTTTTTAAATCTCTAAACATTAATTGTTCCGCGGTGAGAGGAGTCGAACCCACGACCATCTGTTTCAAACCAGCTTTTCAGTTCAAGCTTCAGGGACCAAAATCCTCAACCGACCGACCGACCGGACTCTGTTCGACTGTTCGGACTCTCAGCGTGAAGTGAACCCGCCACACAGATCGCTGACTGTCTGTCGAACAGGAGGCCGTTCACACAGCAGCTCACAGCGGCTCCGACGGGCTCCTTTAAAACTTTAGGGCGACTGAGCTGAAAGTCACAAAAAATACCAAACAGTAAGACGTCAGTATTTTGTGTTTTTCTCTGTAAACTCAACATCTTCAGGTTTTGGACTGTTGGTCAGACAAAACATTTGAAGACACTCTTTTGGATATTTTATGGACTAAAACATTAAGAGGTCAATAGAGAAAATCTGCAGAATAATCAATAATAAAAGATTACCAGTTGCAGACCCAAATTCCATTTATGGACAATTGTTCAACTTGTGTATAAGCTGAAAACAAACAGCACGTGTGTGTTGATGAAGCTTATTTAAGAACGTTTGTTTATTCAAAAAAAATCTTTGAACTCAAACTAACGTTTCTTTTATCAATTAACCTGTTCATGCTTTGTGTTTTAGTTAATCAGTTAATTGATTAGCCCATAACATGTCTGAAAACAGTGATCGTGTGTTCCCAGAGTCCTGTCAAACAGTCCAAAACCCAACGAAATTCAGTTTACAGTCGTGTAACACATGGAAAAGCAGCAACTCCTCACGCCGAAGAAGCTGGAACCAGAGAATGTTTTGGCACTTTTTGCTCGATAATTACACAGAAAACTCTCCAAAATGTAGAGTTTGCTCCTCTTCTAGGTTTGGATCATGAGACATGATGGCAGAATTCTTTCTCCTGTTGCTTTCTTTGATTGATTTGGAAGTCAGCTAAAAATGATCAAGTGTGATCAAAAGCCTAATAATGAGGAGAAGCAGGAAATTTAAAGCGAGTGTCAGACTTTCTTCCAGCAGTTTCTGGTATTTTTGCTTGAAAAATGACGATTAATTGATTTTCAAACTAGTTGCTGATTAATTGAGGGGAAAGTCCAGGCTGGAACCTCACGATGCCTTCAGGGCCTCCTGTAAAATCCTGTTTTATCACAAAACCCCAGCGAACACATCAGCAGGCCTCCGTGTTTAGAGATTTGACGCTCTGTGTTTGTGGTGCTGGAGGTGACTCTGCTTCAGGTGCTAATGCTGAGAGGAAAAAAACCTGAGTCCTCACCTGATCTTATTTTTTCAACTTCCTGCATGAAGAAGTTTTTAAAACCCCCTCCGACGACAGACTGCCTCGTCCTCCACGTGACGTCCAATCGTTTTGGGAGGATTCCTCTTGTTTAAATAAGCCTTTTGAATAACGAACCAACAATCAGTCTGACTCTTCTGTCTTTTCTGACGCGACTTCTGGTGCTTGGAAGAAAAAACACAACTCGTTCTCGGCTGCGGCGTCTGGCCGACTTGAAGCAATACCAGCCTCCTTTTTCTGTCCATCGTCCCGCTGAGGAGACGTTCCTGTTTTCCACCTGTAGTTTGTTACAACCTTCACAGAGACAGGGACGTCTCCACTGCTGGGATGGTCCCAAAGACTTGAGGGGCTCTGAAACCTGGTGCTTCTCTCGCGGGGGTTCCTACACGTCCTCCACTGGTTTTCCCACCTCGAGATCAGATTTAGTGACATTGATGTGCATGAAAATGGCAAACAGGATGTTCTGGTGACCTGCGAGTGTGAATATTTCAAACAGATGTGTAGGAACCCCTTTTTTTTTGTTTTTGTTTTATAGAAGTTTTCTCAGATCACAAACCTTTTACTGCTGATTCAAATGAGCCTTCTCGTGTTCCTGATCTGCTCACAGCGTCGATGCGTTTAAAGACCTCGTGAAGCAGCGACTCGAACAGACTCCCCGGCTGCTGCTGATGGAACCGACCAGTGAAATCTGTGGAGTTTGTTCAAAGAGTCGCTGATGTAAAGAAACGGCAAGCGTGTTTGTTTTTGTTTGTTTGTTTTGTTTGCAGCTCTTGAAGGTTCGTGGTCGTCTGTGATTGGAGGGCTGGGTAACAGAAAAATAAGAGCCAATCAGAAACAAAACAGACCTCTGAAGTATCTTTGTGTTTCTGAGAAGCTTCTGAAAGTGTTTATTTTGCCTTTTGAACATCAGTTAATGTGAATAAAAATAAAAATCTTTAGACAGGATGTGATTTTATTCAAACTGTAAAAACACTTGTGCAGTTACCCGGCCCTGAAGGCCACACTGCGGGTTATTTATCGTTTCAGACGTCCGCCTGCGTTAACTTTTCACTCTTCTTGTCAAACCAGGACCACTTTTCCTCCGATGACACAGGTGCTGATTTTGTAATGTTTACAGGGATTTTGTTGTTCAAAGTGATGCAGATTAAAATATTATAAATGGTTTTCTGCTTCTCATTTGTTCTGACTGGTTACACTCGTCTTCATCTGATCGTACAGGAACCGTAATCAGATCAAACTTCATAACTTTCATTAGTTTATATTTTAAGGCCAATTCTGAGCAGCTAACAGTAAAAAAAAAAAACATGTTTTTAAAGTTATGGGATTTTAAACAATCGCTAAAAATACTTGTGTCAAATTCAGATAGTCAAACAAAAATTAGGACTTTTCCACAATTGTGACTGAAACTAAACTGCTCAGGAACATTTACTCCAAAATCAGGTCAAAGTTCATTATCACATGCTCATATTTACATTTAACTTCTGTTGTACGATTTCAAACAGGACAAAACCTGATGTCAGTCAGTCAAATATAGATCATATAGATGTTGCAGCCTGTCACAGACCGGCTTCATGTTTCACACTGACAGATGAAACCTCAGGGCTGATGAAGGTGATGAAGGTGTGAACAGAGTCTCGGGGGAGGCGAGCGTTAGAGAAATCTTTCCTTGTTTTTATTTATCACACATTTAGAAAATGAACCACACTATACAAATGTCCACCGTTCAGTAATGAAACAGGCCTCCTGCACGAACCCAACCGACCTCAAACCACAACGGAGACGACTTCAGCAGGTAAAGAAGCGTCGCGGCGGCTCTAAACTCACCACCTCCTCCTCCGGTTCAGTCGCAGACTTTAATTACAGGACCGGCGTCGATTTCGCCGCGTCGTCGTCGTACGGTGGACTGCGTCGGCTGCCCAGTGACTCGACTTATTTTAACTTTTTAATCTTTTCGTGGTCACTGTGGTGCAGGTAGGCAGTAGCATGCAGAAACCTTTGGATGCGGCTCTCCTCTGATTGGCTGTAGGCTAATTCATTACGTTTGCGCTATGTAAAGAAGGGAGTCGGGTTTGTTTTTTCCTCTTAGAGTCTGTGGTTGTTATTTACAATATGACAACAAGGAAGTGTGTGTGTTGTGTGTGTGTGCGTGTGTGTTTGAGTCCTACAGATGGGACGGGGACAGGCGAGCGTGTAGACGGGGTTTCCCAGTCTCAACAGAAGGGGTTTGTTCCTTCATCACTGAAGGGAGAGCAGAAAGTTCAGACCCGCCTCCGCCTCGGGTTGGTGGTCATATGAGGGCGGTCACATGGTCGGCGACACACTCACAACATGTCCGCCGCTCAGAGGGATCCTCACTTTATTACTCAGACATAAAATTTAAAAAAAGGGGGGGAGGGGGATGAAGAAGATAACAAATAAAACTGAGGAGAGCCGGTGGGCGGGCGGGCGGGCGGCGTTCAGGCCAGGTAGCTGTACGTGTCCTTCTCGCCGTCCACTCGCTCCAGGTACTCCTTCTCTATCAGGATGTCGATGCATTTCTGTCCACAAGGGGGGGGGGAGAGACCAAACCCAAACATGAGACACGGAAACTCGACACCGTCTGAAGCCTGACGGGAGACATTAAGTGTGTTACCTTGATGACGGGGACTCTGGGTTTGAATCGGGACGACAGCTGGTTCAGGACTTCAGCCAGGAGCTGCTGGTGCTTCAGGACCTTCCTCATCTTCATGATCCTCACTATGGCGGCCTGCACACACACACACACACACACACACACACTCAGTATTCAACACAACAGACTGAAACCGCTTCCTGTGTGGTTTTATTCTCCAAACACTGAATCTCTGCAGACGAACGTTTAAACCTTTAATATTCTGACAGTTCACTGAAGTGTCAGCAGTCACCTGGATGAGGAGCTTTCGATCCTCCTCGATGTTCTTGTGAGTCGTCTCCTGCTCCTGTTTCTGCTCCGTCTTCATCGGGACGTTGATGTTCACCCTCAGTTTCTTGCTGCGATGGAGGAGATAAAAAGAAGAGTGAAAGGTTGAGAGACGCTTGTGGTGAATCTCGCGTGGAGCCAAAGCAGGAAATCAGAAGCAGTTTCTCACTTCTTGTATCCGAGGAAAAGTTTGATGACGGTGTCGGGCTTGAACTCCACCTCGTCCACGTTGGCGTTCTCGTCCTCCATCACCTGACGGACCCATCGAAACTCAATCAGCTCTTAACAAACACTGAATCACCGCAGCATCAAACAACCAGACCAACGACTCTTACTGAAATACAGACGAGCTGTTAAATGTGATTACTGAGAATAAAGCAGACGTCTGGCGCCCTCTGCTGTTCAAAGGAGTGTCACGTCTTCACAGCAGACATGAAATATGCAACACTGCTGACATCAGCTGTCTGTTCAAATTAATAATTAAAACTATTATAATCAGAGAGGGGCGGGGGGGGGGGCAGAGAGAACATGGGATCCTCTCAGGCTGCATCACTGCAGGATTTTAAAACCTGAGCTTTAATTAATGAGCTTTATTTAGGACAACAGTGAGAGGTGAGGCGGACATGTTTAACGCTCAGGGGCGCAGGTCTGAACGGGGCTCGAACAGTGTTTGTTTTACTCACCAGCAGCTTTGATTTTAACAAAATCTGCAGAACTTGAACCAGGATGTCCTGAGAATAAAAAGGAAGACGTCGGTTAGTAGAGACATTAAAAGGAGTTTGACCAGAGTGAGGATGTTATTTAAATGTTCTTACAGTTTTGATCTGTGTGCTGTCAGTGAGCTGCTGGACGGTGTAACTGTCCTCTGTGTTGTACTGCAGCAGGATGGCCATCTGGAAGGTGGAGGCCTGCAGCGTGTACCTGTAAACAACAACAACAGGTTCAGACCCGGCCGGTTCCTCACAGCTGCTCCCTGGTACCAATCAGCCAAAAATACTGAAGAAGCAACAACCTTCTAATCTCTTCAATTCACCACAGGACGAGAAAACAAACAGATCATCAACTGCTTCTTACTCTCAGAGCTGCTAAAGCTGCACCGATCGGTCGTGATCGACCTGTGAGCCCTTTATAAACCCTGGACCTGCACAGCGCCCCCTACCTGTGAGCCCTTTATAAACCCTGGACCTGCACAGCGCCCCCTACCTGTGAGCCCTTTATAAACACTCTACCTGTTCTTGAAGCAGTTGGTGACCAGCTCTCCTTTGGACAGGTGATAGAGCCAGGTCAGCTTCCTGCCGCTGTGTCTGCTGGCGTAAAATGCCGTGAAGCGCTGGTAGCTCCGCTCCAGCTGCACAGGACGAGAGACAGAGAGGAGAGTTAAGAGCAGTGGTTCTCAAACTGAGGTCCAAGGACCCCTCAGGGCCTGTGGGGAAGGTTCAAGTGAGGTCAATGCAGTTTTCCCCTAAAGCACCAACAGAATAAAGACTTGTTTCCTGGATGCTTTTGCAGTTTTCAAATCATGCAATAGATTTAGATTTGACTTTACCATCCAGTTCTGAAATAACAATTGTGTTGTCTATACGTATACTAGTCTTACCTCAGAAGGCAGAGCAAATGTGCAGGACTGCTGGAAAGGCCAAGACCCGGAGCTAAGAACCTGGATACTGAAGTCCACTGTGAGATACACACAGAAAAAAATCTGTTTCAGTTCAAACACGGAGGTTTTTTGTGCTTTGAGTTCAGCATAAAGCAACATGAAACAATAATAAAGTAAACATGACATACATTTTAATTATCTGCTGCGTATTTCCCTCAAAACACAATCATCCTCTCACTCACTCACGCAACCGCTTTTTTCTTGGAAGACAGCAGTGACTCTTCTGGTGTACGCAGCTAAATCACCTTCTGAATCATATAAATATCGAATATATTTTATTCCACAGTGAAATACTCTTTTGTAACTACGTGCTGGTGGAAACATTGTAAAATGTACTCGGTTGCCAGTTTATTAGGTTAACTTGAGATAAAACAGTTTAATAAAGCGGTCCGGCTACAGAACGCAACACATCCTCCCAAACGATCACACAGTTGAATCAACACGTCTCTTAAAGAAAACTGATGACCTTCATGAAGGGAGGATTTCTCACAGGACTGTTGTACACTGAGCGTTCAGTTTATTCTAAAGTGAAGAACGTAATTCCTTCCTGCATTTAAAAGCTCAGTTAAAGTCATGACGAACACATCAGGACTGGTTGGAGGATGTGGAGTGTGTGTGTGTGTGTGTGTGTGTGTGTGTGTGTGTGTGTGTGTGTGTGTGTGTGTCCTTACAGTCCAGCGGCTCGGAGTTGGTCAGGTGTTTCTTGAACTGTTCGTTCAGGTCTTTACTGACTCCGATGTCCTGGAACATTCGCTGCAGTTTGGACGTGTACTCGAAGCCACACGCTTGCTGCACGAGAACAAGAACAAAAGTGGATTCAGTCGGAGGTTTCCAGTGTTTTCGTGGAGGTTTATCACGCCGACAGGCCGTGTGAGGCCGAGCGAACTCAGTCTGTCAGTATTAGACCGGGCTGCTGTGAGTCGCACCTTGAGTTTGGAGATCATGCTGGCCTCTGCGTCGTCGCTGGCGCTGTTCTGGTGGACCAGGCGTTTGGCCAGCATCTTGGCGTAAAACTTCTGGAAAACATCTTTGTCCTCGATGTACTTGAACACAACCATCTGAAAGAGGAAGGACAGTCCGTACTGACACAAACACGTGCGTGTATTTTCACGTAACAAATGTAAGTAAATGTAAGAAATGCGTTAAGGACCAGTTGTTGAGACAAAACGGTGACAAAAGAAAATTTGACTGAGAAGATAAAATAGACATAGATCCCAGTTCTAAAACTACTGAACTGCACAGTAAGTGGACCATGAGGAAAACAACTTTAATGGTTGAACTGCAGTAAATGTAAGTAATTCTAGACTTTAACAAGGAAAACTATGGTGCTCTTATATATTCCTTTATTGTCTGTTCTCTTATATGAAACTAAATCAAGTGTTTTCAGTTCTGAACCCACAAAGTGACTCGGTCAGTAGTGCAGACGTACTTTTCCAGTACAACTGCAGTGGCGACATGAATACAAACACACAGGTCAAAGTATCTCACCACTTGGTTGAGTGTGTCCTCCAGTTCTGCCTCCTCTGGGTTTTTAGAGCTAAAAGGAAACACAGAGAGTTTATGATGTTATCCTCAGGTGATGAGGACAGCTCAGGATCACAGAGTCCAGGTCCCCTGAGCTCCACCTGCTCATGTGGTTGTTCTGGTAGCGGTCCGCCATGAGCAAAGCTTCAAACTTTAGATTATTCTGAGCACTTTTAGGACGTCCTGTCCGTGTTGGTGTTAAGGTTCACGGCTTGTTTGTCTGATTTTAAAAACAGCAGCTGCAGGATGAAGATCTTGCCATACTTTTTTGTCAACTACACGTTATTTTTAGGATTCCCACATATTGATCTGTTTGATCCAATCTAACTGGTTCACCACCCTGATATTTTAGAAATAAAATAACAATAATGAGGCCTAAATGTGACATATCGCCTACCTCTTCTTCAGTAAAGAATCGCAGTATCTGGCCAGCAGCTCGGGAGATTTGCTGGACGACTGTGCCATCCTGGTGACGGCGTTGTTGTTGATGAATCGCCCACAAGCCTGTGAAAAGACACGCCAAACATCTTAGAATCGGACCTGAGAGTGAAGTCCTCAGATATTTTGGGCGTGTGTTTAGCTTCTCTCCTGTAAAGTCGAGGGATTACCGACCTTGTCGAGCGCTGCCACGAAGCCAGCGTCATTGTTGAAGGCAGACATGACCAAGGCGTTGTACTTCTTATGGACGTCCAGGGTGGTCTGGACGTACACTTTGGGGTCCTGGAAGAAACACACACGTCTTTGGTTCTATCACAGCTCATTTAAAACCTTTTACACTTTACTACCTTCCCATTTGCAGCCCAAACTCTTGGCTAATCAGGACTAAAGACGTTTTCCCAGCTCCCTCCTCACCTTCTCTTCCTCTACTAAAATATCTGAATTATCTCGCGAAGACATAATCACACTGAGCTCAGGTTTGTTCTCGGTGCTTCGCTGTCTTTTCCTTCAGCTGCTTTAAAAACTGTCGAAATGCACAAAAATGCTGAATATGTTCTACTTTTTATACTTCTGCAAAAATGTCAACTAAACTGATCCTCTACATTTTAAAGAGAAAGTAACGGTGCTCAACACGCCCCCTGTTCTTATTGATAATTGACTACAAACAAACTGTGTACGTCCACGCCGAGGAAGGTCTGGAGCAGAGCCTTCCTCCTAGTCGACACGTTCAAAGTTAACTAGTGAGAATCGGGGTTCGTACGTTGAGCGCGGCCTCCCCGCACTTCTCGATGGCAGCCAGGCCCTGGTTGTGGATGTGAGTCTCTAGAAGTTTCTTCAGTTCACCCAGACCGTCTGTGATCCGCGACACCAGGTTGTACATCCGGCCCAGGTCTGAGAGGAGGTGCAGAGTGACAACAGTGTTACCAGCCAAGGTTTCAAAGAGATTAAATAAAACATCCTTGTTATCTGAGACTTTTCTGCTGATAGCTCCTTACATCTTTCTGTCTCTCTCTGGTCCAGTATTCTGCCTTTCTAACCTCAATATCAAACAATATTCCCATTCTTCATTACTAGCAGTAAGACACACACAGACACACACACAGACACACACACAGACACACACACAGACACACACACAGACACACACACAGACACACGTTAGGCTCTGGTTTCTGTTTGGAAAACTACCCCAGACCTCCAAAAAAAGTAACACATTTCTTATCAAATCTTCTATATCCCTTCGTTCTTTCAGTGCTGAGGAGAATGTAAAAATCCTTTCGGCAGCACGCTTGTTATTTTTAGCCGACACTGACTCGCTTTCACTGGTTCATATGACAAACGTCGCCTGCAGATTAGAGCATCTGTAGCTGATTAACATTAATGCCATTAACGGCTAAAATGTAACTGTTGGGGTTTGTCTGGTTAATGTGCAAGTCTGTATGTACTCAGATCATTTGAGGGAAAGGAAAGGTCACTCTGTAAAAACGCTCTCACCTGGTATAAATGTGTGTAAATGATTGTTAGTTGGAGCCCTGAGGTTGACGATACACACACTGAAATAAAATCCAGGTTTACCTTCGTTCTTGTCGGCATCCAGGAGGTTCTGAAACTCGGTGTGGAAGATCTCCAGGTGTTTCTCGATGAGGACCTGCTCACACTTCCTGGCCAGTTCGTCCTGGGTGGACTCGTGGAGGTAAACCTGCACACGCCGCTGCTCCTCCAGCAGACGGGCCTCCGCCTGAGGAGAAAACACACACAACACAGCACAGCACAGTCAAGACTCTCCCCTTCACTCTCAGTCCAAATGTTATGGAGGCGACGGTTTTAAAAGCAACAAAACGAGTAACTCTGCAAGTGGAAAGACCAGCTACCTTCTTCATGTACTCGGTGACGGGGTTCTGCTGCAGGAACTCTGTGCTCTCGCGCGTGTAGAACCGTTCCGTGTCCGTGAGGAACTGACATTCAAAGTACTCCTTGTACACGGACAGCGTGGGGCCTTTGGCGAAGGCGTCCTCCTCGTTCAGACCCAGCTCCACTGGAGAGGGAGGAGAGGTGAGACACAGGAGCAGGGATTAATGTGACGTGTTGCAGCCGACCACCATGAACCACATGATGACCCCTGTTAGTGTGCTGGAGGAGGTTTATACGCTCAGCTACTGAACATGATCAAAGCTTTAAGTTGCTTGAGTCTAATCATTTTAACGGCTTCAAGATTTGAGAGTGAAGTGAGGTATAATGTCACGAGGAATAACTAAATGACACTTTCACGGTCATCTGAGTAAAAAGTCACTTCTTTAAATACAAGATCAGACTTTTAGACGTTTAGTGTCTATATCTCCAAACATAAAAAACCTTTAACATAAAAACAAAATGTGGAACTGAAATACATTTTTGGCTGTTTTAGCCTCAACTTGAGAGTAGTTGATCAAGTCAGATTTGACATGATCTCATAACTTGCCAAACAAAATTAATTTGTTTGTTTACAGCCCGTATTTACCGTATGTATCGATCATTTTTTTACATTTGCTGCAGATGTTTGTGCAGATGGAAATAAATCTTTCAGTCGGATTTTCAGATCTATCAGGACAGTATTAGCCTAAAATCAAACCTGATATCAATGTCCTCCACTGACTGACGATGGTCGAAGGAGGTATATTCATGATCACAGCTAGAGAAAGCAGAATTAAGGTCCTACAGGATTACATGCAGAAGTGTGGAAACTTCCAAACCAGAGGGTCGTTCTGACGCTTCGGATAGTTCAGATTAGGTATAAAGTTTAAAATAGTGTTAGAGGTAAGAATCTGGGCATGAGTTCCTTCCCTGAGTTTTGATTTTTGCGTCTATTGATTTATTAAATCATAGTTTTAGTTCAACAACGTAATTCATCCCAGATGTCTGTGTCATTGAGGAGCTGTGGTGGCTCACACTTCCTTTATGTTCCAACAGCAGTAAAACCATTGCAGTACTCATCTATGTAAAGTCTGGCAAGAACAGGTGCTCGTTTCTCTTTATTGTACTTATTAAACGTACCATAAGACTGGACCACACCGCTGATCAGTCTGGTGTTAATGGTCTCGCCATTCCTCTCTCGCTCTATCAGCTTCAGCACAGCGTTTGTTACCTGAGAAAGAGAGATTCGATTAGTTTGTGTTAATTGTTTGTAAAAGCAAAGATAATGAGGACATACAGAATTTTGCAGGTTAAGATTAAAGCACATGAAATGTAACTGACAAAAACAAAATAACACTGAATATTTTTAACTGTATTTCTTTAATCAGGGACGACATTTACATGCACACTAATATTCCACCATTATTCAAAATGGGACAATATTCCGGTTTTGATCCAAGTGTAAACAGCAGATTCTATGTGGATATCTTGAATAAGGCCTGATTCCGAATGCAGCATTTTCCCATTACGACGTGTGCGACGTGCTGATATTCTCCTGGTTTCAGCAACGTTTTTTGAACATTTTTACAGCACATTCAGAATCTGCATCTCAGTCTGTGACCAACGGCCTCTCGCCTGTTTACGGTCAGCTCTGTGCATCAGGAACAAACCAACCAGCCAACAGTTTTGTCTTTCGGAATAAAAGGCAAAAAAACTGAATACTTTGTGCATGTAAACGTCATCACTGTGTTTGTCTTTTTTCTCACTTCTATAAAAAGAAACACACCTGTTTGTTGAGGGGTCGGAATAAACACTCCCTCCAGGTCACAAGTGCCAGCTGGGAGGAAACAGGCGTAGGAGAGGGGAGAAGAATGTGAAGGTTAACAAAAGGTCAAGACTTCAGGCTGCGAGTTTGTTACTTGTGTCCGTTCCTTTTGATCAGTATGATCCATGTCAGCCCAGAATGTCTGGACATCAAATTAAATGAGTTTTAAATGACTTTCAAGGCCTTGTTTGGTGATTCTAAGGGCTTAAAGCTCTTCAAACATTTAAATCAAGAAATCCTGGTGAAGTCACTTTTAAACTGATGAGGTTTAAAGGTTTTGTGATGAGTTCGGACTCATGAAACGCTGGGCAGGCTTCAGCTCTGAGGCACACAATCCACAACACAGAGACTTTTACTTTGAAGTTCCGTCTCCTCGAGAAAACAATACATTTTATGCATTTTGCGTTTACACAATCATGAATAATCTGACAGACAGAAAAATGCCCCAGACATCCGGGGAAGTAACTCATTAGCCAAAAGCACAGACTTCAGGCCCAGTATTTCAGTGTATATGGTACAGTGCAACATTTATTGGACGAGTCAAACATGTTGGCTTGTCCCCAAGGAAGGAAACTGCAAGTGTTAAGTGGCAGCTGAAGTTGAGCTCGTAGTTTTCCGGAGGGCTGTCGCGTTACCACTTTGAATTCACTGTGCAAAACTATTCCAAAAGGGTAGAGGGTGTTACACAGCAACTTTCATGCTTTGTAACAACATAAAGAACACGCGTTTCAATTCTTTCCAACAGAACTGAGCATTATTAGAAGCTAGAAATAACCGTTTAAATCCAAACACATGTTCAGTGTTCACTTAACCTCTACTGGGTTCAACATGTCGTACAAGCGTCTGAAGCCCGTGGAGATGTGAGACGTACCGAGTATATCTCATAGATTCCCTTGCGTCCCTCATCACACTCTCGTCTGACCCAGTGGCGGTTGAGGTAGGCGCAGATCCCGTTGAGGACCTTACTAGAGAAACGGTAATCCTCCCACTGCTGGGTGTAAAACTTCAACACACACTCATCCATTAGATCCTCGCCGTCCTGCCGTGAAAACCAGAGACGTTAGTGATATTGGTCTGACAGTCTTTTAAAAAAAAAATAAACATCCCAGTGACGAGGTCTTCTAAAGCGTGCGGACTCACCTTGAGCAGGCTGGTCAGATAGTTCTTCAGGAACTCCTTGAGGCGCTTGTAGAGCTCCAGGCCTACAAACTGGGCCCCACCAGGAGTGGTGGACTTTTTGGAGGGCTTGGCTGGAGGCACGGAGCCCCTGCCCTGGCTGGACTGGTGGACGCTGGTACAATAGTTATATACATGTCTGAGGGAAGGGTTAAGGAATAAACACAGAGACAATATACATCACAGACTGAAGTATTCTCACTAACGCTGAAACTAAACAAAATCTAAAGTCAAATAAAGCTTAAAATCATTTCCAAAATGCAGCTGAGCTTCAGAAAAACAGGAAGCAACAGAACATCCCTCTATAACCAGAACAGAGCTGGCTATATAATCAGTGACCAGTGATGCAGCTTTGGGCCACAAAGCTCTGAAAGGCAAATGTGTCATTCACAGATTCTAGCTTGTATGTAGTTTAAATTAGTGCCGTTGTCTCTGCCTGACAGGATAGGATTACAGTTTCGAGCTTATATGGCTCGGTGCATTTCATACTTCAGGGAAATGATGACACCCTTTAGTGCTGGAAAGGTGCGACACAGGAAGCGAGGTTGTCAAACAACAAAATGTCCCCTCAGAGAAAATCATCTCCTTGTTTACCCTGTCACACTGTTTGCACTTTTAAAGGGTGATTAAGTAAGTCTGGTTGAAGCTGAAATATTCACATATCTTCCCTTTTTCATTTACAAAATACATTTAAGATCAAAATCAAGACTTCCTGGTTTTGATTGTTATCTGCCAAAAGGTGATTCCAGTATTCAAAAAGTATATGAATACTTCTGAATAACATTTTTTTCTTTAAATAAAATGAAATAATTCCTTTGACATAAAAAAAAAAAAAAGTAGATCAGTAATTAAGTAAAGCACAAGCTGGTTTGTTTCTGGCGTGCCAGATGTTTTTCTGTTGTAATTCATTACCTGGCCAAACAGCTATAAAACAGGTTTTAGAATGAAGGAAGTAGCAACCCAGCGCCATTAAGTACACTACAACACACACACACACACACACACACACACACCCCCCTGCCTTTAGCTGAAATTATGATCATCTCTCATAATTAAAAATATATGACTGTTTACATTTTGTTCTTTAAGGTGAATTTGCCAAATAAATGACATATTCAGAGTGCGTGTTTTGTCTGACCAACAGTCCAAAACCCAAATATATCCACTTTACGATTATAAAAAGACATTACTGAATCGATTTAACAGAACTGTCATTGTGAACTGATGGTGTCAGTTGTAGAGCCAACACTCAGAAGTGCAACCACAGCCTCAACCTCCCTGATCTCACAGGATACGTGTAGAGTTCCATGTAGCGTGACTTGGCCATGCTTTGCCGCGTGTACACCTGCTGGATGCCAGCCCGCAGGTCGTCCCATATCTGGTCCAGGCCTATCTGTTTCAGTCCGTGGGGGTTCTGGGTCCTGTTCGACGACATCGTAGAGCCCCTCGTCCTCTCCTCTCCCTACCGAACAATGCCCTCCCTTTCCTGCTCCGGTGGGCGTTCTCCCCCCGGCTCCTCTCCTCGGTTGATTTCGGTCCTGACTCGCGCTGCTCTCAGAGTGCGCAGTCCATCTGGCAGCGGCAGCAGCGCTTCGGGAAGCTGGTCGTCGGTTGTGAGACGGGATGCAGTCCCCCTCTGCACGCCTGGGTGGCGCTGTCTGCCACTCCTCCACCTAAAAGCTTTGGCACTCCTCACCAGATGACCTGCAAAGTGAATAAGGTAGAGGAAAAACACAATTTGATTAGTCATCTTTGATTTAGCTTCGTTATTGCCACCAAACAAGCTAAAAATACAAAGAGAAGCCCCAGTTTCCTCAGAACTGTGTTAGTAGTTGGCCAGGTAGGCTACACAGATTTATGTGCTGCCACCTGACTCTGATCCCTGTAGACACGGTGCTGACCAGACCCTGACGTCATGCAGATAATGACGGATTAGTCCACTTCAACACCTCCCTGATTTCCTTCACCAGTCCGGTCAAGACAGCGCCCAGCCTCCCGTGTCAACCAAGATCCCTTTTGGCCACTACAAGTTTTACTTTAAAGCATTTGTCCAAAAGCCTCATCCAGACAGAGACAAACCTCTCTGCTGCAATGTTAGTACCAGGGTAGGCCGTTGTTATCCAAAATGGCGTACAGGAGCAGGTCTTTGGAAATGAAACAGAAAGTGGGTCGAGTTATTTTCTTCACCTGACCAGAGTTGGCTGTGTGTTTTGTAAAGTGCTGCAGTGAGTTGGTCAGCAGGTCTCATTTGTTTGGTGCTTAGCTCGTCTCTGGGAATATATAATAATACACATTTGTCATGGAAAGCTAATTATTAAGTTATTAAATCCAAAATGCACCTAAAAGCTTAAGCTGTACATCGTCCAGGTGCTGCATTGTGCTCTTGCAGTTGATTTCCACTTTTTTATGGCATTTGTGCATCAATATGAGGCCAGAGCCGCGACTGGGACACGGTCACAGGAGTAAACGCAGCTGGTTTAACACTGATGACAGTCCAAGGAGGCCACATCATTACAGCTAATTGACAGACCTGAAGCTGTAATTTCATCCCCACTGTCAGGACAAGAGGCGACGGCAGAGTTTTGCTGCATCAACATCTTTCAAGCAACAGAGACACAGAGAGAAAGTGAGACACAGACAGACTGACAACAGACAGGGAAAATAACAGGAAACACAGAAAGAGAGAGAGAGAGAGAAGACTTTTCACACCAGGCATGAATATCTGAGCAAATTATTTGCAAATACAGTGCCAACTAAAAGTTTCCACCCCCTTCAACTTTTTCATGTTTCATTGTTTTACTTAACTGAAGCAGAGTGGAAGCAATTAGGCTTTTTGGACACTGATCAGCAGGAAAAACACTCCAGTAAATGCCAGTATGTATACGGACTCCACTGTGTAGCAGTCTAACAATGATCTTATTAAAATAAGAGATAATAATAACTGCTCAGGGTAAGTCACTGTATGTACTAGATGAGACAGATGAGATATTTTTCTGGCTTTTTGGTATGAAATGAAGGTTTGCATGTGGAAGTTCAGTAATTCTGATGCGAGATAAGCTTTAAAGTTTAAGTTCATAATAAACATGAATGAGATCCACATTCACGTGACACAGATGTTATGAAAAAGCTGATTCTGAACATAATTTCACTTCTTAAATGCTGAGATAACATTTTCTTCTCAGATGTGACAATCCGCTGCTTTCACTTGCTAAAAAAGAAAAACCACCGTACTTCGGCCTTGCCGTGTAAATGCGGCCTCAGAGAATCAGGGAGACTGAAGGGAGGGTGTATGGGTAGAAACTGCTGTGTTGATGTAGGCAGCGCTGCTATATTTAGAAGGACCAGGCATGCAGCGCTGCCCGTCTCTGGCCATTCACAGCTATTAGGGCCAGAGACTCAGGACGTGACCCAAGTGCAACGGTCCGTTAGTGGACGAGGGGAGGAAGCCGATCGACTTGCACTGTTTACTTCCTGTCCCTGTTGACGAGTCCTGGCTGCTGCCGCCGGACATGAATGAGCACTTGACTCCTGAGCAGCTTTGGTGATATGGCTGCTGCTTTTAAAAGGCGTGGGAAAACAAAATACCGAAATGTGGGTCTGGGAGTTGCTCATGACACCTAACTATATTTAGATGTTCATATGGCATGTTCAGAAGGAAGAAACACACAGCAATTACTTTGTTCAGCAAGCTGATAATAACGCTGAGCATTTGTTTTTACACTGTTCAGAAAATGGAATTTCATTTCTCATAGGGTTGCAACAAAAAATTATTTTCAGTATCAGTTATTCTTGCCTGAGAAAATATTATAAAATCATGGTATCAAATTGCTTGTTTTGTTTGACTAACAGTCCAAAACCCCAAAATATTAAATTTGCAAAGATATAAAAACAAAGAATAGAAACAATTCAGTCAATGTTTGACATTTTTGGATGATTAACCAAATTTTGTCAGATGTATTTTTCAGAGCACACCTTCCTGTCTCTCCATGGCAGAAACAATCGCCTGTATTCATTTCCTCGCAGAAAAACTCCTTTTCAACTTCATTTCAGATACTGCAGTTTACATCTTCGACTTCTCCAAGCGGCGAATGAAGAGGAGCAGTGGTGCAGGCGAGAAGCCTTGACGCAGCAGTAAGCTCCAGGCACATCAGGACTTGGACTCGGCTTTCATCAGTCACTAAAATCCGTCGTCCTCTCCACGCCCAACCTCCGTCTCCAGCGTCCCTTCCCCCCCGCTCCCACAGACTGACCACAGCGCTGCAGCTGCAGTCTGCTGCCACTGAACACAACCAGACAAAAATACAGCTCTGCTTAACCTGCTGCAACATTTCTGCAATCAGGAAATTGTCTAGAGGTTAAACAGAACTCTGCCACCTTTTCCCTTCAGTGGGAAAGCAACTCTAAAACTAAACATAACGCCTGTTTACATTCATCCAGCAGGATTAGACAATACAAGACAGTTTGTCCAGCTACCACTGATGGCAGGAGGGATTCTGGGTCTACAGGAGTCTAGTTCATCTGAAAAGTCTCAGTTAATGTTTTTTAAATACAGAAAGAGCTCCACAGTGTGATTGTGACCTGCTAATGTTTCCAAAAGAACAAAATGTATGTTGTTAGCTTGAGTAAAATATTTTAGATTTCCTGTATTCATCATAACCGATTGTGATCAGCTTCAAGTCACAGAGATTTGTGTGGATAAACTATATTTTAGGTCTTAAAACATTCATGCAGGATGTAAGCGAGTGGTTGGCTGAGCTGTGTGAAGTTCAGCATCTCACATAAACACCCTCTCAAGTATTGAGTTTTTGTTTTCACATCACACGTTAAAAAAAAAAAAATGTATTATCATTATTTTATGCATCTGAGATTTGGATTTGATCTGTAAACATTGTGAGGAATTTACATCTAAGAAACATGAGTGTAATTTTAACCAACTTTTAAAAATACCTGCAGAATATTCATAAGGGACATGAGACATGAATCTGGAAACAACTTTTACTTTTAACACTCATCCCTAACCCTTCAAACAACCAATTTCCAGCAATCGCGGGTGTTTATTCGCGGCCTTGACCTCGACAGCATCGCCTCCTACAGGATCACGATGCTGGCTGCCGTGACGATAATTGGTGGATGCAGGGCCGGGCCTGTCTGTGGCGAGCCCGTCACCGCCCGGCCCAGACTCCAGACCCGCTCCAGCCTCCGCTCTTCAACGGATCCTCGCTTAACTCAGAAAGGCTGCCCTACCTGAGGCGCTCCGGCAGTTGCCATGGCAACTGGGGCAGACAATGCCTCACAGGAGGTAGAGCGCTCGTTCTCCCCGTCTCCTGTGTTTCTTTTCGCTGGTGGTAAAGAAAGGTGCCCTTCACTGCAGCACTGGGATCAGATTTCAGATTCCCACACCAGAAGGTATTGGATATGAGTCGCTACAGTTATCTGACCTAAAAATCGGTCCCGCGGCTGTGCGGCCAGGAGTAACAGGATGTGGACGGCTTGTTGAGTGGCAGCGGTTTCTTGAAAGTTTGTTATGAAATGGGAATCCCAAGCCGGGTCATCAACGACGGCGCCCTGGTCGCCACGTTGCTCTTTTTACATGCGGCAAGAAGGCAGCAAAGTTCAAAGGTCGTGACATGTTTCAGGGAACGTGTTCTTTCCAGGGAACAACAAAGATATATGTGTCTGTCAACAAGTACTGCTGACAGTCTAGAGGGCCTGTTTATATTCCTGATGGAGTCACTTAGCCAGGAGAAGCAGCTCTTTTCTCCTTTAGACTTGAAATAATGAGCACAATTAAGGGTCAGTAACTACTTTGATAGCTGATTTAATTCATTTTTCAAGCAAAAATGGCAAACATTCACAGGATCCAGGTTCTCAACTGTTAAGATTTGATGCTTTTTTCTTGTCATACATGACAGTAAATATAATATATTCTGGTTTAAAGATGGTTGGCCAGATAAAGGAAGCTATGTGATTGCATCACCATGGGAAATCTGGCTCTGGGAAATCATAAAAGGCATTTTTCACTATTTTCTGACAGTTTGTAAACAAAATGATGAATCGACAGATTATTCAATAGTGAAAACAATCGTTAGTTGCAGCCCTGTTAGAGAAGCACCAATTCAATATCGCAGATCGGTATCTGTGCCAAAACTGACCCATTATAAAATTCTCTCTTTCGCTATCAGTTACATTCAGTCACAGTGGGCTGCCTCAGTTTTTAGCTCCACAACAATCTCTTACCTCATGCTATCTTACGTATACAGATTTTAAATCTAGGAAGAGGAGGACACTGGTATTGGGTTGGTACTCCCCTTATTAGAAGTATCAATAGCAGTATTAGGTGAGAAAAAGTTATATTGGAGCAATTATTTCCATTTCACCCTGTTTTTCACCAAATATTCCCCTGAGGACATCACAGTAAACATTATCAGGATGGTTTCTAACACTATATTGTAGGAGGAAAAATAAAATTCAAAACAAGACTGATACAGCCTGAAGCAGTAAACATAACTGGTGTCACCAAAAACCAATAACAAACCAGTATCATTAAAAAAAAAGCCTCTCTATGGGGGGGTGGAAGAGACCAACTGGGCACAGAGAGTGGAAACCGGCCTGCTGTTCAAAACCTGCAGTTAGTTTCCAGCAAAGGGGAAAACGATTTAATACTCGTTGCTTCGTTGCCAGTGTAAATGTAAACGTATTTCTTTACATTCAAATCAAACGTCCCGTAAACAAAGTTCTTACCCTGCTATCTGCTGTCCACAGCAGCAAGATGAATCCAAACTCCCTGCAGATTTTCATATTGGGACTTGTATGTGGTGACTGGTTATCTGCCAAAGTGGTTGGCAGACGAACCGAGCAGCCAAACCTCACCTGCATCAGCCGGTTTCTACTCTTCTCACACTAAACAAATCTTTACTGCCCCTGTTGTGCGGCAGGTATGACCACAACTCAGGATCCACAGTGTGTGACAGAGACGTTTGCTGAACGGGAAGGATGCAGGGAGTGGTGGAGAGTGGCGCCCGTGAGGAAAAAAGCTCAGTCGGGTAAATCTGATTATCCTGGTCACCGTGCGTCCTGGCCAGACTCAACAACCTATTACCCTACATTTAAAATACAAACAATGCAAACCACAGCAACGTACACACAGACACAAACGTAGGAGCCTGCCGTCACTACTGTATATTCACAGAGCGCACAGAAACACATCTATTAGTTTCATTTCAGGATCTGGAGCTACTTCTTTAAATGAGAGTTTTGGTGACCAGAACAAAAACATAAAACTCTAAGGAGGAGCAGTAAAGCTTCAGCTGAATCTGAATCACAGTGATGAGCATTTCTTTAACACTGACATGCTTGTAAAGTGCAAAGTGATCATGTGCCCAGAGAGGACAGTTCATTAGCGTAAGCAGCTTTTGATTTCTGTTGCTCTGCTCAGCATTCAGAAGAGCAGCGCAGCAGAGACTCTCAGCCCCTTTGCATTGACTTTACCTTCACTGCCCTCAGCGTCGTCACGTCACCGCACCTTGTACATATCAAGCAGACAGACCTGGACGGGTCAGACCGGGTAAAGGAGGAGGCAGGACGGCTCCACTGTGGCTGACATGACTTCAAATCTTTCGTCAGGAGCAAAGTGATTTCACTTCATGTTTTGATCACAACATCAACAAGCACATCATTTCTAATGCCAACAGCATGTGTACACACTGCTGATTTGCCAATAGTGCTGCCCTAGAGGGAGCACTAGTAATTTTATGCTGCCAAACACTAATGCGGACTGATTTTGAGTCGTGCATGCCAGAATGATGTTGAGCAGAGAAAGGATCAGTCTACTAAACTTGGTATGTGTGAGAGAGCTGTTGCGAAAGGGCATATCAGGTGCAACATGTGCTCCATGTAGTATAAACATCCCGGAAGAAATCGCCTTAAATAGATATTTACCATTACGTTAGACATGAAAACATTCATCATTCAAACACGCCAGCGTCTCAACAACATTATTAAAACTATCAAGAAAAGACAACAAGTAGTGCAGGCTCTATTTTTGTTATTTTCTGCTATAAAAAGGTGGAATTGACATAAATGCTTCCCTACAAACTGACATTTTTCACAATGATAGAGCAGGTGGAAGTGAGGATACGTGTTTTCCTTTGTTGCCTTTTGCCACTGGGCATAAGCCTCTGAATAACCATAAGTGACGATGATCAAGTCTGCAGCTGCTTGATATACACGCAAAATTATCATCCCACCCACTCAAACAGATTCATTCTGAGGGCATAAGATGTGTCTCCACATGTACAATTAAGCCTCATCACTCAATATAACCACAGGAAGAAAACTGTAGCCCCCTCAGTAAGAGGCAACTTTAAAAATTCAGCTGACATGGCCAAGCAGAAAAACTAGATGATATCTCAAAGGCTGCGAGCGAACAATATTAACATAATTAGCATTTAGTCCCAAAAAAAATAGACCATGAAAAGAACTAAAGAACCTGCACTGATGGCTGACATTTGTAACTTTCTTTCCTCTTGTAATGCATCAATGAACACAAGTCATACTAGAAACACAAGAGTAGGTTTCGTTTAATCCTCTAAACTAAGGTAGGAATTTCTGAAAGCTTTACTTTGTTGGAGCCAGTGTTTGTACTAAGCCTCAGTATCTGCCAATAAATATTACTGAGAAAAATATCAGACTTTAACTTGGTCTTTCAACCTAAAAGTAGCTATAAATGACTGTATATCTTTGAACCGTTGCAGAAAACATTATTGACAACATTAGGGTTTTAAACTAGTCACAAGATGAAAGATTTGACAAATATTAGAGATCCTACACCTCATCAACCATTACAGACATCCACCTGTGCCAACTGTAAGCAGGTTACCTTTTTACTTTAATAATACTACTACGTTTTTCTTCCAACAGAGAGGTCTTGATCAATCCACAGAGACGAAAATACAAAACACAAATACAATCAACACCATCCAAGGGAGAAGAGCTGTTCCCTCTTAACATCTCCAGGAAATGACTATTAAATACACAATGACTTTTTCAGGTAGTCTTTGTGTCAAGTTCAAAACACTCATATCTTCTATAAATGCTTATTCATGTCAGCCAATGTTTAAGATATTAGATATTTGCTTTTCTATGTATGTGGACATTTAAATTAGCAGATGAAACTACAGAAGATATGAAGAGTATTCAGTGTGAGAGCAGGGATCTTAGACCTTGTCAGCGCAGAAACTTTTCCATGACTGTCCCATCAACATTAACCATTTACAAACGTCCTTAACTCAAACGTAATGGATGCCAATTTAAAACCAGCTATTCCACCGGTGTTTGTTTTCCATTAAAAAAATGAAGGATAAAGAGGAAACCAGCAACATTTCCCTCCAGCAGAGGGGTCCCGATCAAAAACTTGTCCCCGTCGGTCCCCCCCACCTCCCCTCCCCTCGCTCATAATTTCCAAACATCTCCAGGCCTGGGAAGTGGCGAACACCAGGTCTTTTCCCAGGTATTCAAGGTCTTTTTTCCAGGTATTCCAGGAGAGTGTGAGCCCCGTGTGTCAGGTTCAAATCCCCGTCCTTCCCTCCACAGAGGGCCGAGCTGTCCGCCCGGTTCAACGACGCGCTGCGGTGTCGCCAGTTTAAAAAAAAAATAAAAAATACAGGACTCTCGTTCACGTCCCACAAAAAAAACAAACCAAAACAAGAATAAAAACAGAACGAAGCGTCAGGTAAACCCCCCGCGGGGACGTTACTACCTGCGGGGATCAGCGACGCAACACGGACAACCACCATTAGCTCCGTTAGCCTGTTAGCTCGGCGGAGACGCTGGCCGGACGCGCTTTGAACCGGAGCGCGGCCTCCGCTCGGACCCAGTTTAGGATTAATTCACGCACAGGTGTGGTGTCGGGGATACCTGTGTGGTAGCCGCGGCCCGGGCCGAGCTGGGCCGAGTGCCTCCGGCCCGCCGGCGGCCCGTGTTGTTGGGGTAAAATGTCCGCCGGAGCGTCTCGCGCTGCTCAGTAATGAGTCAGGAAAACAGCCCGCTAGCCGCTTAGCATTAGCATTAGCTCTCGGCCGGATCGATCGTCGGGAGAAAGAAAAAAGCGCCGCCGGCTCCGCGTTTCTCCTCTCCCCGGGGCGCCTGCTTACCATTGTAGTGGGTGCCGTCGCTGTCACTCTGTAACCGTCGTGGGCGCGGGGTTTTCGGGGGACCCAGAAGCTGCCTCCGCTCGGTCGTCGCTGTGTTTGCTGCCCGTTGCTAACTGCGACCGACCGTCGATCGCACAAAGATCAGCCAGCGGATCATGAGGCGTTCAGGCGCGCTGGGACATCCGGCACCTGACGGCAACACGAGTAAAGAAAGGCGCACACGCACATTAAGGGGGGGGGGTTAGTTTTTCTACACGAAGTCGTGATTCAGGAGATTAATCCACTGGACGTTTAAAGTTTCCCATCACTTTTTTTTCTTTCTGTATAGAACACAGAAGAATGTAGAACAACAACATAATACAGGAAGTAGATATTATAGTTCAATATAACCTGAGAGGGCAAGCAGGTTAGAAACGTTACTTTTCATTATAGTTTTAAATGTTCCTCATGTGTCCCACGAAGGTACCGGTGTGCTTCTGTTTTTAGGCTGTCTCGTATTTTCAAAAGGGAATTAAATATCTGTCTTTTCAATCTGGCTTTTAATTTGCAGTAATGTTGTAGCCTTAGTTTTATTATAACTTCATGGGTTTCTAAATTATTCTGGTATTTATTTTATTGTTGACTTGTATTGTTTTAATTTGAGTACTTGCAAAATGTATTTTTTGATGTTTTATTATTATTATTTCTCTTTTCTTCCTTATTTTTAATTTCTAACTCATTGTTATTTGTATTTGTATTATTATTATTTTCTTATTCTTCCCCTGTGTGAAGCACTTTGTGCAGGATTTCGGTATTAAAGGTGCTATATAAATAAAGTTGAGTTGAGTTGAGTTATAGAAGGGTGTGTGTGTGTGTGTGTGTGTGTGTGTGTTTTATATATTGTGAGATTTGTATATTCTGCACTCATACACTAATTATTTGTATTATTGCACACAGTTTACCGTGCACAAGCACAACAACAAACACAGCAACATCCACCATACTGACCTGATATGCATATTTATATACTGCACGTGCACTTGATTGTATTTTGATTGTATTGTTACTTTATGTAAAGCACATTGTGTTGCTCTGTGAAAGAAATGTGTTATATAAATAAAGCCCAGCTTGCCTTGACTTGCCAACATTACATCAGAGGTCTATTTAAGTAACAATAATTCATAATTAAAGTATGTTAATTATATAAACAGTAATAAAACCTTATTCTATACAGTCTATGAATAAAACCAATAATACAAAATAAATAAGATATTTTACATTGTTCATGGTTAAGATATAAAATAAATATCATAAAAATATTTTATGCTGTAATTGTTTCAAGATGCAGTACAGCTTTAAGGAATTATCCATAACTCTGTAGATTGTTTTATATTTTATAGTAGACTGACATATTATATTTGAAAACAAACACCATCAAATCTATGAAAAACAAAAGGGTTTAAATCATTCCAAAACGTTACAGTGCTGCATTCTTTAAACAGTTAGTGCGTCATGATATTCCCTGTTTTGGTGTAATAATAGAATTATTAAATGCTGACTGATTTATAAAATAACAGATCAATAATGACATCCATACTGTAAGACTCACCCCTAAAGCACTCGGCACTGAAACGTTGGAGCTTAGGCGGATTCCCTGAATGCAGCATCAGCGTCACAGAATGGCGTCTCTGTTGGACTACAAACATGGCTACACAAAACACAACCAACTACAGATATTGCAATATCTCTCGCGCATGCGCATTCGGCCTCTCCAGTCACCTAATATGACATGTTAATTATGCATGGCCGAGACAGGCGCACGATGCTGACATTTAGATGTGTGTGTGCTGCCAGTGTAACATTACAATCATCCCGGAGAAAACAAAGATGTTTCCTGCAGCAGGTTCATGATGACCTTATCTGACTCACTGAGGTATTTTCAGCTCTGTGCTCTCACTGTAATATTTGTATTCCAAGAGGGAACCAAATGTCCCCAAAAACACAAGTCAGTCATCTTTTAGACAATGTGCCGTGTGGTCTCCATCACTGTCCCACCCTGTGCGCCTCTGAAACCGGCAGAAGACGACCTCTGTCGGTGGACGGCGGGACGACACACACACACACACACACACACACACACACACACACACTGTTCTTTGTCACTTTGGAGGACAATGAATGGACTTCAGTTAATGCCCTGCGAGGTTAAATCACTGTTTCTGTCAAAGAAGTCTGGTGGTTTTGATGAGAGCGTAGATGAACAGCTTCAGTCCAGGCTGACTGACAGCGAGGGAAAGCAGTAAATCTACTCAGGTATTATACTTCAGTACAAATCTAAGGTCCTTTATTTGACTCTTTTCTTGTAATGCCACTTTTTACTTCTACTCCACTATGAATATTGTTATTATACCTTGTACATTTGCTTATCTACGGTATTGAATTCTACTGTTTTAGTGTGTAATATATTAGTGTAATATTTTGTGAAATTATGTGTTGAAATTGTTGTTTGTTCAACCACAAAACCCTTCTGTTTTCATTCCTTAAAGGGACATTGTAACTTATAATAATATTTGAGTAATATCATATACTGCAATATTTTCTGAGACGGTTATCACGCTGCAACCCTAACTCCACAACATGTAGCTTTAGTTACTTTATAAATTAAGATTTTTGCACACAAAACATAGGGAGAGTTCATATAATCTGATGTTTTGTTATAAATTAAACTACCCGACTGTTTTTACAAATAAAACTGAAACTCATTTCACAGAAAATGAATTGACAACTATTTAATAATGGTTGGAGTCATTTTTCCTGTAAAATCATTTCCTGGCTGCAGCTTCTCAGATGTGAAGATTTGCTGCTTTTCCTTTGAATGATTTGAATCATGTGAATGTGTTTTAATAATGTTGAGCTTTGGACTGTTGGTTGGACACAACAAGCATTGTGAAGGTGTCACTTTGGGCTCTGGCTCATCGTGACGCCATTTCTCACTATTTTCACTATTTTTACAAAGCAAACGATCAATGGATTAATTGAGAAAATAATCAGCAGATGGATCCAGAATGAAAATAATCATCATCTGCAGTCCGATACAAAACAGTTCAAAATGAGCTCCAACAGTAAAATCCTGCTTTTCCATGAATGATGAGGAATAATAATCTAATGATAGAATATATAATAGTACAACAGGCACAGGGGACATTTTACTGTGGAAATACTTTAACTACACTTTTACTGATTATACTCACAGACTTTTATAAGTAACATAGTAAATGCAGGATTTTTACAGTGTGGTATTAAAGGATCTGAATGCTTCCTCCACCACTGATGAACACACATTAATCCGCCACTGAAAGTAGTCCCCAACAGATGCACTATTCCCCTGTTTGAATGCCATTTACTAAAAACAGCAAAGCTCAGCTGTTTTGAGAAAATGACTGACCTGAGTTACAGGAAGCAGAGAAAGGGAAAGAGAGAAGTAGAGAAGACGATATAGAAAACAAGGAAAATGCGCTGCACAATTCAAAGCCAGAAAAAAACAAATGATGTTTATGATGCTTTTAATGATGTGAATTGATTCGACCTGTCGGGGAACAACAAGAACAAAAGCACAATCACCTCCCAAAGGTCAGAGGGCACAACAACTCCATGTAATGCCTTATACGGTACGTCAGGGGTTTAGAAAGTGACAGAGAGCAACAGTTTTATTGTTTTACTGCACGTGATTTCAGCTGCTTTTATTGGCCGTGGTTTTGCATCAGAACAGGTGAAGAAGTGCTGAGAGTGACAGACACAGAGTCATTTACGGCAGTTTACATTTCAGCCAATCATCTCTGTAACGCATTCCTTATGCAAGGATGGGGTGATGTGTTTAAAGGCCACGCCTTCAATAAGGTGCAAGAGTGAGCCAAGCAAAAGATCAACATTCAGACTGCTGCGGGGGACTTTCTGTGCTTTATTCATGGATTTTAAAAGTACATGTACTTTTAATTTATGCTTCACATGGATTTCCATTTCGAAAAAAATGAACAATACTTTCAGTGTGTGTGTGTGTGTGTGGAGGATACATATATATATATATATATATATATATATATATATATATATATATATATATATATATACTGCAACATATCGCTTTATATATATGTATATATGTACATATATATATATATATATATATATATAGCTCTCTTACTTAAGTTGAAATGTCTGAATACTATCACATTTGTTCGTGACAAATTGCGTTTGGTCGGTTAAATGGTAAATGTTAAATACTACATTACCCATGAGCCTCTTGAACAGTTGCAGCACATCGAAGATTTTACTGTTGCAACAAGAAAATTGTGAAAAATGTAACATTTAACATTTAATAGCCCCGGTTTGATTCCAGCTGGTTGTTGCACGTCTCCTGTAAAATGTCAAATAAAGGCAAAATGCACCCAAAAAACGTATTATTGATAATAATAATATTAATAATTGGTCAATATTAAGCTGATTGGTTGTTTCTTGTTACAGGACTTTCTGGAACTCTTTCTGGCACTTATCAGTTATATGCACAGCGGTCTTGATAGGACTGTGAACAGTGTTTGATGGGCTATTTCTTCAGTAGAAGTGTGTTCTGTAGAATATCTGGTGAAACCAGGACATAATCACTTCTAGAAAGCTGCTTTTGAGTTTGTTTAATGCGTTTTTTCAATGGCTGGAGCTGCACAAACAAAATCTATTGATCAGTTATATTGGGGAGGCGGCAGAGACAGAAATCAGAGAGACAAACATTTGAAAAAACTTATCTACATGGCTAGAAACAAGCGCCAAATCGACTTTTAAGTCAAATGTGGGTGTCACTTTCTAATAAGGCTTTATAAGATTTGAGTATTGGCCTTGTTAAGGATGCATAAATCCATTTGATCCAAAAATCAGTCGAGAGATTGATGAAGAAACCTCCTTGGTTGCCAGTTTGTGAGAAATCCATGTCTGAACACTTAGTGGTGAGTGAGAAAATATGTTTTTTTTTTTTGTAATTTGGTGAACTAGCCCTTTAAACTGTATGAATATTATATACAAAATACATAATACCTCATATACTAAACAACTATGTACAAAACATAGTACGATGCTGCATGAAATCTTCAGGAAATCATGTTTTGTATTCAGATAATGTAATGTAATGTGTACTTATGTAACTCTACACGTTTCATTTACATTTTGTGTTTAAATATGTGATTTGAATCCTGTTTAAAACCATGTGACCTTTGTGTTCAACAACAGCAGCGAGGAGCGGCGACGCTCAGCTTCTCAGGACAGGCGTCTGCTCCATCGCCTGCGTCTTCATCTGAAACAACAACGAAGCAAAAACACACGAAACAATTCAGGATACTGAATGAATGCATGAAGACCCTTAAAGGGGCTGCGACTTTTAAAGATCTTCGGTACATGAATGCTGATTGGTAGCTTTTTTTTCTGTCTGTTGTGTTTCTAGAAATAAAGATACTGTACATCACGTAAAATCTGTATTAAAAACACAACTTCCTGTCAAACAGCGCCCACTTCCTGTTTTGTGCTGTAAAGCAACCAAGAAGATTTCGCTCCAAATGCCAGGAAAGTAACTTTTAATTTTTACTTTTAATTTACTCAGGTACTGTACTTAAGTACAATTTTGAGGTACTTGCACTTTACTTGAGTAATAATTAGAATACAATAATATAATATATAACATTCTGAAATGGGCTATTTTGCTTGATGAGTGCTTTTACTTTTGATACTTTAAGTATATTCTGATGCTTTAGATACTTTTGTACTTTTATTTTACATTTACTTGTATTTCTACTATGATCTGAGTATTTCCTCCACCACTTACTGAAGTCAGTTGTTTCCTGAAAAGCTAAAAATAAAATCTTAGAAACATTCTGGTGTAAAAACAATCACAAAAATGGAAGAGGTTGTTTAACTTTGATGTGATTAAGTCTCCTAACATCGTCTAAAAAGTGTGGTAAAAAAGGCAAAATTAACTATATAATTACCCTTTTATTTATTATTTATTTATTTTATTTATTAAAAAACATCAATATCTCGAAGTCATTGTGGTTTAAACACTTGTTAAATGTTTTTTAACATCAGCTAAATGTTTGTAATGTAAAGAAAAGTAAATGGTGTCATACCGGTTTCCTCTTGGCTTGCATCATTTCCTGCTGCTGCTTCGAGCGCACTTCCTCCAGACTCATGCAGCCACCTGTTAACACACACACACACACACACACACACACACACACACACACACACACCTGTGCAGTCAGGTGAATGGATTACAGAAAACATATTAAACATGAAAACCCTTCCTTTGTGTGTGTGTGTGTGTCTCACCAACGCTGCTGGGGTTAATGGAGACATAAGCCATTGCTCTGCTCAGCCGAAGCTCCTCTAAAGCGGCGAGCTCCGCCTCCGCCTCTGCTCGACCAATCACACATCACATAACAATGAACCCAACATTCAAACAAAAAGAACAACGATGGCAGCGATTCTGTCTGACGAAACACTAACATGAACGACTCACTTCTCTGGATCTCCCGTCTCTTCTTGGGGTCCGGGGGGATGACGGTGAAAGCTTTGTGACTGAAACAGAAGAACACACCCTGGGTTGTCAAATGTTATCGTAACTCAAAGAGACGACAGCTAAAACTATGAAAAACGAGACTCAGATTGTTAAAAAAAACTGAATTTTCCTTCCTGGCAGTGTGTGAGTAACTCTGGAGAACAGAGTGATCACAGACCAGAGGTGGGAAAGTCCTCAGTTTAGTTCAATCAAAGGACTTCACAGCTGGATGACAAACCTAAACGCTGAAGAAGGCGTTAAAATGTAAATATGAATATCTCAAACGACCGTTGCTGCAGCTGCTGAAGTCAGTCATGACCTTGGCTTTCCTGCTGACGGAGGCAAAAGGTTGGTTCACTGTTTTATCGAGGCCACTGGATCCCAAACTGGGGGTCAGAACCTCTGAGGGTCCCAAAATCTGAGGGCTGATGACCAGACGCCAAATTTATTTTCTGATGTTTCTCTAATTTCAGTTTTTTTCTTCTTCTTGTGAAATACCTGATACAGTACGTTCACCCCTTCAGTCACCTAAACGGCCAAATATTCAGGTTGGAAAGAGACGCTGAAAAGATGGGAGGGCAGGCGGACGCCACTTTATTATCTCCTGCATGGCTCAATCAATCAATCAATCAATCAATCAAACAAACCTTTTATAAAGCATCTTTCAAAAACATCAAATGCAATTCAGGATTTAGAGACTAATGCATAAATAAAAGAAATACAATTATGAAATACTACACATAGTAAAATGTTAAAAAAATAAAATAGATAATATGATGAGAACAAATAAAAGAAGTATATATAATACTAAGTAAAATCCAAACTAAATCGATGGGTTATTAGTTTAGGTTTGAGAATCTGGATAATATCAACGTGACGTGGCGACAGGGAGCGTCTGCTGTTTGTGGATGTTGACGGTGACGTGCAGTCTGCAGCCGTTCACCTGCAGGTCTCATGACACAGTGGGTGGTAAAGCGTGTGGGATTAATCCACTGCAGCAGATGGCCACAGGCACTCTTCAGGACAGCAAACCTGCCTTTTATAGCAAATGCTCTCACCTGCAGACACACTGACTGACCAGGGCTCCAGCAAAGCTCCCTGAAGGTGCAGCCACGCCATGAAAATAACCCTTAAACAAATACTGAACGTTATTACGGTTCAGGGGTAATGAAACTCGACTGGGGAGGGTATTTATTTTACTATTAATTTAAGTTCATTTATGGCAAGAGTGTGTTTATTTTAAGGTGGACAGTGGAAAATACCCTCATTTCCTCACTAAGATTATGTGATCAACTCAAAAAAATGACATAAGACTGAACAACTTTGATGTTTCTGCACTGAGGAAAAGTTCATCTAGCTGAAATGTCCACCTGCATCCAACAGTGAATCCCAGGTGTGAAGCCATGTTAAAGATATGATCCTTTCACACTCAGAGCAAACAGGTGGATAATAACTTGAAAAATAAAAGTCAAATATTTGTCAAAGGCTTTATTCATATTTCCAGCCATGAAAGCCTCTGAACAGCCAACAAACAGCAAAGTATCGACACTCTTCGGTGATTATTGACCGAACTTTAAGCCCCCAGAGGATCCTGCTGAGACAGGAGCCCTCACTCACATTTTGACATTATAGTTTAGTGATTATACATTTTACACCAGTGTTCACTGTTTTCACCAGCACTTTCTTGTCCATAGCTGTTAGAGGGTGGGAAGACACTACAGTCCTACAGATGCTTGTCTCTCTCTGTCCCCGGAGGACCCCTGTGTGTCCCCTTCCCCTCTGTCTCACCTCTGACTTGCAGGTGTTGTCTGCGCCCTGACGCCCCGCTGCTCCCTCTGCGCCTTCCGACAGTCCGGGTTGGCTCTGGGCCAGGTGGAGCTGAGACCCGGGGCGGTGGAGCTGAGTCCCGGGGCGGTGGAGCTGAGTCCCGGGGCGGTGGAGCTGAGACCCGGGGCGGTGGAGCTGGACCTGGTCCTCCTGCCACAGCTCGTCTGCGCGGCCGGGCGCTGCGCTCCGGTGCCGTCCCTCCGCGGGCAGCTCGACGCGCGGCTTTTACGCACAGGCGGCACTTTGAGTTCCGTGTGCGCGCCGGTCACCGCCGTTACCTTCACCGGTTTGGTTTTCTCGAGGGTTTTTCTTGTGGCCTCCACTGGTTTTGTCTTGATAACCTTCGTGGCTGGCATTTTTATTTCAGGGCGGCGCTTGTGTCTTCATGCAGGAGCCCCGTCATCTTCTTCATCTTCTTCATCCTCCGCGGCCAAAACACAGAAACCTGGAATATCAACGTTTCCCTGTCAGCTGCTCGGTTGCTATGGAGTTTGCAGCCTAGCAACTGCGTCGTCAAGTCACACAGGTCAGGGTGGGGTTTCCGGTCCGAGCTTTCAAAATAAAAGCCGAAACATGTGAAGCGTTTAATGACGAGAATAAACTAAAAGGAACCAAAAAAATAAATTAAAAAAATTACAGAACTGACTGAATTTAGGTCTGCAAAAAGTTCAGCAGCCCTGAACTTCAATCGATCAATCAATCTGCAACCAAACAATCAGTTTAAAGCAAAAATGCCCAAAACTCACTGGTGTCAGCTTTTAAAATCAAGATATTTTCTGGGTTTATTTTCTTCTTCTACGAACCTTTAAGTTTTGGACAGTTTTGGACTGCTTAATGAAATCATTATTTTCACTGTTATCTGACGTTTTTAGACCAAATGATTAATCCAGAAAATAATCGTTAGATTAATTGATGACGAAATGAATTGTAAATTGCAGCCCAAATGTGTCATTAGCATTTATGCTTTTATCAAAGTATGTACTTTGATATTAAATATATATATATATAAACTACATCAGTAAGTCAGACTGTTTTCTACTGTTTTATTAACTATAATGTCACTAAACATTGAGCATCACTGATTGCGCTTTTAATCAATTGAAAGTCTAAACTGTCTCCATTTTCTCTGTTTTTGAGATTTTGTGTTAATTGAGCTTTTTACCTGAAAACCCTCTCATTTGCATTCACTTTATTTTGAAGGCGGCGCCGCCTGGTTTCCGGTCTGCACGCGGCTGCAGATTAAACCAGTGACGCAGCCTCGTGTCAGCTGTCAGTGGTCCAGTCCGTCTGTCCGTCAGTCCGTCTGTCCAATCACAGAGCTCATCCGATTACTGACAGACACTCCCACAGGCCACATGACCACACACTGTCAGACTGCACAGTACAGGGTGTTCATTCACTCATTCATTCACTCATTCATTCACTCATTCATTCACTCATTCATTCATTTATTTATTCATTCATTCATTCACTCATTCACTCATTCATTCATTCATTCACTCATTCATTCATTCATTCATTCATTCATTTATTCATTCATTCATTTATTTATTCATTCATTTATTTATTCATTTATTCATTCATTCATTCATTCATTCATTTATTTATTCATTCACTCATTCATTCACTCATTCATTCATTTATTTATTCATTCATTCATTCACTCATTCACTCATTCATTCATTCATTCACTCATTCATTCATTCATTCATTCATTCATTCATTAATTTATTTATTCATTCATTTATTTATTCATTTATTCATTCATTCATTCATTCATTTATTTATTCATTCACTCATTCATTCACTCATTCATTCATTTATTCATTCATTCATTCATTTATTTATTCATCCATTCATTCATTCATTCATTTATTCATCCATTCATTCATTTATTCATTCATTCATTCATTCATTCATTTATGATAAACTACAAAAGCTATAACAATAGTTTAAAGGATAAGAACAATAATAGTGAGAAGAATATCACTTTTCAAATATACAAAGTGCTTAAAAGGAATAAAAACACAAACAAAGTCAATAACATGAGCAGATTAAAAAAGAAAAGAAAAGATTTAAGATTTAAATTTAAATATTCAGTGTGTTTGTGATGCAGGAAACTACATACAAAACGATAATAAAGTTCATATATATATAGATATATTTTTGTGTTTGGTGTGAGCACAAACAATTTTGTTTTTGATTTTTTTGGAGAACTTTTCTCCATTACTTCCAGTTTATGCTTTACTTAATATTTCTACATCACTACATTTCTGAGGAAAATGTTGAACTTCCACTCCTACATCTGGCAGCTTTAATGACTTCATAAAATACAACAGATGTATTAATTTATTAGAATATAAAGTAGTTCAATCTAATTTATCAGAACATAATGCTGCTCACATGTAAATACATCAGTGATAATATTCAGTTAATTTATTATACAATAACACACTGACAGGAATCTTTCTGCTGCATGATTGTAATATAATATAATATAATATAATACTGCAAACAGTTGAGTATCCTGGCTGTTAGTGATATAATAGGATATTCATTCATGGTTGGGTAACAGATTACATAATCAGATTACAAAAAACAGCCTAAATAACTATAATCAGACCAGATTACATTTGAAAATAATTGCCACTAGATTATAATGACATTGTGAAGGATTACTTGATTATATTTTTGATTATGTCTTTAAAATACTATAATAATTTAATATAATATATTGATTTTACCAGCTGTAAATGCTGAACAGGCAAAATGCATTTTATTGCATTGAAAATGTTTCGAGATGTTTCAAGAAAAAAAAGAACATTTATGGAACTTTTGTGGCTGCCTCCATTTTCTTTTTAATATAAAGTGAAATATATTGTTTGATTTTGAAGTAATCCAAAAAAATTCAGATGATGTTTTTTGTAACATTGTCATTTCATTTGTTACTACATTTAAAAGTAATCTGACCCAACCCTGTATATATTATAAATCTGTATATAAATAATAAATGTGTTATTGGTTTTTACATTACCAGTCGTGGCAAGTAACTAAGAAAATTCCCTCCAGTATTAAGTTGGGGTACATTATATTTATACTTTATACTGGCTCTTCACTACATTTTAAGACTGAAATAGTGTATTGTTCATATATAATTAATTTAAAATGTCGCATCTGTAACCTAAAATCAATTAGTAGAATATGATGCATTGTTATAGATCAACAGTAGTTAAAGCTGTTGCGCGTGAATGCATCTGTTATAATAATCCAGTCATAGAAAACGACGCAGTGAAACGGGCATTCTGCACAAACATCTGATGAGTCTGCACTGGTCCTCGTGCACAGTGTTGAACTTGTCCTTGTGATGGAGTATTTTAGTGGTGCAGCATCAGAGCCCCCCCCCCCCCCGCTGTGCACCAGTGGAGCGGCGCACCGCAGCGTGCACGCGGCGGCCCGGCCGTGCCTGTGCGTGTCTCGGCGGTCCTCCTGAGCTCTGAGTGGTGCTGTCTCGCCTCCGCCGCCCTGTGAAAAATCTGCCTTCCATTGCATTTCTCCACCAGCGGACTCACCAGGCCCCTCGCAGCCGCTACACGGTGGCCCCGAGCCGGGCCGATTCCCACCGCGGAGCCGGCAGGTGTGACGGTGGGTGGTACACCGGAGGACGGGCGGCCGACACGAGCCCCCGGGCTGCCGGATCTACGGAGCGCTCCGCGGGAGAAAACCCGGGATGTGATGAAATCCTAATCAAAGTGCGACACACACACACAAGCCCATGCACATCATAAACGGGCCTGCCCCGCATTGCAACTTTGCGTTTTTGGGGTTTTTTTGTGTTGGTTTCCCTGCTCAGGGCTGCAGGCAGATAATCAGAGGTGAGGCTGCTGACATTATCGTCTGGGGGAAGGTGACGCGCACTTCACAACAGCCGCTGCGCTGTCAGACGAGGAAGTGAGGCTTCACACACGCCCATTTCAGCCTGAAAGCCCAGAGCCGTTCATCAGATAACAGCAACACACTCCACAAACATGCGCTCCCTCTCGGATGGACGACCGCGGGAATAAGCTGCAGGACGACGCCGATTTCAGGGGGTAGGTGACCGGACAGCTTTACGCGTAACGTGGACCTGACAGTTCCCCAAAATGTTTTCACCGTGAGACTTCTCCACTGTGAAGGCCTGTCTCCATCTTTTTTTTGTGTGTGTTGATAGTCACATGCATGATCTCTGGCCTAACTGTCACCGACGTGTGATCTGACTCCGGACTGCCGTCGTCAGCGAGGATAAAGTGAGGCTGTGCGGGCCAGATGTTCAGCATCTGCCCGCTGTGCGTGGAGCGGCACCTGCTTGCGTGGTGATGTTGCGTGCGTTCAGGCTGCAGACAGAGCCCCCATCTCAACCAGAAACCCACTTTAGATGAGATATCTCGCACCTCCACGTGTGGCAGCCAGTAGTCAGTGACATTAGAGAATTCCTCATTTCGCCTCCTGGAGCCACACTGGGACCACAGAACTGTTTCTCGGTTGATTATGACTTTACAAAATCCACACACATTGATTCTACAGCGAGACAGCTGGTTTTTAATTGCTTAGGTGATCATTTGCCAACAATTGTGCTCATTGATCAATCACTTCAGGCGTTTTTTAAAGCAAAAACTCCCAGGATCCACCTCTTCAGATGTGAGTTTTTCCTGATTTTCCTCATCTTTTGTGATAGTAAACTGAAAATCTTTGGGTTTTGGATTGTTGGTCGGACCAAACTACATATTTGAAGATGTCACCATGGGCTTTGGGAACTTGTGGTTGTTATTTTATAGACAGAACCAGACCAGAAGTAAATGAACCATAATGATCCATAATGAAAATAGTTGCAGCCTTGATTGCTACAATATTTTTGCCAGTTATTCATGTAGGAAATTCACTATTTAAGAAAAAAAACATTAATAATCCCATATTACAGGATTGTTTTAAACATATCTGACAATAAAACTCTATTAAAGTACACTACAATAATTGTAACAACACTATGAGCTATGTAAGAATATTATAAATATATTATAGTGATACTAGAATAAGTAGGGGAGCCTCCTGAACCCCCACTGGGATCCCTCCTGTTCATTAATGCTATACAAAGTCAACACCTCACCACTGCATTGATCCCATGAAAGACAGATGATCTTCCTCAGAGGGATCATCACTATCATTAATGCTTTGGTCCGTAAAACGTGAGAAAATAGTGAATAATGACACCGTGATGAAGTCCATTGTGGCGTCTTGAAGTTGCTTGTTTTGTCCAACCAACAGGCAAAAACCCAAAAGATCTTCTGTTTACTGTCACATGAGACAAAGAAGAGCCGCAAGTATACAGATGTATCATGTATGTTGTGCTGCTGCAGTCGTCTCTCTGGAGAATGAGACCCCGTGTCTCAGTGAGATTACCTGTCTAAATAAAGGTTAAATAGAAAAAATAAGAACGTAGGCATTCAGCCTAAACACAGTTTAAGGCCCTACCGAACAACGACTTGTGAACCCGACCATATGTAGAGCACGAGGGAAGCTTAAGGAGCCTGTCACAGTACAAACACAAAACAAGGACCAGTAGAATATATATAATCATATAATGTGCAGGACAGGTGTCTCAAACATTGTGGAGGAAAAGTCTAAATTACTCTGATAATATAATTTAATCCAAATGGTTTATGTTGTATGTGTTTCTATCCCATGAAGCCACAGTATCTGAGACGTTTGTTTGTTTTATATCTTAAGTGTAATGGCACTTCTCTCAATTTTCCCAATGTCCCTTTCCTTAAGTTTCCATGAATACGTAATAACGTCATACAGCAGATTCTCCAGTTGTTATTTGCAGTTTGGTTTGTTGTCATGTAATGGCCGCCACAGGGGTCCAACATAATACTGCAAGATCCATCTAAACAAAATAAAACGACATGCCAACAATAAACACAAATGGCTCCTAAACCTTGGACATAAAAAAAGGATTATAGTGTATTCTCTCTAAATAAGAGTATTCTATTATTTTCATTATCAATTAATCTGCTGATTGTTTTCTTGATTAATCGTTTGGTGTATGAAATGTCAAGAAGAAAAAAGAAATTCTCACATTTGAGAAGCTAAAACCAGAGAACATTGTGCTTGATAAGTGACTGAGACAGTTGATCGATCACCAAAACAGATTCACTTTCTGTCGATCGACGTGTTGTTTAAAGGACCAATCAGGGGATAAAAAGTAGCCTTCCATCACTATAAGCTCAGTAAAGAGTCCCCGCAGGGTGATTTTTCTGTTTTCTCTGCAGTGGCGTGTCACGTTAGCTGCTGCCATGGCTCCAGTCCACAACACACGGCTGAAGTCGATCGTACCGGCAGTATCGTGTGTCAGTAGGTCTGCAGAGGGTTTCCTAAGCAGCCGGTGAAGCTGCAGTCAGCGGTGGGGCCTGAAATTTAAAAAAAAAGGTCAGCGACAGCTTTGATAAATGGTTCAGATGAAGGGCAGCTGTCTCATTATCATGTCCTCAAAACAAACTAGAGGGATTGTTTTGAATGCATTTAATCCATCATTGTCAACACCAAACGCACGTACAAAGAACTCATGTTGGCTTTTTGTTCCGTGTTTGTGTCGGTTACACCTGAGGATGTTTGGTTTTGTTCCATGTTTGGAGGATGATGTTTGTTGCTTTCATGGTCCCACCTCTAACATGGTCACCGTCCTGGGCTGTAGCCAGGATTTTAGAAAGTCCCCCACCCAAACAAAAAGTCTCCAAAATGTTTTAATCATTTGGCTTTTTGGTAGCTAACGGCGAACTGTTTTACAACCAACTAAACTGTCTCTATTTCCTGGATAATTAACACCAGATTACGTCGATCTTTCCAGGAAACTTCTAAGGGATATATCAGGAAATTACAGACCCATCAAATATTACTGAGTATTCCTGTTTTATTTCTCACCACACAGCTCTGTACCACGCTTTCATCTGACCAACCCCTGAAGTCCCAGACGAAATACGAGGGCACGACCTCGGTGTCTTCAGTGGAAGTTATTATTATGAATCAGCTGGAGTGGGGCCAGGATACCCAATGTTGAATAATCTAAGACAATTTTCTTATTTAGCCACAAATTTCCTTCAAAGGGACCGACACAACTTGTGATCAAACACATCCAGCAGTCACGCAGCAACATGATCCTTCATTAGGAGTCAGTGTTTGTGTAACCTGATGAGTGTGAGTCCAGTATTCTCTCTTTTAGCTCCGTGTTTGGTCTCCACCTCCTCCTGAGGGAAATATCCGACTCTTTAGCTGCTCTTTAGTTCACCAGCTGCTCTCTAACTGAGTCAGTCTCCTGTTTGTTGAAGCGCAGTTTGTGTACAGCAGGTTTTTACAGCTTTTAATCTAAAATCGACGGTATGAGAGCCGAGTGAACCAGAACAGTAAAGTTGCTCCGTAAAGCCGAGGGAGCTTCAGATTATTTAACGTTGTTGTCATTTGATGCATTGTTATTATAAAAACGCTGATTATCACCACTTTAACATATATGAAGGAGCTTATATTGAAATGTGATGATTAATTATCTGTCTCTCTGTTACAGTCTGCTAAAGTGTCGAAGGATGGACAGGGAGCTGGTTCGACAGAGCCAATCAGAACACGGCGAGGCCACCAATGGGACCAGCCCTCAGACTCCCGCCGCCACGTCCGACCCCTCCACCCCTACAACCCCCACTCCTCCTCGGCTCACCCCCAACCCCATGCTCCTGGACTCCCCTGCACCCACGCTGACGCCCACCACCTCCTCCCCTCCCCCCCCTCTCACCCCCGCTCCCTCCATCTCGGCAACCCACGTCCCGAAGGTGGCGGCGGCAGCAGCTCCGTCTCCCCACATCCTCGTCCCCGCTCCCCCTAAACTCACCTCCACTGCACCCCCCACCCTCCGCACATACTCCCGTCCGATCCTTCCCTCCCCGACGGGCGTCTCCAAAACGTCCCCTACCACACAAACCTCCCCCTCTCTTCTCCCGCCTCCCTCCTCCTCCTCCTCTTCTTCTTCCCCTGTTGTAGCCAGCACCACCTCGCCCCTCCTCTCTTCTTCTTTTTCTTCTTCTGCGACGCACAGCAGCAGCACTGCCTTGTCAACCAAGTCCTCCACCAGCCTGACCAATGGGAACACAAGGCCTGTATCCACGCTGACCTCCACACCAATCACGCCCTTTCACACACCAGCCAGTCCACCTGGCCGACAGGTAACGCCTGCACATTCACACGTCGAAAGACGAGTACAATGACACCACATGTCACTTTAAAGGAATAGTTTGACATTTGGGAATTCATTTGGAAAAGATAAACTTATTTGCTTTCTTTCTGTCTGGTAAAAATTAAGCAGCCTGTTAGCTTAGCTTAGTATAAAGACTGAAAACAGAGGGAAACAGCTAGCGTGGCTTTGTTGAAAGGTAACAAACTCCACCTACCAGCGCCTCTAAAACTCACAAGTGAACACATTATATCTCGTTTCTTTAATTCAAACAAAAAACTAAGTGTAAAAATGACACATTGCGGTTTTAGAGGACGTTAGGTGCTGGACTTCTTCTTTGCCGGGTGCAGTGACTTTCTTTTACACTTATTCAAACTATTCCTTTAATTTTGTTCCTCCACTTCATAAACAGCAAAACACTGTATAGTTTTCAGAGAAGAGCTCAGCCACAGATGAATGGAAAAGAGGTCTTATGTCAGGTGTATTGTGGGAAATGAAGTTCCATTATATTTCTGTATTCATCAGACAGTTCACCTTTTATATTTGTGGTTGAATTGTCCTCAAATTCTTAATAGGTACATTGGAAAATTCAGTGTCGTTGGAAGTCAAAACGCTGCCTTACACACAATCACAACCAGGTCACAACCTGTGAGAGGTTCACAGGGTAAGCACAGGTGTAACGCACGGCTTTAATGCTGTGTTTTTTGTCATACTTGCTCAGACAAGAATGCAGTGCAGCTTGACTCAAGCTGCTCTTAGACTCATCATAGACATGTAGATATAAAGATTATTTTATACAGCAGCAGTCAGTTTGACTTGTCATAGCAGGAAAAGCACAGGTGTGAGTGATTGAAAACGACTGCATTCCAGTTGGGTGAGCTAGTTTGTCCCGGGGTTGTGAGTGCTGGCTCATGGCTTAATGGGACCCGTGATATAACCGAGCCATTGCTAAGTTATATATCGCTAAGACGTTTTACCTCCTTTATTTGAAACGCACCTGTTCTGTGTCTGAATCCCACACTGCAAACCAATAATTTCCACTGGGCAATCCTATTTTTGTCCCTCTCACTTTTAATATTTCATGTTGATTTTCTTACCAAAGTTTCTCCAGACGAGAGAGATCTGAGCTGATAAAAATGTTGATACGCCCATCCGAGCCGCCTTCAGTTATTACTGTGTGCTCACAACAATAAGCTTAAGCAGCAGCGGCAAGTGGTGCAGGGAGGGTCTTAACTGTTCTGTTCGCCCTGGGTTTCGTCTCCAAGGCTACATACAGGCTGCTCTACCTTACTGGTTAATGTTGTTGGGACAATATTTTTATCTAAAGATAAAAAACTTTTAGTACCAGAAACTAAAATTTAAGTAACAAGTGTAGGAGATATATTGAGGTTTGCATGACATGTTTTTGTTTGTTATACTGTTATTTTAGAAAGCACAAGAACCAATTTTATCACAGTTTGTTTCTCTAGCTACAGACTAATTGTAATTATTTTATTGTAGGTATTGTGGAGTTTGGATAGAGTACTGGTCTCTGTGAGTTATTGTACGGGTTGAGTGGAGATTTGTTCGAAGCTGAACCACATCACTTCTCTGTAAAACTACTCATGGCATGAATGTTTATTTTGCCTTGAACACAGTCTCGTGTGCTCTCTGAGCTTTGTGTCGAGCGGCGGTCGAACATCAAAACTGGCTTCAAATGTCTGGTCGGACTCGTTAACTTTTTTACTTTAAATCACAATTATTTCACAATTTAAACTGTATTTTATTTATATTTATTTAACATGTATGTATTTAATATTTAACATCTCATCATTGTCATCATTATTTTGGTATCTGTGCGGAAACTAGTAGGGTTGGGTACCGAACATTTGACGTAATTCTGTCTGCACCCTTAAAAGTAGCGAGTTTCGTGTACAACCCTAGAAACTGGTATCCAAAGGGATCCAGTATCCAGACGGTACCCAATGGTAATGCCGAACCTTGGCCCACTGTATGGAGCTTACTTTAAAAAGCTTGCCACTGCGCTCCAAGTTCAGATTATTTGAACCTCAATCCTGTTCGCTGCCGACCTTTCAAAGCAGATTACCACTGATCCAGAAGCTTAAACACAGTAAAAAGCATCTGAGCATTTCCAGAGACACAACATTCATCAAATTTAATGATAAGAGTATAAATTTAAAGGGTGCTGCCCGATTTACCGTTACATGCTGAACAGAGATCTGCATTACGTAGGTGAGACACTCGTGCCTGTTTCTGACCCACAGTCACTGCTGTGTAGGTCAGTGATCGACTGTTCAGGGTTACAGTTTCCTCTCTGTTTACTTTCATCTGAGTGTGTTTCACATCCTTATGTGTCTCTGGCTTTGTTTGCTTTGTGAATAAACATACAGCTGAACTGTGAGCCACATACTGTCTCACACACACCCACACACCCACACACCCACACACACAAGCGTTGCTACACAGGTTTTTCTCTGTACTTAAAGAGACGGTCAGTATGAAAAGTAAGAACTGTCTAGTTATGGGTTTGAGTTTAAGATATTCAAGTGCTGCTTAAGATTTAAATGGATCTTTTCATTGCTTCACACGCTTTAAAAATAATGTGATTTAAGAAATACTCCACTGAAAATGTATATCTTTTGAAATTCAAATATTCCAAGTGTGTATTCGATGATCCAGATAAAGATGTTTTTCAGAGCCGGCAGGAGGTGAGTATTTGATACCCAAAAGATTGATTATCAGTGGAGTATTCCTTTAAATTGCACCTGTTCCTAACCTTGAGAACACACACACCACGAGGTGCAGACCGGTGTGAGCTTCAGTGCAACTCTAATTTAAAACACAGCTCTTCTCCAGTGCATCATGTTATTCACCTGTCCGGCTTTCTTGCCTTCATCAGGATCAATAGGAGCTTTAGTTAACGGAAGTCACCCGCAAAAGACGGAGTTTTGTGATGTTGTGAAGTAGCACCGTTACCTTCAATAAAAGCACAAATTTCACTAAGTTTGAAGATTGTTAGAAACAATTGGGATCATTTAACTGCACAACTAACAACTATCAACTATCTTGCTTTTCTAGGAAATGTAACTAGAGGACATTTTGCTGTAAAGCTCTTCCTGATTTGCCTCCCTTCCCTCCCCTCCTCTCCTCCCTTTGTTCCAGGTATCACAGGCTCATCCTGTGGCCACACCTGGTCTTGTGCGAGCCAATCAGAGCCCCTCTCCTATCAGGCAGAGGGTATCCCAGCAGACATTGCTCCTAGGGAAAGGTCTCAAAGGGTCTGGCCAAGACCAGGTGCTGCTTAGAGCTCAGATGGTAAACATAGATGCACACACAAACATTTACATAGATTTCTGCGTCTAATCTGTCTAACGTGCGACACGGGCAGTGGAGCGGCAGGAAAGATTACCGGTATTAAAATGAGAGAGTAGCAAAGGTCAGAGTGATGATGCATTCGGGTTATGTAGGAAATACAGACGCTATAAACTTCCTGCTGATGGTTTGAGCAACAGACCATCGGAGGTTGTATATCAGTGTAATTTAATATGTTATTTAATTGTTTGTATAATGTATCAGGATAAACCTCTTGAGATGCACCAGCTTGAAAATAATATTAAAAGTTGGTGATGATAGAAGAATGCATAGAAACGTCCCAAAGTGGCTCACAAAACCGGTTTAAAAAGAGGACATGAAGTCGAACAGAAAAACAGCCACGCTTGAGTCCATGTCTCAGCGCGTTATGATTTACTGTTTTGAAATAAGGTTGATAAAATGCTGAGAATAGAGGGAGAAAACATTGTTTTGTTTTCACAATGCGAGTGAACTGGACGCAGAAGGAGGAAAAGAACGGGGAAGTTATTCGGTGTAGAGGAGCTGCGAGTCACTCACACACAAACCGTATGGACCGACTGCTTTAATCCCTGCTCTCCTCTTTTTTTATTTCCTCCTCCTGTTATATTCTCTCCTCTCCTTCCTGCAGCTGATTCTCACGTCTGCTATGCGACCTGCCCTGTCCTCCTCTTCCTCCTCTCCCTCCTCCTCCTCCTCCTCTTCCTCTAACTCTGCCTCCGCTCAGGTGAGCAGCCGAAGAGATTCTGACTTTCCGTGTGTGATTTTTCAATTGGCCGTTCGCTAAGCCCGAGAAAAAGCGCTCTCTGGAGGCGAGTCGGACGAGAAGATTGAAACCATGACGCGTGTCTGTCCGTTAAACATGCAGCTACAGCCAGCAGCCATTTAGCATAGCTTAGCACAAAGACTGGAAACAGGTGGGAACAGCTAGCCTGGCTCTGAGCAGTAACTTCCTGAAATGTAACCCGGTCACTGTTTCTGTCCTTTCTAGAGAAATCCAAGGCTTGACAAACCTGCTGTGCTTAGTTACGGTTACTATTTATTTATTATTAATTATTGGACAATCCCCTGTTTGGAGGAGGGGTTTAGCGAACGGTCAGTTCTTCACTTCAGAGCAGAAAAGTCTGAAAGTAAAAAGGATGTGTTTGATATCTGACTGAACATCTTTCTTTGTTTCTCACTTCTCCTTTCCAGCTCCAGAGTCTCACCCTGAGGCCTCCTCCCCCAGGGGCCCTCACCATCCCTCCCTCCCTCCGCCTCAAGCCCCCCTGTTCCGCCCCGCCCCCCCTTTCTCGACCCCACACCCCCCTCTTCCCCCCCCTCAGGCCGCGGCCCCAGCCCAGCGCCACGGCAACGGAGGGCCTGACCACGCCCAGCCGCCACCTCTCCGTCCCGCCTCCAAGTAGGTCCCTGAAGGGGGGGGGGGGTCTGAAAAATGAACAAAGTAAAATAAAATGCATTTACATCAATCTAGTAATTAACACATTGGTCCATGATAAAGTTAACACAACAAAATAATTTGAAGTGCTCTATAATTTACTGAATTAATGACATTCTGACCATATTTACAGTCAAGTTTCATTACTGATACTGATCCATTGTTCCGTTATAGCATATTTTAAAGCATATAACATAGTTAAGTATTATTATTATTATTATTATTGCACCCCAGGCTGAATATGGCCCCATTAAACTCCTGTGCAATCTAAGCTGAGAGGTGAAACCTGGGGCAAAAATAGTCATAAAACACTTGTGAGTGCAGGTAGCAGCCTGCTGTAGATGAGAATATTATTAGTTGTATCAATTCCTCTCTTCTCTCGTCTGAATTAAAGTTACAGTTAGAAGACGCATTTTAGATTTTAGTTCAGTCAATCAGTCGAAGTGAAACTGCAAAACTCGACAAGGACAAAAATAGGAAAGTGACGAAGACACGTTCTTATAGACAAGAACCACCAGTTTTTAAAAAGGTAAATAATTCACACGTGAACTCTGAAATGCGAATGAAACGGACGTGAAAAGCTGCACAGGTACAGACACTGATTTTCCCAGCGATGTCTTCCTCAGGTAACCTGATCCACCTGTTCTCTATAAACACATTATTCACCTGGGTATTTGTGTTGTGCAGCGATCTGAGTGATAATTGGTTTCGTCAGCAATTATCCAAAATCTTCCTGAGTCACAAAATCAAGGAGAAAAAAAAAGCATTAATCAGCAAATTTGTTACATCATTCATCGATTAACTGTTCAATTATAAAATGTCATCATGTTCAATGTGACGTCCGCAAATGGCTGATTTCTATGTATTTAGTTATTATTTAAAGACAATAGAGAGCTGACAGGAAATGAGGGGAGAAAGCGAGGGGAGAAGTGTCCAACCAGACTCAAATCAGGGGAGCTGCAGTTAAATCATTCTGAATCCCCCAAGCCAGTGGATGATCAGAAAAAATATTTCTGCAAAATAAAACTGCTTATTTTTAGACTTTTTCCTTATTGTTACTTTATTTTTTAATAAAAAACTGGACAATTTTCCTTCTTCGGGTGCCTAGAAAGGACTAAAATAATACAGTCGTAGAAGCTGGATTCACTTTTTGGTTGAACTGGTCACAACCTGTCGACATGTGCAACCTGTGACGAGGAGTCACGAGTAAATGTAGCTGTGTTTTAAAGCCAAAATGGTTGGAAACCTTAACAATAATCACTTTACAATAACAGAAAACAGAGGACAGCAGCTGGGAACTTAATATCAGGAAATATTCTGCATTTTTCTGCTGAAAGGCGAAGAATACATTTTACAAAAGCTACTTTAACATTTGTTAGGGATTATTCTGATTTTGCTGCACTAAGTATAGTATTTAGAGACAAACTAATATGTCAGTATGGTTGATAGTATTGCTCAATTTTAGGTTATCACAGATGTAATCAGTATCAGCTCACATGTCGGCCACTAAGTAACAATAAATGTCAGTACGGAGAGGCCAGAGATATGTTTTCATTTACAAAAAGTTTGGCCACCAACATTTTTTTATTTTTATGTTGTAAAATGTCCCGCTTAATATACATTTTGGACACAATTCTCTAAAAGAAACAAATGCAACAACTTTGTGTTATGTGTTAAAATACGAATATGGTCTGATAGATCGTTGTCAAATATCAAAATAAGCCTCAAAACTCAAGTGCGGACAACCAATCAGGGCAACGAAACGCCGTCCTGTCGTACGTCCCGTCAGAAATTTGCCGAACACATATTTCTTGTCAAAAAAAAAAAAAAGTGCATTTGTTGGTCATCTTGGTTGTTTACAGATAAAGCCTCAATGGCGCTCCTCTGTCACTCATCGTATCAAACCCGCCCCATATTGAATACACGGTTGTGATTGGCCCAACACACTCCAGGACGGGTGGAAGTCTGCCAAGGAAAATAAAAGACGAGCTACAGTTTGGTCTGGTTCCCCGGCTCAGAAGCAAATATTTAAGGTGAAAGATTCGGGTTAGAATGACGACAGATGAACTCATTCCTTCCCTTTCCTGACTCGTCCCTCTTTCTCTTCTTGCAGCTCTCTACTCTCCAGTTCGAGCCGTCCCGCTGAGACCCAGACTTCACTCTCCAAACGGTCACAGAGCGGCGTCGCCAAGGCAAACCTCCACCCTCCAACCGATCGCCGCTGCCCCCGCCGGTCACGCCTCTCCCATCAGCAGGCCGCTGGCCGGACTGAAGAACTGTCCGTTAACACAAACTCTGCTCGGGCCCAGCCAGTCCCAGCACAGCTCCCTGTCTGTGACCAACCACATGTCCGTTTCGTCCCATTTCGAGCGCACGCCATCTGCGGCGAGGCAGCTGCAAATCATCGCCCTCTCTTCGGGCCGCCAGCCGCAGTCGGGCACGTACGCCCACACTGTGCAGTCGGCGCCTCCGATTGCGGAGTCGCCTGAGCTGTCCAGCCAATCAAAGAGGACTTTGAGCGGCGAAGACGTGCTTCCTCTTCCTCTGAACCCCTCATTGCCAAAAAACACCTCTCCTCTGCCCTCGCCTCCATCTCTCCTGAGTCCAGCGTCCCCTCCGAGTCAGACGGCTCCTCAAACACAAACTCTGACTCAGAAAGGAGACGGTAAGGAGAGCGAGGAGCAACGGGAAAGAGGACGAGGAGTAAGACAAGGAATCAGAGACGAGGGGAGCGTCAGTAAAGACATAAAGGTGGAGAAAAATGACCAAAGAGAAAAGGTGAAGGAGGAGAAACGGAGGCTTTCCACTGAGAAGGAAGTAAGACTGGTCAGTCAGAAGGAAGAGCAAGTTGAAACAGGCAGAGAAGAAGAACACATGGAAGTGACAGAGGAAGGCCAGAGCGACAGAGAGAGGGCAGATAGAGGTGAGGAGAAAAAGATGGAGGAGGAAGAGGAAGGAGAGACCGCTATGGACCAGTCCGAGCACCTGACCAGTCAGATTCTCCATCAGTACCAGAACACAGATGCTGTCGCAACGCCTGACGCCGTTAAAGACTCAAGCATGGAACTGAAACCCATCCTGGGTCTCATTTCAGCCCCGGTTCCAGTCCAAACCCCAGCTCCAGTCCCAGTAACAGTACCAGCACCAGCTCCGGTCCCAGCACCAGCTCCGGTCCCAGTACCAGCTCCGGTCCCAGTACCAGCACCGTCCCCGGAGGTCTCAGTCCAAAGTCAGAGGCTACCAGAGTCTCATCGAGACCTCCAGCCCGTCAGCCAGGAGGACTTCTGTGAGAACATGTCCACACAGTCTGACAACCAGTCAGGTACCTTCACCCACACACCTGTAGACTCAAAGTGCCCGTTTCACATTTACATTCACTTCTCGCCTCCCAGGCAGCCGCTGACCTGAGATCTGAAACTTTTTCACTTCCATCAGTGTGAACTTTTCATGCCAAAATGACCTGGTTCCTGCATTTTGAAAATTGTGGCACAGCTTCCAACACGGAGATTTCAGAAATATTCAGATGTCTTTGTCTGAGGGGTGAAGAAATCTTAAAAAAAAGGCAGCAGCTCTTAAAGTAGTGATGCATTTATGGTGAAACGGTTCCAAACTCTGGTTAAGATTAAGAGAGTTTTATTATGTGACTCAGATTTAAATTTAAAGCCTGAAAGTATAAATATTAAATACCACTAGCTGTAACTCTGATCCTGTCTTTGCTCCTCAGCGTTGTCCAGCCTCTCCTCTCAGTCTCCCCCCTCCTCGCCCTTCGTCACCCCCTCGGCAGAAAACCCCCCTCCCCCCTTCCTCCCGGCTCAGACCGTCCACCCGACCGACCTCAGCCCGTCGCAGCAAGAGACGGAGGAGGTCGACAAAGCGGGGTGCGAGCAGCGGCTCCCAGGTGGGACCGAGCCTGAGACGGAGCCCCTCGGCCGATTGGAAGACGAGTCAGAGAGTTTCAGCCAATCGCTGAGCAGCCCCTGGGAGACGAGGGCGTGGCCTGAGGGACGACAGGTTCTGACTCACCTGGTGGAGGGATTTGTTATCCAGGAGGGACTCCAACCGTTTCCTGTACGGACCCCCCCCCCCCCCACACACACACACACACACACACACACACACACACACACACACACACACACACACACTGACTTACATCACACTGACAACTGACTGAATTTATATTATTAATGTTGATTTGTAATATTAGCTACAATTATTGTTTTTAATAGTTTAAAGTCAGAATTAGTAACCTAATGTTATATTGGCAAATATTCTACAGTGGTAATGTTAATTGAAAACTGCTTCATGTGTCAGTTAATTTAATTATTTTACCAGCTGTAGTTGATTTTCAGTCTGTTTTTGCCAGACCTGCATTAATAATCAAAACATCCAAAGCCAAAATACAGAAACAAACAAGAAGATACCTTTATTGTGAAAGGGAAACTTCTTCCAATTCACCCGAAATTACTTTTTACGAGATGTCACTTGAAGGAGATCTTGTGATTATCGTGTGAATATTTACGATGCAGCTCTCGCACACGAACACACATGGCGTCCGATTGTTTGCGGCACATTTAGTTACCTTTTTGTCACGCAGGTGAACCGCTCGTCCCTGCTGGTTCCAGAGCAGGTCGCCAAACCACAGGAAGTGAACGGGACCAATGGGAAAGCAGAGTTGCCCGTGACGGACGCGGTGAAGCAAGCTGAGCACTCCACCGACTCGGAGGAGGAGGAGGAAGAGGAGGCGGGAGACACCGACGACCCCGGGAACAGTAAGAGTCTCTGATCATCGCTGGTTGGTTCACAAACATGCTCGTGTTTTAAGTCATGGACCGTCACACAGTTTCACCATCAAATCATCAAACAGTCAAGAGAACACATTTAAAAAATGGAAACTAAAGCTGAACTTACTGTTTTTATAATAAATTAATCTGATTACACAGTTAATTGTTTGGTCGTTAAGGGGATAGTTTTTTTTTGAAGATTTCTTGACGTGTGGTTGTATGAGGTGGCGGTCAGCGTGACCCCAGTTTGGCGAAGCAAGCAGCTGCACCGACATGGACGCTCAGCGATGTCCTGCTGTGGATCACTTAATAAAAAAAAGTGTACGCTGTATTTAGAATATTTTCACCACTTTACCTTGCCTCAGACGGCCCTCTCCTACGGGAAACTGAAGCTATATCGCTCTCTTTAAAGCCACCAGACTCCTTTGAAAAAAACAGTAATTTTACCTCACAGAACACAGGAGTTGCTGGTCTGCCGCTGCCTCGTAACACGGTGTAACATCTTAGTTCATGTTGAAACACCAAAGTCACACAATAACACAAACTAACTAAGCGATCGAGGCAGCGGAGCACTAGAAACCCCCGTGTTCTGCAAGGTTAAATCACTGTTTTTGTCAGAGGAGTCTGGTGGATAAAACCACTTCAGTTATACGCTGGCTATAGATAAGTACCTCATACAATCCCACTTTAAAAAATCCAAACTATCCCTTTAAAGTGTCAAAGTCTTTGAAGAGTAACCTTACATCAGTGATGTTGGGTGTGTGTGTCTGGAACTGTCCAAAACTCAAAGATATTAAATTTACAGAACATATAAAACAGAGAAAAGCAGCAGCTCTTCAGAAGCTGGAAGCTGAATCCAGAACGTAAGATTTGTTTTATATAATTACCCGACTATCAAACGGTCTACTCAATAATCAACTAATCGATATGGCATAGTTCGTTGTGATTTTCCAAACTCTGCAGGTTGATTTTCAGAGCACACTGAAACTGTAACTGCTCTGAAAGTATCAATTAGAAAATGGAGATCAATCGTGTAAAGTATATTTTGATACTGTGTTGTAATGTGAGTAACAATGGTTCTTCAATATTGGACGATATTGGATATTGCTTTTTCTGAGGCGGGTGGTGTCCATATTCAACGCTTCAACTTCCTTATTTTTTATATATTTTATAGACCAAACTATTAATTGAGGGGAAAAAATCAGCATATTAAATTGATAGTAAAAGTCAAAAAGCGTCAAAAAGCGTCACTGGTTGATCTTCTCTCTCATTTCGCAGTATTTTGTGCATTTTCTAAAAACAAATCAAGCCCTCGTGCAGGTTTAACCGCTCTATTCTAACACATTTGACAGTGAACATGTTTGTCTCACACATGCAGGGTCGGCCCACAGGGACAGGACGGTGCTGCACTGCCAGTTCTGTGGGAAGAGAGGCCACGCGCACAACTTCATGCGGTCAAAACGCTTCTGCTCCACTTCCTGTGCACGCGGGTGAGACCTTATTTCATTGGCTCAAAAGCAGAAGCCGCTGATGTGCTGTGCGACCTTCAGACATTTCTTTCTGAAATGCAGCTGTGTGTGTTTTTTTAGGGGTGTTGCTCTCACTGCAGCAGTGCTGGCAGGATGTGGTGTGCGGCCTGTGTAGAAAAAAAACACAGGTGTTAAAAACAGATATGAGTGTGAATCAAAGCAGCAGAACGAGGAAATATCACCACATCTCTCGTTGTCCTCCCCTCTCTCTGCCTCCTTTTCTTTTTCTGTCAGGTTTAACGTTCGTCTGACGAAGCGTCTGCGGGCTCTGAGCGCAGGCAGTCGGTCCGAGAGGCCCCGCCCTACCCTGAACAGGGCCGAGTCCGTTCCTGGGAAACCTCTGTTACTGCGACTGGTAGGGCCCTTGAACTAACCACCAACCACCAGTTTAAAACACTGTAAAAAAAAACTCATTACATTAATGACACAGGTGACTTTTCTTTCTAGGTTAAATTTCATTTAACCTAGAAATACAATGTACATTCACCCCAATTAGGGCTTCAAGTAATGATTATTTTTGGTTGTTTTTACGATTAATCTAAAACGTCCACAAAAAAAAAAGTTACAAAAAAAAACAGACACGTACAAAACTCCAAAGCCTACAGCTGCGCATGAATTAATTTTCATAAAAACAAGTGACCTGATCCGAAAGGACAGTGGGACCCACAGACCCTAACGGAGCGAGCACGCACCGCAGAGCGTCCTGTAATGTGGGTCAGCCGTCGGGTCAGGTGGGACTGTGAGACACTGAACCGAAGGTGATGCCTTCAAATTGATAATTTTGTCCGACCAAAAGTCCAAAACCCAAAAGATATTTAATTTACAATGATCTTGACTTTGGAAACAATAGTTTAGTTATATTTTTGGTGTAGTTTCTCCTGCAAGGTGGGATGATTCCCCCAAAACATCCTCCTCTATGAGCCATGATATCTTTTAATCCTACAATTAAAAACAAACACTTGATTACAGGATTTTATAAAAACTTTGTTTATATAATTTTGACTTTCCTGGTTTAAGCCAACAAACAAATAAAGGATTCATGAGTTCCTTACTAGAATTTATTACAGGCAGCGTAGAGAGGCTTTGAAACGCCATGTTAGTCATGCTGTGAAATAACATTTAAAGACAATAAACCTTCATTTAATCGATAATATGTTAGTTTATATAATAATAATAGTTTTTTACTTCTACTTCACCAAAACTCAGAGAGAAAAATGGTACTTTTTTACTTCACTACATTTATTTGACAGCTGAAGTTACTAGTTTCCTTTCCTGATTTAGATTTTACATAAAAAGCACACAATAATGTGTGACCCCTTACATAAAAACAGTGTGTAGTTGTGTCACATGGATTCATTTCACAAAATGTTTGAGGCCCAAAGAGTTCAGGTGAGCCAATATTTCACAAAACTGCAAAGATTAAGATAAAATAAGAAAATCCTTTATTGATTGATTGAGAGGGGAGATTCAGTTGTTACAGCAGCACGAAGACAGAAACCAGGACAGATAGATGGAGAAAGTAAAAACAAAATAATCATAGGTATATAAAACTAAAGAATACAAGTGAAAGTAGAACGTGTTGACCAGCGACAACAGTAAAACACAGCTTACACGTTGATGCATCAGAGGGGTCGATTTCTGCAGAACAAGAACTTTCACTTTGGGTACTTTACATATATTTAGCTGATGATACTTCTGTACTTACGAATGTTCGATAACAAGTATTTAAAGACGGATGGAGTCACCCGTCTCTGTGTTTCTCACACGACTCCCTGCAGCCTCGAGACCTCTGGAGCGCCGGTCGGCGGGAGAAGGATGGGAAGGAGAAGGTGGCGGCGGCCGAAGACGAGGAGGAGGAGGAGGACATGGAGGGAGGAGGGGAGGAGGAGGACGATGACGGCGGGGAGGAAGATCCTGCCGTTGCCATGACGGCCAGGATGGAGCGCCGGGCGGCGCGGAGAGCGAGGAGGGCGTCTGCGCCCGCCTTAACCACCTCTACACCCACAACCACGTTCAAACCCGCCCCCTCCCAGTGGAGTGTGGAGGATGTAACGGCCTTCATACACACACTGCCAGGTACACACACACACACACACACACACACACACACACACACACACACACCCCCGCACAGGTGGCGCCGCTCCTCGGACGTCATGTCAGCTTCTCTGGAACTGGCAGCCTTCTTAAAAATTGTCATTTTGATTTATTTGAACACTCAAGCGTCTTAATCGTCAGCAGATGATGGGGGGGGGGCTCATGCACAGCCCCAGTGTTTCGCAAATGAACCACCGGGTGAGGTAACATGCATAGTTCTCAGCCACCGCTGTCAGCGCGAGTGAAAACATCTGGAAGAAAAAGAAAAACGCAGTGAAACGTTGGGTGACTTTCCCAGAGTCAGATCTGTAAACATCTGCAGGTTCCTTCTTTTCCAGGGTCTCGCAGGATTGATTGAGGTGCCATCTTGGGAATGTGGTTCTGAGAAATGCAGGCTTCTTATCCCGCAATCCATTCTGCGCCTGTCAGCTGTGTAATGCAGCATTCAGGGCGGAAATATAATGCAAACACATCATATTTACCAGACATCTGAGTTCAGATGTTATTTTATTACTTTAGTGTTTGGTACCAACATGTAGCACAAAGATGTCATGCAAAGGTCTGAATCATTGTCTCCTTAACTTATTTTTTTAAATTAACTGATTTAACATTTTTATTTAGAAAAAGTTCTCGTACGTCTGCTTGTGTTTAGACCAACATTTAACATGTGAGAACTTTTAATCTGGTAAACAGAAAAACGTGTTTTTGAACGTGTGAAAAACGTTGGTGGTTCAGCTCTGTGTCGTTGTGTCTCTGCAGGCTGCAGCGACGTGGCCGAGGCCTTCCGGCTGCAGGAGATCGACGGCCAGGCTCTGCTGCTGCTGACCGAGGACCACCTGATGACCAGCATGAACATCAAACTGGGCCCGGCTCTCAAGATCTGCGCTCACATCAACTCTCTGAAAAACCAGTGAGACGGCGACACAAAGACAGAGAGAAAACAAAGACAGAGACAAAAAGTCCGGGAAACAGAGAAGTGGAGGAGGATAGAGGAGAGAGTTTACGTGGCTGCGGGAAACAAAAGCTGACACCAAGGATGACAGAACAAAGTCACAAAAAGAGATTTGTGGTAATTTATGAGATTATAAATCGAGGTGTGGCCTTAGGAGACGGGAGCAGAGGAGGTCTGCAGAAGCAAGAAGAGACCAGAGCAGAAGAAATGTCATCCGTTTCGGGCCCCTCTGACTGTAGCAGGAGGCCGGGGGAGATTTTTGTAACTTTGTGTACATTTTACATGCCGCTGGAGAGTGTAAATTTGAAGCTATTTCATGAAGGATTTTGAACATTTAATATATAAAATTTGTCTATTTAGTTTTTTTAGAACGTGACGTCAATGACAAATCTATCCCGTAGCTATCATAACCGGTGTGTGTGAAAAAACAACAAAAAAACAATAATAATGATGATACTAGACTTTGTAAGTGATTAATGAAAGTTTAATGTTTTATATCACTATATTCTGGACAGAAACATGTCTGTGGATTAAAAAAAAAGTCACTATCAGGGTAGAGACTGGTGTCTTTAATCGTCACATTTTTATGGTATCCTGCTTGAAATTATTTAATAAATGAATAATTAATCAAAACGATTGGTTTATCTTATTGTTTGGAATAAGTTGAGGAGGGTTGTGGAGAGGCCGCCAGCAGAGGGCCACAGTGAGGCAGGTGAGTGATCGATAAGGACAAATCTGGATTTTATAAACCAGCTTGATTTGAATTCATGTCACAAAGTTCCTTCCGGATGTTTTTTTTTTTTTTCAGATCCAAAACCTCAAATATTCCAGGTCGGTCTGCATCTCCTGCGTCTCTGATGGACCCAGGTTTTTGTTTTTCTGTCTGTCTTTATATCTGGTTTAGGTTAGGATCTCACACGCGCTCTGATTGGCTTACAGTTTGGACCGAGGGGTTTGTGTTTCACCACACCCGATGATAAATCTTATTCTAGGCATTTTTCTGCGGATCAGCCCGGGCGCACTGGCGGCACACAGCAGGATTACTTTTTAATTTCCACTTTTTTTTTTAAGGATTCTGATCTAAAATCCTCATTTTAATCATATTTGGGAAACTATAACTGTTACAGGTGAGGACTGCAGAGATCTACAGTTCAACTTTTCATCTTCTATAAACTGAGCAGAGAAGGACTCAAATATTTCTGTTAAATTCAACGTTTTGAACCTTTTTCCAGATTTTTTCAGATTTTTTTCAGCCCTGAATCAATAAAAGACTTTTAAATTCATACAACTACAAAGACACAAAGAAAACATATTTAAACATTGTAAGCTGTTTCAAAAAAATCCCGCATTTTTGAAGACTGGGATTGTTTTTTTCTTTCTTTGGAGCGCGTAAAAACGCACGGCAGCTGTATGGCGCACATGTGCAGGCAGCTGACCGGCAGCGTGGCGAGCTGCGCGGGCTGGGTCGGGGTCATCGTCGCCACGGCCACCAACGACTGGGTCCGGACCTGCGACTACACGGTGGCCACCTGCATCCGCATGGACGAGCTGGGCTCCCGGGGTCTCTGGGCAGAGTGCGTCATCTCCCCGTCGCTCTATCACTGCGTGGCCCTCAACCAGATCCTCACCCTGCCCGGTGAGGGGGGGGGTCATTACCATCCTCATTATTATATCATTAATGACATCATATCTACATTACTTTACGCTGTGTGTGTGTGTGTGTGTGTGTGTGTGTGTGTGTGTGCATTCCTGACTGTAAATGTCTATCTGAGAGAAAGTGCCAGAGATGAGCAAACACATGTTTCAGTTATAACTCCCCCTCCCCTCCCCCCCCACCCACCCAGCCTACGTCCAGACGTCTCGTGCTCTGATGATCTGCGCATGTCTGCTGGGCCTCCCTGCCATGCTGCTGGTGCTCCTGTCTGTGCCCTGCGTCAGGCTGCAGAATGACACCTCCACCATCAAGAAGTGGCGCGCCCGGGTGGGGGGTGTCCTCTTCATCCTCATGGGTGAGGAGGCCTCCCAACACACACACACACACACACACACACACACACACACACACACACAGACACTAGTAAAAGTGGTGATGGCCGAATTCCATTTAGCTGCTTCAGTTTGTCCTGGGCTCATTCATCACCACTTATATAAAATACACTACATGTTATACTCTATAGCGAGCAGTAAGTTGGGATTTCGGGCTATAAATCATTGTTTTATTATTATTTTTCTCATCTATAAAATGTGATATATAAGTTGGCTGCTCAAGTAAGACAGTTTAGATTTTCGAGGACAGTAGGACGTACAGTACCAGGGTCTTTCGCTGCTGTTGCAGGAGGGTGAAAGGAGGGTCAGGGTCTGTCAGACCTCATCCTGACCGGGTTCGTCTGTCGGACTGGCCTGCTTCCTGTGGGACGAGGCAGGTAGTTCCTGTCAACAGCCTCAGGGACGGACAGCCAGACAGAAACTCATACTCATGGTGCTTCAGATAGCGGATCCATGTCCACATATTAATTCAGGCCAAAGAACATTTCATTTTTCACTTTTGTCTCTAAAAGTGTCCTCTGAACCTCCTGCAGCTGTGTGCGGCATCATATCGACCATCTGGTTCCCCATCGGCACTCACAGAGAAGAGGGTCTGATGTCCTTCGGCTTCTCCCTGTACGCCGGCTGGGTCGGCTCCATTCTCTGCCTCCTGGGCGGCTCCATGATCTTGTGCTGCCACGCCAGCGACCCCGGGACCCCGAGCCGGGACAACAGCTTCTACTACTCCAGACAGAGGGGCACGGCCGTGCCGCTGGACCCCCCCGCCAACCACGCCAAGAGTGCACGAGTGTGAAGATGTGTTTCTCTGTAGAGTTCAGTCTTTTTACCTTTAGCTGATACAACTTTGATTCATAATATGTGAGCATGTTGGGGTTTAGTGCCATGCACGAGGGCAGCCAGGGGCCAATCACAGAAGCTTCCTCTGAGACAGAATTAATCTTATTGGTTGATTTCTGGGTTTTTTCTTTATGCAGTTCTTTGTTGTTAAACTGTTGCTTGTATGTATTGATGAGCTCCTGTCATTTTAGAACTTGTGACTTTAATGTTCTTTTATTATACTTTAAATAGCATGAAGACATTTTCGAAATATCACCTGAAGTACAGAGAATTTAATGTTTTTGATGAACAAAGACATTACTTGCTCTCATTTAATCCCACACAGATAAGTAGTTTTATGTACCAATAACTGTATCACTTTTTAAGATTTTAGACTCTCCATAGTCACAGTATAATCAATATGTATCAACTGTGTACTTGTATTGTAAGATTTTTTGCTGGTGCTACAAATAATAAAAGTTTTTAAGTAACTAAGGGTCTCAGAATAAATAGTTTCACTCAAAATGAGACATTTATTCCCGCAACACGAAAAAAAATACAACGCCCATTCTCATTTACACACATAAACACAATTTGTAGACACCAAACAAAGCAAACACTCTTTCACTGTAAACAACATTCACTCCAACAAGAAAAACACTCACAAGAGTAACTTCCAGGGCTTCAGAAAGGAAGCAGAGACAGAAAACCTTCAAAATAAAACGTGTGCTGTGTCAGCCATTCAACAGGTTTGTTATCAGGACTGAGCGCTGAAGAAGAGATTTGAGTTTGAACTAAAAACGAATGAAACGATGAACAGTGACAAGACGTTAACAGAGCCTGTGGATGAGAAACGAATGCTATCACCAGACGTTGCCTGAGAGTCTCTGGTTCAGCTCAGCACCTGCCTGCCGGTAATGTCTGCTGCAGTATCTGCCCCACGGGACTCATTTCTCTAGATCTGCCTCCGGAAACCACGTAAAGACTGATGATAAGGACGCAGAGGACCGCCTCCACGTTCATGTTGCAATACTGACGACCCTCATGGATGGATTTCCAAATGGCCCAGGAGTCCCGGGATCAGGGGCCCCGGGTTCAGGAGTCCCGGGATCAGGGGCCCCGGGTTCAGGAGCCCCGGGATCAGGGGCCCTGAAGCCATCACTTCTGTATCATCAACATTTAGCATTGGAAAGTCAAAGGGCTCAATCAAAAGTAACGATGTCCCGATCACGTCTCTGTTGTTCCTGAGTCCTTTAAAATTGAGTATCTGAGTTGAATAAAGGTACCGAGTGCGATCCACATTTTTGTTTATTTTCTCCTATAGAATATAACTGCACAGAGGATATTTAGGCCTGTACAAAGTAGGTGAGAGTGGGAGCTTTTACATATCTGTACTCAATAATCCATCTGTAAGTGGATGTTCAGATGCATTAAAACAAAGCAAGGGGCTGCGTTGGCGGAGGCAGGTTGTGTCAGGCACCGGGGAGACGATGAAATAAGATCCAGGACGTGCAGTTTGAGAAACAGATCTGTGAATTTAAAGGCTTATCAATTGCCAAAACACAACACAGAGGCTTGTAATACTCTAATAGAAGACGTTTGGGACATAAACAGCAGGAAGGGGTTAATTTAGAGGTTGGGAACTGTTTTATGGGCAGCCAATGATTCAAAGTGAGGTGTTTAAACATTTGGAAGGAGAGGAGAAGTGCTACATTTTCCCTTTTACTGAGGGAAGTTTTGCATTGCAGGATTGGGAGGTGAGAACCAGGACGCAGCACAGATGTTGGTGGAGATTCACTGTAACCGTGAAAAAAAAACGTTGTGTACAGACGCCAGAATTTTCTGAAGCTCCTCATTCAGTGAAACGTGTGTGATGGGTCCATCGTATCCACCCCCCCACCTCCTCCACAAAACCAGGTTTTCACACTGAGCAGACAGAGGGAGGCGTTCACTGGTAAATATTCAGATAAAATGCTGTGATGTGACTTTGCTTGTCTTGGAGATGATTTGATTCGGTGTCTCGTGTTGAAGGCACTTTCAAAGTTTTCTTCATGTTGTCAAAATTTCAGATCTTTTCAGTTTGGAGGAACAGGAAACGTCCTCTGTTCAGTCCTCTTCTTCACCCACATCAAAGCCATGATTGGTCCTTCCTCTGGACCCGCTGCCTCTGCTCGAGTTCTGGCCCCCTGGTCCAGACTGGTATCCACGCTGGTCACCGGTATCCTCATACCGGCTCTGATGCTGCTCTCCATCAAGGTCGTCATACCGGTCCTCCTGCTGGTCCTGGTTATGCTGCTGGCAGTCGTATCCCCTCTCCTCCGGGGCGGACCAGCCCTGGTAGGGTCTCTCTTCCTGCTCCTGGGGGTAAAGGCTGTCGTCGGGGGAGAAGGTGTCGTCGAGGTGGTCGTCGTAGCGTTGGTAGGAGCTGGCGTGGGCCTGCTGCTCCCGGGCGTCGAGCTCCAGCGTGCTGTGCCACACTCCGTAACCGCCGTAGATCAGCAAACCTGAGGGCGGACAGACGGTAACTGTTAAACACAGAAGCTCAGAGAGTCGAGACAGCAGGTAGAGAAACGGTCCAGTTTCATCAACCTTCATCAGTTCCAGAAGGTGGGAAACGCTTCCCTCACTTCGTCATCTGCCAACCAACTGCAGATCTAACACAAGTCTGGATGTACAGTATGTTCTTCTCTCTGCTGGACCTCAACAAAATGAACAAGGAAGATCCTCCATCTAGAGCTGCATCCAATTTTCTACCTTCTATGTCTAGTTTAGAGTTTCCTGTAATCATTCCTCAACACACAACATGTGTTAGTAGGCTTTTTAATATGTAATTTTAGCGTCTTTGCCTGTTGATCATGATAAAATACCTCAATAACTATTTGTACTTGTATTTGTACACACATTCATGGTGCCCAGTCACCTTCTGACCTTTTATCTAGCGCCACCAGCAGGTCAACATCTGTATTTGTTGTTTATGATCAGCCTCAGCTGTACTTTGTGTTTAAATCTAACTAACAAGTAACATGAACATGGTCAACATTATCTTCCAAACATCAACATGTTAACATTATCATTATGAGCACGTCAGCAAGCCAAAGCACCACTGAGCTGCCAACAGTTTAGATTCAACAGATGTTTCAACAACCAAATATACGATAAAAAGACTTAGACGTGAAGTTTGTCAGTTCACAGCACTTTATGTGCAGCTGAAGACTGCTGGTACATGTGAAACAAGGATAAAACAGGGGACATCATGATCACTGTGAGAGATGTGTGGTTCGTTGGTCCATCACATTGTTCTCAATAACCGGCAGCTTAACTTGTAAACTGTGCTGACTGTGCAAAAGCAACTGAAACCATATGTTGAAAGAGGTGTATGTGAATCTTTAATCTTCTTCCAAGGGTTGTACTGTAAAGTCATTTCTCATCTTTTAGGACCAGAGAGAAGCAATCTTTGTAAATGACACCAAATCATCACAGACAGCCTGAATTTAAACATCGCAAATGCACATCTGTCAAAAATAATTGTCTTTTGATAAAATAAGATAAACTGTGTCTTTGTATTCTGTTGACATATGATGATCAATAGATGACACAGACAGCACACAGTTCAATTCAAACTGGGCCACTATTATTCATTTACTCCTGATAATTATATATTAGATTATATCCTGATCATTTATTAATGATAATTAAAATACATTTCCACCTTGTAAAATCTTGTTTTCTGGCGGTGATTTCTTAAACGACTAAATTTCCCTGAGTAAATTAAATTCAACTAGAAACTATATTAAAGGTAGAAATAAATACAAAATATTAAATTCATACCAACTATAGAAAATACTGATTTTAACCACAATTAAAGCTATATATATATATATATATATATATATATATATATATATATATATATATATAATAATAATAACTGAGGTTAGAGGTTAATAATAATTGGAGTCTCCTGTAGTGCAGCTTGTCGTTAATTATTACTTATTTCTACTGCATTTGAAATCCATAATCAAAGATGTTTCATCTCACCTATGAAGCACCAGATCGTGAACCTTGCCCAGGTGAGTGGAGACAGTTTCAGCATGAGGTAGCTGTTGACCAATATGGCCGCCGCTGGGACAAAGGGCACACAGGGCGCCATGTAGGGCAGGCTCCTCCCACTCTCTGGCTGCTGTATGATCGTTATTAAAAGCTTCGCCCAGGACCCCGCCATCATTGTGGCCATGAGGCCTGAGAACACCGCCGCCGCACCGTTTCCCTGCTCAACCCCAAATATAACAGTGGACCAGAGGAGGAAGGACAAGAGGAAGAGGAGGAGGGTGCATCGGGTCACTATGCGGCCGGTGGCGGGGGTGGGCCGTGCGGAAGCGTCGGGCATTCCCAGCCGCAGCCGCAGGGTGTAGTAATGACCTCCCAGAAGCCTTTTCAGCAATGAGGCTTGTCCCGTGTGAAAATCAGAGTCGTCCCCTTCTCCTTCAGTCCCACCGGCGTGGTAGGACGACGATCCATCGCCGTCTGAGCCCCCGATCAGCATTTGGTCGTCTTTGGTGGGGACAACCCCGTCGTCCTGGTGCTTCAGGCCGGCCACGTCCTCCCCGGAGTTGAACTGGTGTGTGTCGGTCTGTTCGTCCGGCTGGTAGCGCAGCAGCAGCACACACACGCTGACCAGAGTGTAGGCCAGCAGGGTGCCGATGGACATCATCTCGATCAGGTCCCTGAGGCTCACCAGCAGAGCGAGGAGCGCCGCGAAGCTCCCCGACACCACACAGGCCACCGTGGGAGTGTGCGTGAGCGCAGACACGTGAGACAAGAACCTGCAGACGCAATCAGAGAGTTGGCAAGGAACCTACCTGTGTGTATGTGTGTGTGTGTGTGTGTGCGTCTCACGCGTCCTCACCTGAACAGCAGGCCGTCCCGGGCCATGGCGTAGATGACTCTGGGCATGGGGAACAGCGAGCCCAACAGAGAGACGGTGAGTCCGGCTATGGAGCCCACAGCCACGGTGTACTTCCCCCAGAGGAAGCCGTGCACTGCAAACATCTCCATGAGAGGAGCCGAGCCGTCAATCAGGTCGTAGGGAACCATGAGAGTCAGGATCACACTCACCTGTAGAGAGGAAAGGTGCGGTGGATTAAAGGGCAAAGCCACCCAACACTAATTAGTGCCTTACAAGCTGAAGACCTTTTTTTGTTGATATCTGTTAGCAGTGTTGACATGTACGACTGCCCGCCCTCTCACTCCCCCGACGCTCAGCTTTCACATTAGTGACGCTGTTCCATACCTGAGTACACTGGCGTCGTCATCCACGGGACATTTGTTTATGTTGTCAGAAAAGCACGCCAATCCCCAGCCCATACAATCGACTGAGAGTCAACTTCTGTGTTTGTTGATCCGGGTATGATACACAGATCACACTGATCAAACGAACTGGACTTTGAGGTCGAGTGTACTCGGATCTGGACCCGGGTCCCTGATGTGAAAGTGTCTTAAACCCCTTGACCCCTGTACTCATGTGTTATATTTAATTTCCCTTGCTCACACGCAAAGTTCTGGGGGAAATACTAAATCTCGCAATTCTGATGAAGAAGTTTTAGCAAAACACTTTCACTGTACATCTTCAGATATTGGCTTAAATCTCTGGTTCCTGTTTGGTTGTTGTTGTCATGTCACACACATGCAGAACGCCGTGTACTGACCGACACGTAGGCAGTGAGGCAGGTGACCAGTGAGGCGGTGATGGCGTATGGGATGGAGGTGTTTGGGTTTTTCGCCTCCTCCCCTGTCGTCGCGATGATGTCGAAGCCGATGAAGGCGTAGAAGCAAGTCGCTGCACCTTGCATCACCTGATCAGCAACAAGAGATCACTTATTTCCTCTCCAGTCCAGTTTGGGGATTTGAACAAGTGACTTAAACACGTGGTTCGATGTCTCACCCCTGACCAGCCGTAGGGCAGGAACTTGCCGCTCTCCCAGTTGCTGGCGGAGAGGAAGAAGAGCCCAGCGATGATCATGAAGACCCAGACCACCAGGTTGACCACGTTGAGGACGTTGTTGAAGCCCACTGAGTTACGCACGCCGAGAGCAATGATCACTGTGACCAGCAGGGCGATAAACAGGGCCAGCAGGTCGGGGTAGGTGTCCTCACCCTTACCTGAGACAAACAGCAGCAATTGAATAAGAAGATTTCATCGACATGAGGAAGTGTTCGTATGTTGAGGGGTCGATATGACAGGAAGGGCGTCCCTTCTGTTGTAACTTTGATATTTTTGTGGTTTTGAGTGAAATGTCTCACCAACTATTGAAATAAAATTAGGTTCAGAGATTCATGTTCCCCTCAGGATGAATTGTAATCATTTTGGTGATACCTGAAAGGGTAACTTACAGCCCTCTGAAAACCTCATCTATGCTGACCTCCAGTGGTTTAACTTTTCCCGGCGCTGCAGTGATGTAGAGGTGGACTCCAGGACGCCGTGACATCACTGCGGGGGGCGGGGTTACAGGCCCAACAGAGCCCACCTACCTTTCAACCAGAGAGGGCAGCCAAACATCGCTTCTCAGCCTGGTGTCAAGTTACTATTTAACTTTCAATCCAGCGCCATCATCATGTCAACCTTTTAATTTGGTTTATGTCAAAAAACCTGCAGAAGTAATGACATTCCCATCAGCCTCTGCTGTTAATTAACAAATGCTAATAATATAATATATAATAATAATGATAAGCTATAACTTTTTATCACGCGATTAAAACTTTATTCTCCTAATACCATGATTTTATTTAATAGAATTATGACTTTATTCTTGTAATATTTGAGCTTTTTCTCAAAATATTACAACTTCCCTGACAAAACATGGGCCCCCACAGTGGCTTTAATACGCCAAGTATATAAACTCAACTGTATCAAGCACTGGAGCGAGGAACAACAACTGCAGGGCGATAGTCGCATGAATCCTGACACGTTCTCACATCCTGAATCTGTTCCTGGTATTTTCTTTATATGTCAAGGAGCATGTTCAAGATAAAACAGGGTGTTAATTTGCTTGTGATATGCTTAAAAATGACACAGGTACTGACCAAGTCCTCTTAGTGTGCCCAGGTGTGTAATCATGTAGTTACTGATGCTGTGATTGGCCAGAGAGTCAAACATGCTGCTGAGAGCCGACGCGCCCGCCGCTGTGCCAATCAGATACTCCAGGATCAGGTTCCAGCCAATGAAAAATGCCACAAACTCCCCGACTGTCACGTAGCTGTAGGTGTAGGCCGAGCCGGTCGTCTTGGGGACCCGGACACCAAACTCTGCGTAACACACACCTTCGGGAAAAAAAATACAAAAACATATATAAGAAATAATGTGAGTATATCTTTTTTCTCCACTGTCGTCCAAAAACTGTTGCTTGATCACCATCAACACACATCCCACATACACACTGTTCTGCTGCTACAAAAACTCACTACACCACCAAATGTGGATTAATCCGCCGCTGAAAATAGTCCCCAACAAATGCAGTATTTCTTAATAACACATTGTTGGTTTGAGTCTTTTCATAGGATTTGTTGACTGTAAGAAAAACATGGAATAACACCTCTTCTGATTCAGTACAGTTCTCAAGTTAATACACTTAGTTACTCTCCAACTCTGGTTGAAATATGTTGTGTTGTGTCACCTCATGCTGTCTCACCTGACAGTATGGACGCCACCGCAGCGATAATAAAAGACAGGATGACCCCAGGCCCAGCCATAGCCTTGGCAACCAGCCCGGCGACCACGTACATCCCCGTGCCGACGCAGCTGCCCACCCCGAGCGACACCAGGTCCACGGTGGTCAGGATCTTGGCGAGCCCGACCGCCGACCCCTCCCCGAGCTCAGTGAGGTCGTCAGAGCTGTGAGCCATGGAGCCCACAGGTTTGGTCCTCAGCAGGCGAGAGTACATGTTGAACCAGGCGTCCCCCAAAGACAGCCGGCCCAGCCACGCCGCCATCACCGCACCTGTTTCAAACCTGTTAATGTGTGTGTGTGTTTGTGACTCCCTCTACCTTTTCTCTGTCACTGCTTCTATCATTCTTTCACCCTCATCACGAGTCTCTGCTCTCTCTTCTTTGTTAGGTTCGTTCTTCAAGAGCCACGGATCCAAACGGAGGGCAAAGACTCTGAACAGAAGAGATGGAAGTGTTCAGATCATTTAATTCAGTAAAAGTAACAATAATACAATAAAAAGACATCCCATCACAGTACTGGACTTCACAGAAGTAAAAGTACAAAAGTAGCAACAGTAACTTACAATATTTCCCTTTGAAATGTAACATAAAACAGAAGCTTCTAATGACAAAAGAATATCCATTATAAATAACCAAATTACAAATATATACTATATCCATCTTTTTGCAATAGCTTGCTGTTGATAAGAAATTCTTCCAAATGGGGGAAACAAAATAAGGGAACGTAATTTTAACACACATACTTTAGCAGAATATGATCAAAACAGAATTAAAACCAATTGAAGTTAAAGAGACTTTAAGGAAACCCTGAGGATGTGAGCCTGCAGGTGATGATGGGATACCATCAGCTGCTCCCTTCACTCACTAGAGCGAGACTCCCTCTCTGAAACATTAATGAACACCGGGGATCTACTTTCACAATGGAAAGGTACGACGATGGAGGCTAAAACTGAACAAAACACACACCTGAACCAACTTCTACAAACCAGGAATTCCTGCTACACACACCTGAACTGATATCACCCAGCGGTCAACACCAGGCCGGGTTAAAGACAGTGAAGAGCACTGACAGTTTCCTGCTTGTGGTGTAAAAATACTGACACTGAAAAAACAAACATGCATTTTAAAGATGCACACCTGAGCAGACAGGTAATACACTCACCTGCTGTGGGTTCTCCTGAGGAAGTGTGGGAGGTGCTCGGGTTGGAGTCCACGTCTTCTGCAGACCTGCAGGAAATGGTGACGGCAGGAGACGGCAGCATTGATCGTTCAGACCTGACACCATGTGATCAGGCTGGTACATTATTGAACACCTGAGACGGACTGTGTGTGTGTGTGTGTGTGTGTGTGTGTGTGTGTGTGCAGCTGTCATCATTCATTCATAGGCGGGGGGATAGAAGAGCTGCTGTGACGTGTGTGTGTGTGTGTGTGTGAGCTGCAGCTGCCATAGGTGACGTTTCTTTACTCTTTGAATGCAGAGCTGGGAACTGACCAGGTGTGTGTGTGTGTGTGTGTGTGTGTGTGTGTGTGTGTAACCAGGTATGTAATGGAAAGTCTACCTGGAAATGTCTACCTGCAGGAGTTTTATCCCCTTTTTAGGTTGACATGAATCTTAATATTCAGCTGAAGTTAATAAAACAAAACATGTCTGTGAAGGTTCATAGGAGTCCCAACTCAAAGTCTACTTAGTGGCTTTTTTTCTGCAGCTTTCGACCGTGTCCTCGTCGGCAGATGGAGTTGGCTCAGTTGTCACGGAGATGGATGTGCTGCAGACTTCTCTTCTGTGTTGGTTTATTTACAGAGATACAATATGAATGCACCATTAATAGTATGTATGTTTTAGTCAACAGCTGCATCATCTCATTGTAAGATTAAACCAGAGGATTCAACTGAAAGAGAGAAGTGATCATATATTGATTGTTAAAAGGGAAAATTATACATCCAGAGACGGAGAATTGGACTTCAAAATTAAAGTTAGAGGACTTGCAAGAGACAAAAAGAAAAAAAGAATGATCATAATGGAAGCAGAAGAGGCTGAGATGTCCTGATGTATGTCAGTATGGATCCAGCCTACATTTCCCATCATGCAATTCAAGCACCTTTCACTGATCCTCTCTGCCTGGCAAACAGCCACGTCGACTTTCATAAATCTGTGGGCCCCGCCCCACGCCGAGATAACCCTGATGACATCACTGTGACATCATCGGGGTATTGTTCTCTGACTTGACAAAAAGTCGCCCAGAGCCACAGACGACATGAAGCGACTGTTTTCACCGTGCGGCTGGTGGCTGCGTGTGTGTGTTGTATCGCTGTTGTTGTAATCTGCAGGTAATCTGATTCTCAGAGTCAGATTACAGCGTTACCTGCAGACACGGTAACACGATGGAAACAAGACACCCTGGGGGGGGCAGACACGGTGAGGCTTTGATCTTGTGTCAGTTTGAGTTGATCTGGATCCACTTGGACCAGCTCTGGCACTCAGGTGGCAGCGTACCTGAGTGCCAGTATTCATCACACAGGTGACACGAGTCTGGGAAGCAGTCGTTGCTGTGTTTATGCCGCCGTCTATTGGATCTATTGGATTTTCTGATCGATCAGCCAGTCAATCATGATCTGTTAACACTGGTCCGGGATCTTGACTCCTGTTCTCTCTGGAGAACCTGCTTTTACCATCTGTCCTTCTGTCTTGTGGACTAGTATTACCTGTAAAGCACCGGTCTCTTCAACAGTATATATTGTATTTCTGTAACTGATATTCAAACCCAAGTCTCATCTTAAATTCTGAATGTTTTGTGCACAGGTTTGGACACAAAAATCCAGAAACTTGAAAATCTGCCCAAATCTAAAATACATTTCTGCTTGTTTGAACAATTCTTGAGCTACTGATGGAGTCAGGATACTAATCGAGCACTGAACTAAGATCTTTACTGCCATTTAATGTTAAATCTAATCTCAAAACTTTAACCCCGCCATTTGAAATCAGCAGGTTTAGGGGAAAATGTGTAGAAAAGCCCCGGCAGTTTCATACAGCTGTCATGTGGCTTTCAGAGCCACTTTCTGGAGGAGCTCACTTCTCCACCAAAAACACAAACTCCTGTTATTGTTGTTCAAAAGATACAGATTCTGTGATTTGGAAAATACCTGAAAAACTACAGTATATAACAGCAGGTGGAATACTTTCAATTCCCCCAAAACTGTAGATACAGAAACAGTGTGCAGTTATGGAAACTAAATCTAAAGAGTGTGGGGTTCATTTGTGAACAATAAATAACTTTAAAACATCACATTCATGCACCATACTTACACTTTTTATTGCTTCTATATCTTTTCCCTCATTTAGTGCTTTAAACTGGATGTGAACTGTAACTGTGAAGTGTCTGTATGTTTTTAAACCCACTAACTGTGACTCCTTATATAAAGATTTGAAGGTAGATGCATTCCTGAGGCTACGGGCTTTATACGCAACAGATGAGCGAACGGGAGTGAATCCAGACACACACACACACACACACACACACACACACAAAGGGCACGAGCAAAGCAAAACATCCTTTTCTGTTTAAGGGAATAAAGGTTTTGGTTGGCAGCCTGAAGCAGTTCACACAGGACAGGAGCCTCATCCTGCCAGTCTGACCTGTGGAGGAGTCTATGAAGTGGAAATAAGATCCTTTGGTTGATTTTTGTTTAGTGTTTCTTTTAGGAAAGCTGAAACACCTGCCTGTACAAAGGCTATTATCGCACCAGAATTGAACAACTACAGCTCCCATGAGGCACTGCTAAGACTCATGGGATATGTATATATGTAACTGTATATCATCAACATAATTTGCCTTTGAAACGAATGAGCGTACAGCGAATCATGGACAGAGATTTAATAGATTCATCACGTTTAACTCTCATGCCGTCAAGCTGCTAAATGCTCCTGGGTCAGATCTTACATGTTATAAATTACACTTGGTGGGGGGTGATTTATGTTACAAATTTATTGTTTGATTTTAGTGTTTTCTATTTGTCACAGAGACGATTAATTAAATGAGTTTAAAGTTCAAGCTGAATGTTTTGCAGTAGTCAGAAGTGCTGTTGCCACAATATTAAACTGCATCACAACAGTATGTGCAGCACCACCTAGTGTGCATTTAGGTGTTTGTTATTTAACCATCCGTCATTGTTCCAAGTGAGGTGGACAAAATAATAGAAACACCTGTCAGTAAAACCAATTCAGTTCAGCAGCCTCTAAAACAACTAGAACACTATGAAGGATTTATTGCTGAACTGGCAAGTGTGTGAGGATTTTTAGTAAATAATCCATGGGGGAACACTTTAATTGAACACCCCTTAAGAAACAAATTCTAATCTGAGTAATCAGGTAAAGGTTTTGTTCTTAAAAAGGTTGTTGTATTGCTCTGAATGGAAAAATATTTCAATTTATGGTGAATATTGATGCTTTTCACTCATTTTAAAAAGATATTTTGATAGTGTGATGTATTATAGATATTTACCAAATTTCCTGGATAAAGTGTTGTGCACTTACACACGTACCTGACTCCATATATCAGCAGTAAAAACTGTAGTAGGAGTTACTACAACTCACACCTGTCATGTATTTAGGTGTGCTGAGACATTTTTTGAGACCACCACATTAAAAAAAAAAAAAAAAAAACACAAGACAGAAATGTTATTTTTCCACATTTATTCTCCTGTTCTACACAGCTGCTGCAGCCGTTTACTCGTCTGCATCCGACTCCTCCTCGTCGTCCTGACTGATCTGGAAGTAACGCAGCTCGTACGTCTCCTTGTCGGACGCGACCACTCTCAGCCAGTCGCGGAGGTTGTTCTTCTTCAGGTACTTCTTTGTTAGGTACTTCAGATACCTAGTGGGGAGACGTGGAGGATAAAATAAGTAATACGCTTCATAAAAGTGTGTACACAGCATTTAAAGATTTTCATCTGGTTCCATCTTTAATGTGGGCAACAACAGTTTTGCAGGGTTGCTTTCAGTATAATGTTCGCCTGAAGCTCGGGAGCTGCAGTACATCTCATCTCACCTTTTGGAGAACTGCTTCTCGGACGACACGTTGATCTTGTTCTTCATGCGGCCGACCTGGACGATGTTACCCAGGTTCCCCGTCTTTCCATTGACCTTTATCCTCTCTTTCAGGAAGGATTCCTGTTGGGCAGAGCACAGTAACACACTAGGGAAGAGAACCCTAGTAGATTAGGAGCTAGGGAAGGGAGCCCTAGTCCAGACACAGGGTTAGCTGCTTGCAAAGATCACTAAATTAACCCTTTCATGATTTTATTATGGAGAAGGTTAATTTTAAACTCCTAATCAAAGTCTCACACTTGAATGGTTTAACAAGTGCAGTAATGCAATAGGACTTACAAAGTTTGCAGAGTCCAGGATCCCATCCTCCACAGGGTGGGTCAGGTCCAAGGTGAACTTCCATCCAGCTCCCTTTTTGGCCTTCTTGCCCACAGTCGGCCTCTTCTGTTTGATCTGTGAGGTTAAAACAACACAGGGACAAGATCAGACACTTCAGGTGTTTGCAGCAGCACAGATCGGACTGTGTCCTTTAAAGTCACTATTCTAGCTTTTACTGTTCACCTTTTTATTTATTTACTTTTACTTTGCTATTGCCAAGTACTATCTAGATTTGTACTGGAGGTAAACAAAGATATATGTGGCAATTAACTGTCTAATATCTACCACCACACTGCATGTTAATACATCATATTCTTCATGACAGAATAAATCTTTCAGATATTTAAACTAAGCCGAACTGGCCAGAAGGACTTAGACTACCTGCTTACAGACAGTACACACCAAGTTTACCAGACATGCGGAGGAAAACCACTGATATGAGTTAAAACACAGTTTGTCCTCTGGAGATCGGCCTGCTGTCAGACTGACGGAACACGTGTGAGCGTCTCTGCGAGCTAATGCTAACTCTGATAGCTCCTCGTGTCCCTGCACTAGGCGGCTAAAAGTTTATCAAACGGCTCAAATATAAAAGCGTCACGTTACTTTAGCGGATAACGACCAAAAACTCAAAACAAGCCAACGGAATTAACAAGAAACAGCGTAAATTCCGCAGGAGCTGCCCGGACTTACCGGCGCCATGTTGAGAGCTCAGACGGGAAAGAGCGAACCGGACGTGACGCAGCAGTGACGTACTCTCTGCCGCGTGGAACGCCCTTACCAAATATGGTCACAGGTTGACGGCAGAGACAAACAGGAAGCTGGAAACTTTCAGCTTTATTTCAGGAGCTTCACCTGCAGCATTTCACCCGGGTTTGGGTTAAAGTTTCGCCTGTTGTTTACCGGAGCTGCCTGTGGGATGATGCAAGTCCAAAGGTCAACTACACCCCGCACACACCCTGATAATAAACCTGCTGAGCCTGGTTAATCACTGACACACACACACACAGAGGCCTGCTCTGCCCTGGGCCTCAGACCAGCCCAGCTCATTCTGCTGCATTTGTATGAACACAAGAGAGAGAATAAAATCCCTCATGATGACTCAGAGAAGCCAGACAGTTAGAGACAGAAAAAAAAAAAAAAAAAAAGCATGCATCCTTCTTTCCATTGTGGTCCATTTGTGGTTTGGTGTGCAGACACGTGAATGTAGGGACATTCATGCAGGGCGTGTCTGTATATGAAGTCTTCAAATGCGAGTAAATGAGTATTGAAGCTTCCATACAAAACATGCAGCCTGTAACCTGGAACTGTTGATGTATAGGCTTGTTTCAGTCTGTGTGTTCATTTTTCTCCTAAAACAAAATTATGTATATATGATTTTATCATATCGGAAGTTTTTATAAGTAGCTGAACTGCTCCAGTCATTCCATGAAACTAATGAAATGTTTGGCCGCTGAGCGGGATCCTTTGAGATCGTCCAACCTGCACCACCGGTTTCTACATTGTGTAAAGTCTCTCTCCATCTGCAGTGCAAAGAAAACACACACACAGAAGTTCAGGTGCCATTTTCAACCAGCAACACAACTTCACGTTTAAAGTTAACTAGTAAAAGATCACAGAAAAGGCTGCAGAATAACCATGAATACTGAGGAGACGTGGTAGGTTGGACGGGGGCCCTTTTGTCTGTGTTCAAGGGCCCATTGTCTCATAATCCATCCATGTTGTAGTTCCTCTGCGGTCGAATACTTTTTTTCTTGCTCAGATGACCCAAAGAATTGAAGCGGCAGCCAGGATAAGAGCTGGTCGAACTCTCTAAATGCTCTGGAAAGGTGCTTGAATGCTTCATGTTTTATCTCCTTTAACATAGGATGCACTGGAGCATCCTTCACTAAAGGAGGTAAAGCCGTCCCATGATTCCCGACGCACCATCCGGCCGTTCACACGTTGCATAATTCCACAGCTTAAGTGAAGTAGGATTTTCTTTAGACTGCAATTGCTTTTTCCTGCGTCTTCATGAATCCTCCTTCACATCTTTATGTGTTTAGGAAACAAGTAATGTTTTTTTTTTAGACTATATGATCACAGCCGAAATGTATGTCACCCACTGCTGAGGTTGACCTGCTGTATATTAACAGGTCAGTCACCATCAGGTGTTTAATGCGTTAACTAAAGTAGAGAACTTTGTTTAATTCACCTCACATATGTAACTTTAACTTCTGATCCACTTCTAGTTAAAAAATAAAAAAGCCTAATAGCACTTTTGCTTTGTCAGTATAAAAGAATATAAAAAAAGGGGGATTTAAAGTACTTATACTTATTTCAGGATCAATGTTACTCATTTTAAACCTGAAGTTTATCAAGACATCTTCAGTAGAAAACACAGGTAGTTAGCATGTAAAGTATAAAATTGGAGTACAGATTCAACCCTTTTTGCTGGGATTTGAGCACTTTTTTTACGTCCACCACTGAGCTACACCCTCACTTTGATTTGCTGACTCAAGCGATCACATTACCCAGTATATTAAGAGACAGAAAACCAGACATAGTTTGCAGTTTTTGTCCATTTGTTTCATCGTTTTATTTTTGCCATCTCCAGTCAGGTGACAAAGGCCTCGAGTGAACAAAAAGTTTGCAACTCTACCACCCTCCCCAACCCGATCGAGTCCCTCAAAAGAAACACACGCCTCACTGCAAACTGCCTCACACATTTCGGAGGCCCACACCGCTACACACTCATGCCTCTCAAAACAAAATGTAACACTCCTTTGTATTGGGGGATGACCGGGGCAGCGGGGTGGGCCCCTGGCTGCCCCGGTGGACGAGAGGTGTGAGCGCACTGGACCCTCACGCCCCTCAAACGTCTACACAGACAAGAGACTGGCATCACGAGGGTAAATCACTGAAGTTTGTTTCTGTTCTGGCGGGGGGGGGGGGGAGAGAAAAAAACAAAAACAAAAACAAAAAACACTTCTCTTTTCTTGGTTTTAGAGCTTTGACATGCTGGGGTGGACCTCAAGTGCTCTTAAGTGCTAGCCACCACCAATCCCAGCGATTAGGAGGAAAGCGGGCCTTGTCGCGCCCAATCCACTCAGGAACCAGAGCCACCCAAGGCCATGCTGGAAAGCGGTATGGCTGCTAGGACGACCTAAACCAGAATTTAATATCTACAGGGGGCAACCCTCCCTCCCTCCCACCCACCCACTGCATTAACAACTGAAAAACTGCGACCCTCCCCTCCCCTTCCCTCTAAAAGGCTTTAGACCTGCTATATTCAAGAATATAAAAAATAATCATACAAAAGCTGAATCCCGTTGTTATTTAAACATTCAGGAATGTGAGTGGCAAAACCAACACTTTGAAGGCAAAAATAAGCAGGAATGAGCAACTGATCATTATTTTTGAAGTTGTTTTATATAAAGTAGATTGTTACCAAACAAAACCTCAGCGGTCAGGCAGAGGACCACGCAGCGAGCTGCGGTGGAACTTTCCCAACAGCGATGGAAAAGAGAAACGAAAAGGGGATGGAGAAAAAAAAAAAAAAAAAAAAAGATCAATGATGAGAGAAATCACAACAGAATGATTGAGGTTGTCTGTGAAGGCCGACGCTTTGGTGACAGAACCAATGAGAATGCAAGAGACTGGTTGTGGGTGGTGCTTGTTGCCTGGGCAGCAAAGTCCGTCTCCCTATTTGTTGGCCAAGACCTTGGTAGCGACAGCACATTCCTCCCCCATGGCAGAAATCACGGTGACCTGTGGAGGGAACACAACATGTTCGAGTCAATCATCTGAAACTTTACACATGCAGCTCGCACGCCTCACATTTCCCCCCCGTGTGACAACCTTCTGCTCTAATCCAGGACTGAATCCTGTCCGAAACTAACGGAATGATAAAACGTGGCAGACGTTTCTGCCGTCATCTCAAGATGGTATTTATGTTCTCACTGCTGCCAAAAATGTCAAGAATTTGCCGTCGTCATTTACATCTTTCAGTTTCTGGTTTCGGGCATCCTCGGGACTATAAATCATGATTCAAAATGTTTACAGCCCAGGAATTACACTGGGGCATTAAGCATCACGTGAAACCCGCTAATATAACCGAGCAGCCATTAAACGGGTGTAACAACAAGGCTGCATCTAATAATTAGATTTAGCTTTTACGCTTACCATGAATTCGTCGCCCGCTTCAAACTTTGACTCGATTTCCCTGCCGACATCGCTGTCGGGGACGCGCAGGTCCTCCCTGATATCGCCGTTGTCGGCCATCAAGGTCATGTAGTTTTCATTGATGTTAACCAGCTGAGGACACATTAGAAAAGAGTCAGTGACTGCATCGACATGAACACCACAACACTGTTGACCTTATTAAAAAAAAAAGTTTCAATTATTATTTCTGCTATGGAGCATATCCAGGTTAATGACTATTAGTTGTCCTCCAGCGTTCAATCTCAAAACTCAGATGATAGAGCAACAGTGGTTTGCAAAAGCTCAGATAATTCCAGTAACGTGACTGAAACTGGCATATTACACATGTAGTCAAAAGTGCTGTTTACTTATATTCATTGTATTTTCTTGTTCAAATAAAGATAAGGAGATGATCAGAGTTGGAAGGGAAAAACGTGATTACAGCTGAATTTTTGCTGGAAAATGTTTTTGCTTCTACTAACAGTTAACATTAAAGATTAATCAAACAACCACAATATTGACTTGAAAATGTACCCGTGATAAGATAACATGGAACATTTCTGCATGATGTAAATTATGCGAGTAGCCTGCAGCTTCTGACTGCAAAGAGCTGAACTTCACAGCTCTGCCAGCGGCCACACGTCCTTTCTAATTGAGTTCAGCATTCTTTGGTTAACTTCGGTGACACTTGTGTGATAGAGAGTTCCACAGATGTTTGGACCGCCTGCTTACCTGGTAGTCTAACCTCTTGATGGAGGGAACATCCATGTTGTGGGTGGAGGGGCACATATCTTCATGCTTCTTGTTGGTGAAGATGTCAATACCAACCAGGTTAACCTACACAAGAAAGTTTGGTTTATCATGCTGTGATTTTAAGAATTCAAGAAACCTGTCTGAACTCATCTGGGCAGGTAACAAAAGACAGGACAATATTTGCATTTAGAATTTTGAAAACATGTTTCAAAATGTGATGCATTTCCATTTGATGCAGGATTTAGGTAAGAAATGAATCATTTAAACTGATGAACGAGGGACTTTAACGTCTGACGGAAAAATTAATTTAGCAAGCCAGTGTAATTTGATTCCAATCCCAAAAAAGTTAGGAATTTTACAAATTTCTTTAGGTTTTAATCACTAATTAATCTTCATTTTTCCACTTATTGTGACCTCGTCCCACATGAGGGCAAAGTACAATGTGGGAGCACCCTGATGTTTGAAGAAAAAGATAAGGAAACATAACTAAAGCAACACTCCAGGCAGTGTGGATCAGACTGGTCTGAAATCTGAGCTCAAGTCAAAGCTGAGCCTCCGGTCTCTGCCAAAAACCATCTTTTCCCTTTCCAAACTCCATTACAGCTGCTCTCGGACTGAGGGGGCTACATGACTGAGCTCCAACGGTTATTTTACCTTGGCATGTCCGTGCTTGCCGGTCTTGGAGGTGGACATCTCCACAATTTTGCAGGGGCGTCCCTTCAGCACCACATACCCGTTCTTACGCAGAGCAGAGCACTGCATAGGGAAAGTGGCGGAGGCGCCAGACTCGCCAGTCTGGAAGTCAAGGTCGGCATCTGTCATGGTGCGATGGGTCAGGGGCGCTGTAAAAGATATCCACAGATCATTACCTCACTATCAAACACAGAAAACATTACATTTGCTGCATTGGACCACGGGTGTAATTTACTTAACGGATACAGCCAAATTTAGCCATGACATGATTTATTCTGGACCTGCATACGGAGCCTAATGTTCAAACCTCATCTCGGTGTTGATGCATGTGATTTACACACAAAACTGTATTGATGCTGTGACTCCAATACAAACACGGCTGGCAGTAACTATGAAGGTATCTTAATCTATTTATACTGTAAAAAACTAAACTAAAAACCAACGATTTCTCCAAAAACTCAAAATTTGAGTTGTTTTAGGTTAGATGGGTACATGAGTATCACTCAATGACCCAATAAAAACATCTTATTACTTTCTTAATGTGGCTAAATAATAAATAATATTATTGTACAATAATCCTGTTACAGATGCTGATTCTCAGGGTGTAACAGCAGTTTAATGGCCCTGTCCCCTGGCTTTGCTCGGGACCACTGCAGACCTTTTTTTTTTCCCGTCCAGGGGCCACACCGTGCGGCCGGATCGATATCGCGAGATCTCGGTGAAAGTGGCATCCTCATGATCCGGCTCCGCAGATTAAATTAAATCCGCTCCGAATAATAAAGTCAGAAACTATAAATAAAAGCACCCGGCAGCGACCGGCGGAGGCACGGAGCGCCGGCCCGACTCGACACGAGGCCGCCGGCTGCGCCACTCTCGGTTCCACCGCTGCTTCATTATTTTATTCACATTTTTAAATTCCAGCCAACAACTTCCACTTAAACTTCACCTACACTAACGTTTCCTGACACGCTGACACAACAGCAGCCGAGACTTTACGGACAGAAACTAATAAAGAGTTTATTTCAGGGCTCTTCTCTGGACACATTAGCCGTTCACAGGTTAGCCGGCCCGGACAGCGCCAGTTAACGGTGCAGCGCCAACCGACAATAACGCAACCGACGCCGCCATCAGCTGATATTATTTCACATTTTCCGGTTCACACGGCCGGTGTGGAGCTAATTCACGGTACCGGGGGTGGTGGGGGGGGAACATGCGGCGGGTTGAGCGGCCGACGCGCGCGGCTGCGGCGGATTCACAATAAGCGACGCGCCGTTATCCGCTAACTAGCGCCGGGCTAACGGCGGGTGGCCGGCCGAGGCACGGCGGCGATCGGCGGCGGCATCGACGGGAGAAGATTAAATGAAACTCCGGTCGGGTGTGGGACCCGCCGCGGGTCGTGGTGGTGGCGGACGCGGCGGCCATGAGCGCGGACGGAGTGACAGGCGACTTCCAGCGAGGAGCCGCCGCCGCCGCCGAAGGCCGCGTGTCTCTTTGATTCAACCTGGTAACGTTAGCAGGAACATGGACACCCACACCCTGCCCTGCCATCGACCACAGCGCGCCGGGAAAATAAATTACTGCCTCCACGGCTCCTCACGCAGCCACACGGTCGCTTTAACACCTCCGGGACCGTTATCTGGCGGCCTAAATGCCCGTTTAGTCCCCCGTTATCCCCCCTAAGGCAGAAACACGCGCCATGCCACACTTACCTTCCAAGAAAAAGAGGACCGAAAGTGCGCATGCGCGGCCAACTTTACTGCAGCATCCGTAGAGGAAGAAGAAGGGGGGGGGGGGGGGGGGGGGGAGGAAGAGGAGGGAGGGAGGAAGAGGAGGAGGGTGAGGGGGGGTTCATGTGTTCCGGTTGGAGCCCGGCAGAAAGGGTTGCCAGGTCTGAGGCGGGCAGACATGGCAACCCGACAGATCCGAGAGGACTGGACCTCCCACCAGCAATACTCCAGAGACGGAAAAGTATTATTATATATTATTATTGATTAGCATCAGATTGATTAATCACTGTCACCTGTCACTGTTAATCATCTGTCTTTACTGCACTATTTTCACCCACATGTTACATATTAACATTTTAGTGAAAGGTGTATATTCTGTACAATGTTTTACCTCTTCATTTTTAATTTTTATTATGATATTTTCCACTTGTTTATTTATCTGATGAACAAGCGTATTTCCCCAGTGTGGGATGAATAAAGTCTTATTTCTTCTTATCTTATCTTATCTCATACTCAAAGTACCAAAAGTAAAAGTACTCATTATGCAAAATGGCCCATTTCAGAAACATGTATATCTTATTACTGGTTACTGTTACTGTCTACAACCTGCTCACATCACAGTATTGAGACTGTTTATAACAGTAGGTGATCATCTCTGTATATCTGAACCACCACTGTATATGTATGTATAAGCTACCTGTCTATCATACTTAGTTTACACATCTAACTAATACTCACCTGGCTGCCACAGCTGTCAACTGTCTAATACAGCATTATATTTTATTTAATTATGTTTTAATATACTCTTTACTTATATTTTAGCTGCTGCAGAATGTTATGTTCATGTAGTCAGGTTTATTTGTCCAGTTGTGACGTATACATTTTATAATTATTATTAATAATAATAATAATGAATGCAATATTGTTGATGCATTGATATATAAGCAGCATATGAATGTTGTAGTTGTTGTGGTGGAGCAAATTTTAACAATTTTATATACTTTTTAGGTATTTTAATGGCTTTTAATGGATATTTTTTGTGTACAATCTGAATTCTAACAAAAGCTGTCAAATAAACGCAGTGAAGTGAAAAATGGTTTTGCTGTTAAATGTAGAAAGTCGCCTTCAATACTAACACTAACTCTCCTCGCTTCTTAAAACTTCTCTCTTTGTGAAAGCTTTTGGAAATGTTTGATATATGATTTTATTTTTTATAGTTTTTATTTGCCTTTATTGGATCTTGTTCATGTTATTGTTTGTTCCTTCCTCTGTGCTCCTGTCCTTTGGCCTTATTCTCATTTTATCTGCCTTGTCCGGTTTTATTTTCTATTGTGAAGCACTTTGTAACATTGTTAGGAAAAGTGCTATATAAATAAATCTTATTATATTATTATTAATTGGAAATACTTGCATTATGAAACAAGATTTGGAGTGAATGCAGGGAAACTGGAGTTTAAAGGACTGAAGAGGATGAAATTTAATAAAAACATTTCCTTCTTCATCCTTTACTCATTTTATTGTTGTAGTTTTGTATTTATGCTATAATTCATTAATAAATAGCAAAGCATTGTTTACGAGATATGATGGATTTACCCCTGATGTATATGTCACCTTGTTTTATTTTATGTAATATTTCCATGGTTTCTACCTGTAAATCCTGGACACTATTGACCATTTGCCCTCATTTTATTGTTCTTTCTATCCTCACAGCCGAGTTTTTCATCCTACACACCTGTCAACAAGACATCATGCTGCAAGAACTGTGTCGTGCAAATCCAGTGTGAAGAAAGAGAGCGGAGCAGGCGCTGTTGCTGTACAAGGAGAGGACATTTATTGTAGAATTTCCAACATCACAGATGTGTGTTACCAGATTGAGGTCGTCTTTTGACTGATTCCAGTGATTCAGACAAGGTGAAAACATACACTCACATGCATGTCACACACCTGTGCATACACCTGTTCGCCTACACACCCAAACATACACACACACGCGCGCGCGCACGCTCACAGGCTAACAGCCGTACATACGTTCACAGTCTTGATACGTACAAAAATTGAAATACAAATACAAATAATACCACAATAAAAACATTGTATTTTTTTTTTTTTTTAGAAATTCTTATAGCTATGTTCTCTATTCTGTAGAAAGACAACTAAGCTTTAATAAGTGAACATTATTTTTTTGTCTTTCTCTAAAATGATCAGTAAGATATAACGAAAATTCTTACAGTATATATATCTTTTTATCTATGGTTTCTCAAACTGACCCTGCCTCCTGACCTTTATTCACAGGGTGTTGATTAATGCTAACATCCCGCACATGTAAAAGGCTTCAGCTGGCCTTAAAGCGGCATTGCTTACACCTATCTCATCCTTTACGATCAATGAAAAGAATATCAAGTAAAAGATGAACCGCTTTCCTGATCACAATCCCACAAACATCAGCGCCAAAGGGTCGATCCCCGCCAAAAATATAGAAAAATGTCATCCCAAAGTGATGCTGAGCCCCGTCCTGCTCGCTCTTTATAAGCTGCTCTGGGCGTGAGCATCAACAAAATGCCTAAAATATAAATTTAATGGTAAATGTATAATAATCCAGTGTACAATCTTGACTTATCCGACTGATATCATGGGATAAAAGCCCAGATGCTAAGCTAAGTTAAAACTTTCAATTTACAGCTCAGTGTTGTGAGAAAAATGCTTTAGGGCTCATGTAGCAAGCCTCCCCGTCAGACCCGTCCATGTATTGCCTTAAACTTACAATTCATAACAAGTGACGACAGGTAAAACGTGTATGTCACCATGCAAAAATGCACAACTAAATACAGTGATGAACCACGGAGAAAAAAGAGTAAACTTGGAGCGTTTAACCCAAACCAAACTTTTGTGTAAGTCTTCGCTCGGCTCGTTGGTCAGAAAAAAAACTCCCATCTGAGAGAAACTACAGAACGGACAGATTTACAGAGGTATGACAAAAAAGAAAAAGAAAAGCCAGACTGTTATTTTTTTTTCTTCAGAGTTTTCACCTGCTTTGCGAAGTCTGTCCGTAACATCAAAGTGAGTATTTACACAGGTGAGGTGAACACAGAACAGCAGGGACAGAAAAAGGTGGAGAGAACAAAGGGCAGAAACTTCCAGAAGTTGGCAACTACTCTACGCCAAGTTCTTCTTGCGAGAAACGATGTGAAGATTTTGTTATTGTTGTTATTCGTTATCAATATCTACAACTTTCCTTCTCCTATCAGAAATACACCAGGACAAAGTAGCCACAGTAGCTGGAGCCAACCGTGCCGCATCCTCAAAGACAAAGTCTCATTTCCCCTGTGACACCCACTTGCTTGTTTGTAGTATTTTTCTCTCCTAATGGGGGAACAGACACAGAAGGCGTTTCAGCAGCAGCACTCAGAATGAGTGTTCACACTGTGAGCAGCACCGCCATCGAGCCACAGCAGGTCCATTCATTACCTACCGATGGAGAGCGGTGATCGGGGGAAACGGCACGCCATGTCGGCCCCGGGTGGATTTTTGCTTTATGAGGAAAACCTCTGACAGCGCAGAGAAGACACCCTTACGTTTTTGCTACAAGATGTTAGTCTAGAAAACATCCATCTGAGATTTGGAAGAGGTTTAACAACGACAAGAAGTGTCATATGTATTTAATTTGAATTCAACATTTGGCCGGAGGCTCAGAGTGGTTAAAGGCTGATTGTCCACACTTAGCCGGCTAATTCAGAAAGGTTTGAAAATTACATGTTCACATTAGGTTGTTTTTGTAAAGATCTTGATTCATACTTCAACGCCTGAACAGCAGGAAAATGGGAACATCTCTTCTTAAGGCGCCTATACAACGTTACGACATCATTGCATACCACGCTGTGTGAGAGGAGTCCTTTAAAGTCTTGGCTTGACCCTTGACTTTGAAGTAACGTTTGCGGGCGTAGCATTACACTATACCACCCGTGTGTTCTGTGTCATTTCATGCCGTGTTTCGATTGGACGGGTCGTAGATGTGGGTCGCAGCAGCAGCAGAGGACGTTAACATTTGGACTGATGACGGAAGATTTCACCACGTTTCTCCCACGATTGTCAACTTTTGTCCGAGTCGCACATTGCAAAGGGGACTTTACTCGACCCACATCTGGTCAGCGGCTGCTTCTCCACTTTACCAGGAAACAGTCTGAACTGTGTCTGGGCATGCTGACGTTACAATCAAACATTTGGTTAGACTTTATTGATTTATCCACTTTGTTCTCGAAAAGCTAAATTTTTGGGAGATACAAACATTGGATTAGTGAGGCCAAATTGGCCGGCTTAGTGTGGATACACTGAGTTGCCTGCAAAGTGATTTTGGTTCAGGCCAGAGTGACTTTTACATTGACAGACTTCAGCTAAGAAAGTCTCAAAATCTGCTGCATCCACTGTTTGGGCCAATGACAAGCTCAAGTTCTTCTTCTATTGATGCTACCTTAACAGCCAGCAACGTTTACTCATTATAACACAGCGCAGAAGAAACCGTCTGATTCGTCAGACCACCTGCATCGCCGACAACAAGCAGAGTAAAAATGACAACTCGTACTCGCAGTGTGAACACCCTGTAAGAAATCATTAATGTGCTACACAAAGAACTTCTCTACAGCTCAAGTCAAAGGCTACTCGGCATGATGTCAGCGTCCTTTAAAGTCCGGATCTAAACTCTCAAGAACAACCATCAGCCCAATCGAAGAGTCCACAGGGAAGGCGAAGGCGTCGTCCACTGTCTGTATGTGGAGTCGCCTTTGGCCCAGCAGGCAGTGACACCATCCATGTGGCCTGCAGCGCCCCCTATAGCTGGAGGGTATCTATATGGGGGACACACTCCTGTGGTTTAACTCTTCCTCCAGATCAGCAGCTCGTTGTTTTCCTCCACAAACACACACACACACATTGTACACACACATACGCGCACACACACTGTCCTCCTGCCATCCCTCCGTCCTTCTCTCCAGATGTCGGGCGATGTTCAGAGTGAAGAAGAGGAGGGTTGTGGGTCGAAGGAGAAGGGTTACCAGTTCATCATGGAGCTTCTGTTGAGGGTCATGAAGAAGACTTGGCTGCTGCCTCCAGAACGAACAGAGGCGAAGAACACCTGCAGGGAGCAGACGGCAGCGTTAACCAGTCTGATGACTGATAAAGGCCTTCCATTTAAAATCCTGGTGTATATGATGCAGTTTTTTTTTACGTATTGATTGTAAGATTGATCTAAACTAAAAACAGGAGTGGTCGAACCACAGTGTCTATACATGTGTGAAACGATCATTTCCAAAGCCTTAAATTGAGCTTAATAATGTATATTTCTAATAAAACAACAAAAATAAAACATATTGTATTGTGCTGCACTGTAAATATGGTATCAGCTATCCTTCAAAGATATACAAAATGCATTACTTGATGCTTTGAGAACGAAACTTAACATGATCTATGAGCCTGAAGCCTGACGGAGAATAAGATTGTATATCAAAATGAAAAGCACATAACGTCCAGGTGTCCTCACCTTGTCGTTCCTCTCCGACAGGAACTTCAGTCGCTGAGCTCGCTTGTGCATGAAAACTCCGTCGAGGTGTCCCGTCTCCACGGAGCGGATCTCAATGGCCTTCTCTCCCCAGCCCATGATCTGGTTGGAGTGGATGTAGGCTGCAGGGATAGGAGAGGGGACACACACACACACACACACACACACACACACACACACACACACAGGGGGGATTGGACAGGAGAAGACTCAGCACCAGTCTCACACCCAAGCCAGTCACACATCGAGGCGTCCCCTGCCTCACCTCCGGGAGATTATTGCAGCAGTTTCTGACTGATTTGAACGATCACGACCGCGGAGCTCTTCACGGGAGAAGGAGCTCGGCGTTGGGAAAGAAAAGCCGTCAAAGCAACAGGTAATGCAGGACAGCTTAACAGGCTAGGTTTCCATTGATGGTGATGGGGTTTGATGTCAGTGTTTGATTTAAATGAATTATTTGAGCCTGGTGGTCTGAACTTTGCATGTGAGATAAAGTTGCGTGGATGTGACAGCTTGTTGGACGCCTTCAGTGACAAGCCCGGCTGGCTTTTCTGTAGCTGCTTCACAATAAAATCCTTCTAGTGGAAAACTTTTAATCTGAAGCATCAGCAGCAGGAGACGTTCGGTCGTCAATAGCAGCTTCTTAACACAGAAATTACAGCTTCGACTGCACGGCCGGGAGGGCAAATCAGAAAACAGCTGATGAATGTTAGACCAGGGACAAGTTTTACCTGCTTTTAGGAGTCGGGAACATTGTGAAGCTTTTACAAATGTGCTTTCTCTCTCATCGACAAGACCACAAACGTTGAGCCAATTAGTTTAGCACAATGTAACCTGGTGGTGGAGGCCATCTCGTTTTTGGCACTATATGGCTGGTAAGCACGGAAATGCAAATACTGACACCTTGCAGGGTCAGCAGAGAGGGTCCAGCCAGCAATGATGTACACCTTCCTCTGTCACAAAGTCCAGTGGAAGGTCTTTTTGTTTTTGCCCTGCCTTGCAGTAGAGCTCTGTCTTTTTTGCTGAGGGAAGGGATCGACCAGCAGGTCATCATCGCAGCGCGCGTGTGGAAGAAAACGCGACGACGATGCAGGTTTTATGTTTTGTTCGGGGGGTGGCGGGGGGGGGGGAGTGGGGAGGGAGGGCTGAGGCCAGGCTTGGCTGTGAGAAACTCTGGTCTGACAGTAAAATACACACAAACATGTCAACAGGAGATGATGTCCACACACAGAACACATACAGTAACCAACCAAGTGCCTCAGGACACAGACGCAGTCAGTCAGACACACATGTTTAATCAATCGGCATATCGTACGCTGACATCTGAGAATCAGAGAGTGAGGGCCGAATGGAAAAACACAGACACTTTGATCGACTCGGATCATAAGATCCAAGCTCCATCCTTGATGTGCTCGAGTTTCATCTTCATGTGGGTTGACTGAGTGTACTAATAAATAATAGATTAATTTAGATGCACTGCACTCCGCCATGATCTCAGGCAAAACTTTGATCTCACTTTAAGACTGCTGAATCGCATAAAATATCTTGTTTGGATTTAGTTGTTTTGGAGCTCACGCGATCAAGGATGAAAGTAAGAATGGGTGAGAAACTCATTTTAACACTCACACAGAACAAGAGGATGGAACTCAACACAGCAGACAAACAACACACAAGCATTTCCCCCAATGCATAAGAAAAGAAAACGCAAAGATAAACTGTATATAAAAAAAGGAAAGTGTCCAGAGTAAAAGATGTGTGTGTCTATCTGCAGATCGTGGCTGGGTGGAGGGTGGAGGTAATGCTCTGTGGGGCGTGTTGTTGTCAACTCATGCAGTAGATGGGTGTTCAACACGTGACATTAAAGAGATACACTGAGTTTTTGGGTTGTCATTCTTTGGAAAACTCACCTGTTTAGTGATGAGAACACATGACACCTAACCCCCCCTCTGACCCTCTGTATGTATATTAGAGCTTGACCAATAAATTGGCTGTATATGTCAGTCATTAAGTAACAAGAAATACATAAAAATGCAGACTGAAATATCTCAACAATTACTGGCTGTTTTTTCATGGTCCCCAGAGTCTTAATGATTCATGATCTTTGTGAACTTTGGTAATTCCTTAACCTGTCCTGTAGCGCCATCAGAATTTAAATTTGTCCAATTTATCAATCCAACAGTTTGGTGTTACTTAAAATGATCATTAGTGCCTGTCAAAGCAGCTAGATATATATCATGGTCGCATAATTTAAGGAACCCCAAGTATTGGCTGTAATGTATAAACAATATGAGCCAGAGATATTATTTCCCTGAGTCCCGATCTGTTTTGCACCATGAATCCCTCATTTTAAGTGTCAGTCACTGTTTTCATCACTTTACCTAATAAAGTTGAAGAGTCTGTTCAACCTCCCAAAAACCGGTTGTATTCCTTTAAGCAGTTAATGAAACAGGTGAGACTACAGTCTTGGCTTCTTGTTTTACGGTGTAACTGAAAGCAAAAGGCAGGAGGAGAGAGAGGAGTGTTGCTTTGAACGGAGGAGGTGTGGTAGATAGTAGTGAGGGTGAAAGATGATCTGCTGAGACCGCTTATAGAGGTCAGAGGTCAGGGGGTCAGGGAGAAGCGAGCTGATTGGTTGACGTACCGACGGAGGTGGGCATCTCGCCCCACTGCAGCACCACGTCTTTGGTGATGCGTCCGTAGGTGTTGACGTAGACGCCCTCGTCCTCGTAGCACAGCAGCATCTCCATGCCGTCCGTCTTGGGCAGAACCACGATGGCGTGCGGGGTCACCTGACCCTGAATCTGCCGGGGCGACACACGGGAGGGGGTTGGAGGGGGTGGGGGGGGCAGGGGATTAGGAGCTGCCGTGAGCCTACAGGGGGTCTGGACCCCCCCCCACATCCACCCCTTCCCCACCCTGAGAGAGAAGAAACTGCTGCAACAATAGAGTCTCCCGCTCCTCAGCCACGCAATCGCCATGGAAACAGACATGAGCACAGCGTGATTCATGACTGCCAAAAGCAATGTGAGGCGGTTGCTGTGGTTACCGTCTCCTTCTCCCCGTCCGTCTCTTACTGTAACCAGACCAGGGTTAGAGGAGGACGCTGATTCACACACTCCACCACTCATTCCCACTTACTGACTCATGTATTCACTCACTTATTTATTCATTGACTTACCGACATACTAATTTATTCAATCAATCATTCACTCACAATTTTAACTCGCTCATTGCTCAATTACTCATTCATTCATTCATCTCCTAATTAACTTACCCATTTTTCATTGCTCTCTCACTCACTCACTAACTCAATTCATTATTTTACTCATGAACTCATTCATTCATTCACTAATTTATTCATTCACTCACTTAGTAACTTACTGACCAATTTGCTCACTCTTAAAGTCACTCAACCATGTATTCACACTGTCATATATGTATTTACACACTGACTCATTCATTCACTTACTGCCTTATTCATGCATTCATCCAGTCAGTCAGTCACTCACTCATTTATTAATGCAATCAAAGTCACTTAACCATTTGTTCTTTCATGCGCTGCCTTGCTCACTGGCTTCTTTACACCATCACTCATTCATTCACTACAAATGGATGTGTTCATCACTTGCTATGTCACTCACTCCTTTGTGAAATAATTTGCCCATTCATTGCATTGCTCATCTACTCATTCACACATTCATTATTTCATGTTCTCACTCACTATCATGTTGTCTCCCATTCTCTCACCCTCTTATTCCTTCAATTACACAATCTGACCTTAAAATCGCTCAATTTAAACATGCAATCAAATGCAATTAATGTCTAAAATAATGCGTTCTAATGAAGTTTAACGTAGCATCACATAATTTAGACACACACAAACACACAAACACACAAACACACACACAGACTAACATGTGAGGGGATGTAAATGTCGTAGGGGTTGCCGGAGTCCACATCGATGACATGGAAGCCAACGCTGGAGCCGTAGATGACCTTTAACCTCTGTCCCTCCTCCACCGTCAGGTCAACCAGCTGTGGGCGATGCTGCAGGTCAGTGAACGACTGACAGGTGGAGAGAAGGGGGGGGGGGGGGATTCATTAGACACCAGAGGTACAATCAACAAAGAAAAAATAATTAAAATCGGCTAAATTCAACTTCAAACCACGACCCTCCCGAACAACACACACACACACAGATACCACAAAAACAGCCACCAGCCCAACAAAGCCCTTTTATTAAAACACCCCTAACAAAACTGTATGTACAAAATTATTATCTGCAAAATGTACATTAGGTATCAAGTCCTCACAATGGAGGAAGAGTGCCTTCACTGCAAGAATCCCCATCCTAAAAGTGATTTTTGTCCATTAGGTCCTAAAGTCTGCATTATTTCTTTGCTTTCTGGTTTATTGGTTGTTTGACTGATTTATTTACATGTTTCTTAAGTCATTAATTTGTTTTTTTAAAATAAATCCTGTATCTCAGTGGGTCTGTGTTATGTAATCCCATTCTGTGTCCTGAGTAAATAAATAAAAATAAATCAACATCATGCTGCTCATCTGCCTCTGTCTCTTAGCTCACATGATCTCAAAAACAAAGGGGTCCATTTTCACCCGACTCTTAACACCTCAAGCACATCCTGACGCATCTTACCTTGAAGGCCATAAACTTGTGGTAAGGTTTAGGCGCCCAGGCGTAGATCTCCACTGCATTCTTCAGAGCAATCACCAAAAATTTAATCCTCTCGTACTTCACTGCAGGAGGAGAGCAGTGTATAAACAGTCAGAAATGCAGCACCAATTTAGCGATACATCCAAAACTGTGTTTAAACTGCAGTTAAAAACCACATATGAACCACATAGGTACACAGCAGATGGCCGCCCACCCAAAGCCCGGTTCTGCTCAAGGTTTCTACCTGTTAAAAGGGAGTTTTTCCTTGCCACCTTCGCCAAGGTCTCTGTAAATAATATTTTAAAGGAGTGTGGTCTAGACCTACTCCATGTGAAAAGTGTCTTGAAATAACGTTTGTTATTATTTGGCACTATACAAATAAATTGATTTGATTACCCTTGCCGCTTTGTAAACTTTAAACTCAGTAATATGTAAACTCAAAATATGAATATTTATTCATTCATTTATAGTCACCAAATTAATCAAAATATTTAAGATTTAAAATATTAAGAGAAGAAATCAAAGGTTAATGCCCAATCTTAATAATCATAACAGTTTTGTCCCCAAATTGGAGGTGAGTCCTCATATCGTGGGTGTGTTAACTGGTTCATGTCCTCACAACACACATAAATTAGTTTTCGTACCGACTTTGTAGTGCACGCAGCCCTCCAGCTCCCCAACAGTGATCCAGCCCTGTTTCTTCTCCACTTCAGGGTCATTGTGTAATATCCTGTTCCTCAGCCAGGACAGGTAGTAAACACGCAGCTTGTTCTTCTTCCCTGGTTAGGAAAGAAGATAACAAGGAAAACAATTTAGAGAAATAAAGAAAAAAGAGACCTTGAGAGTTCAAAGACTGGGTCCTAACTTAACCTCGGCACAGCTGGCCAATCACAGGACTTCCATGCTAAAATGTCCTTATTTTGCAATAAACTGAACCTGAAAATCAAGTTCCAGGCCAAAGTGTGAGGACCTTTTAGATGCTCACACTTGGCCATAAATTTGATCAATAGATCTATCACCGGTCATGCTTGCTGTCCCTCTAATCAGAATGCAGGCTTTTAGGAGGCATATCAACCTGAGATGGTGACCAGGACGTTGAGTCCCTCCAGGACGTCCATCTGTTGGAAGCGCCGTCGATTGATCAGGTTGTAAACTTTGCCTTGACCACTTCGATCCAGCAACATCAGGCCATTTTCCGTCCCCACCAGCAGATTCACTCCTATACAAAAACACACAAATTTCTGTTTTTTACCGCCTGCAGAATTAAACCAACATCATTATTGTTGTGAAGGTGTTTTGTTGACTGCCTCACCCCAGAGAGCGGCACAGAGGATCTCAGAGTTGAAGCGTTTCTTGTATTTGCGGATCTCGGGGGTGTCGCTGTGGGGCCTGATATTGGTCGGATTGACATTGACCACGGAGATCTTCCTGGCCTCGTTGAGCCTCGCCTGCTCCTGCTCATGCTCATGCTTCAGCAGCTCATCAGCAAACAGCGCTGCGGCCCAACAAACAAACAACAACCCATCACATACAGCACATTGCAGTGAAATTTTTAATAAACTGTAGTCGCCGCACAGCTGATTTTGGGAGGCCGTTAAATAGACCATTACTATTCTACTCGATATGAATGCATGGATTAATTTTTCAAAGTCTTTTGACAGAAAGTCTTTTGACAGAAAGCCCCCTAATTTTAAAATGTTTTTTAAGACGGTAGAAAGCTGATTTTGTGATGTGATTCATATGATTGCACTCAGATTTTTGGCCTCACCTTTGCTCTCCAGAGACAGAGAACTGAGATGAGTTGCAATAGGGAGCCTTTGCACCAAAGATGAGTATTTCTGTTATATACTTGTGTAAATGTAAAATGTTCTCTGACATCTATAGATTTATATCATTAACATCATCACTAATATCATTACAATGCAGGAAAAAGGGTTATGTACAGTTGTGAATCATCTGCAAATAATGGTAATTTATCTTGTGTTTCTTTATAACACGTCCAGATTAAATAATAAAGGTCCAAGAATTGAACCTTGGTGTACTCACATTATGGTGACATACCCATTTTGTCCAAGACTTTCTAATAAAATATCACAGTCAACAGTGTGAAAGGATCCAGGAGCACAAGAACAAATAGTTTATACGCAGATCCTACACAACTTTGATAAGTGATGTTTCTGTGCTATGATGAGGTCGAAAAACCTGAAGGCTGTTTGATGTTAGATAATTATTAAGCTAAAAATAAAACGTTTTTTCAAGTTTTTTGCTGAGTAATGGCAAGTTGGAAATGGGCCTAAAGTTAGGAGTTACTGTTGCATCAATATTGCTGGTGACGGTTCAAACCACCAGGTGATGCCACAATCAGAGAGGAAATGTACCTGAGGCAGAGATGTTGTCATCATCGTCAGTTGGGGAGGTCCCGTACACCCTCGGATCAACGAATGGTGTGAAGGAAGCCTTGGAGCCTCCGCCGCTTCCCATCCCATACTGCAGATCACAAAAACACAGGTTATAGTCAGTCACATGTTTGTCTGATGGTTTGCTGGTTTTGGGAAAACTGAATGAAACTGGTAACTGTTAAAATAAAGGAAACACAGTGTATTCAGTGAAGGCTTTTTAGTCACGATGAGCCACGAAAACATCTGTAAAGCTCTTTGTTCTACAAAAGTCTGGGACTCTGACACAGGGAGTCAAGAACTTTCTGTTTGTTTGTTTGTGTCACATGTAATGTTGTAATGAAAACTGGTCTTATGAAAACCCACATAATTCCACTTTCATCAGGATGAGCACTTTTGCTTAACTCTCAGTGTTTCTTTTATTTTGTCAGCTACCTGCATCATGAGCTCAGGGTGGAGGACAAATTCTGGATCAGAAGCTGGAAAACTGAAAGAGGGAGGGAGAAAGAGAGGGATCTAACGGGTGGAGCAGGGAGGGAAGAAATCCAGTTTGTTCCATCTTTGAGGAAAACACTGGAGCCACAGTGGGACATATCTACAGAGAACAGGGCAGGAAATTAAAGGTGCCACATGTTGAATCATTTCCTATAAACCCTGTTTTCATGTCATTATAAACAGAATCATTTGGGTTTCTGATGAACATTATTAATTTGGTGGATTAAGATTGGTCTTTATATTTGATGTTTAATCAAAATATTTACCCAGTGTTTCCACATATACATTTTTTTAGGAAGCCCACCATGTTCAATTTAAAAAAGATAAATTACTTCTATAATTAAAGTTTGCATGTAAATTACATGCTGTTTTGAATTCCACTCTCAAAAAGCGTACACACAAATACATTTTTGGAGTGTGGGAAACACTGATTAACCTACATGAAGTTGAGATTTGGCAGTTAAAATAGTGGAATGAAATCAGTTGAAAAGAGAATGTGATTGTGCCCTAAATCAGTTCTGCAGATTTCCCTTAAATTCGACTCAAAATGCAGAGCAGATAACGACAGCAACACTCTTATTTTTTAAAGTCAGCACTAACATCTCAACATCAGAGAAGATGATTTACTGATATTGAAACAGTACATATGGCACCTTCTCTTATTTTGTCCACAGGCCACAATTACTGCCCCCACTTCAACCTGAAAGCCCACTAAATACAGAGTAGATTTTACAAACCAGCCAACTGAAGTTTACTGGTGTTTATTTGGTGGCTGCTGGTAATTTCCCACCCTGAAAAAAGGTCCAAACAGCTAGTTAGTGACAGGTTTGCGGGCAGGTGGGGTGTGACGGGGTGAACAGGGAGAACAGGGTGCTGGTCTGTCAGGATCAGGTGTGCAGGGGGTTCGGGGGCCAACAGTTGGGTGCTGCTCCACCTACTTGGGCCCCAGAGGTGTCACCAGGGGAGACCAGGGGGGAGGTGCTTTGCTGCACCAGGTCAGGGAGATTGGCGTTGCCAAGGAACAGATTAGCGTTGCCGGGGAAACCATTGCTGGCGGTAGAGCTCCGCCTCCGTTCCCTATGTTTCTGGAAAAAGAGAGACAGGGACGGGCTGCAGCGAGGCTGGGGTTGACAGGTGAGGAACCCTGCTGTGAGCAGGTGTGTTTGTGTTGATCTTTAGAACGGGGCGGGGGGGCACTGAACAGAGGGGCTACCTACAGAGGAAAGTACTCATTCATACACGTTATCATACAGTATTTTGCACACACAGAACATACAGCACACACACTAACAGGCTGCTTAGACCAATATGTCTTCTTCAGATGCTGTTATCTTTTGGATTAAAGCTGCCGAAAGTTTTATTCAGTGCTTCACCTGCATATTATTCCATAAGATACTAAAACCTTCCACTAAGACCCTGGTAACAACAAGATACAACATATACGATATTAATAATATAAGTTGACGACTTATAAGCAAGAATTTTGATAATCAATGAATCCTTTTAGTCCTTTTTTGAAGCAAAATCTTTTGTGAGAGTGAACTAAATATCTTTTGGGTTTTTGACTGCTTGTACAAATAAAAAGTGAGCGAGCACGAGAAAGAAAATGCCGATGTATCAAAAAATCATTATTGTTACATTTAACAGTGAAAATATAGAGGTATACATACATTTTAAATCATATCATCCAGCCCTACGTGAAGCTGAGTTGCTTATATTTTTTTTAAATCTGGGGAAAATGTGTGCAAACCCTAATACACACAAGATGAGCGATCATGCCGACCCTCAGTGTGTGTTATTCACGCTCGCACGCACAAACCAGAACAAAAACAGGAAACAGCCAGGCACGCAGAGCTGGTGAATGAGCGTCTGAACAGTTTGTGTGGAGTCAGCGAGCCTACAGTCCTGGGGTCAAAGGTCAGAACAGAGGGGCGGCTCACCTCACGCATCATCAGGGTGCTGTCCTGGGAGCTGTTTCCATACGAGTCGTCATGGGCGTCGTTGTGACCTCCCATCATGCCAAAGGACTCGTTGAGACCTTGACTTGCTGCTGGCCTGAAAGAGAGAAGTCAGCGTTCTTTTAATGAGCTTTTAAATATGCTTTTTTGTTTATCTAAAATGGCCTTCCTCTTTGCACTATTATTCCTGAACCTTGTTACATAAAGAAAGGTTGCTGTCATTCTTTTAATTGTATTTAGCCAAAGAACTGCAGACCTCACAGCTTCACTTTATGTAAAAATACAGATGTATTTTGCATATATTCAATTCAATTATTTGTAATGATGTCAAAGTGGTGCCATAAAACGTCCAAACTGTGTCAAGTGCTACATTTCTGTAGCAAGAAAAGTAAGTGTTTCAGAGATATACTTTAAAATGCTCATATGGGACCTGACAACCTGATTCAGTCTGAACTAAAGGTACAATACCCAATCTTCTAGCTTCCAGCAAAACTAAATCATGCAGTGTTGCTGTCATCATACACATCACACGTTCACACAGAAAGTGGTGCTATAACAACTGTCGCTGGTAATTAGTGGGCCGGCTGTGTGACAACACAGAGGTGCACTATTGTTATCCTCCATACTTATGATTATAATTATTATAATTCCGTATCTTCCTGATATTTTGCCGTACTTCTCCTCCCACAGCTTTGAAAGCATATACACCAAAAATACATCAAATGTGCGGCTCGATCTCAAATCGATGGCTATGACTTTTATAAGAGATCGGACGAACAGTGTTCGCGCAAATCGCAATAGAACGGGCATTTTCTGTGCATTCAGAATAAGTGGGGGAGCGCTTTTGAAGAAGGCCAAATTCACTCCACTTTGAGTGAACACCATGTAAACAACATGTAAACTTGTACTGGGGTCTGGAGGGTTAACTGTTCATGAAGCAAACATGAAGCATGAATTATCACCAGATGATGTGGGACATCTCTGAAGTGAACAAAGTGTCACTGTACTGCTTTGGTTTATGTTTCACACTTTTGAATCTGTTGGAGTTTGCCTCAGGTAAGAGCCACAAGCTTTTCTCTCTCTCTCTGGTCTTTCAAACTGTGTTTGACTAGTTTGCTATAGTTCAGAGTCACAGATTGTGACACACACACACACACACTCAGGATGCTGTGTGTGGGCATAAGCCTCGTGCCGCTTGAAGAGGAACAAAGGTTTCAGTAGAACTTGTAGTTTTTGTGCTGGAAGACTATTTAAAAGGATGAGTGCCACAAATGTGGTCATCTGTACTGCTTATTGTGGTGCTTTTGGCCCAGATTGGCCTGTTCTGTTTTTTTTTTTAACTGTTCATGAAGCAAACATGAAACATGAATTATCACCAGCTGGTGTGTGACATCGACTGACCGACTTAATTTTTTCTCATAATTACAAGCTTCACACTCGTTTGTGGAACTTATTGCACGTAGAGCTCGGTTATCTGAAGTGATACGGGGTCAGTGAGCGTCCACGCCCCGCCGGCCCACTCCAGAAATTTCAATGTGAAATTTTTTAGTTCAGTTATGTGTTTTAGCACCGAGGTGATAGTGTTGTTGTATCAGACTGTGTTACATGGTACAGGCGAACCTAATTAAGTTGCCAGTGAGTGTATATGTTTCTGTGTGGGAAGCCAGTGGGGGATCATGTCCTTGTTCTTTATGTCGCAACTCCTTCCTTTGGTCAAGGGGAAGGAATGTGTTAAATTTCATCTGGGAACACACTGCTACTCACATAATGCGCGGTATGTCACTGACGGCCACCGATCCGTCGTTAGCCCCGCCCTCTCCGTCCTCATCCTCGCTGCTGTGAGAGTCCTCGCTGGACGACGAGTAGTCCGTCACTTTGACGGGCGGGCGGCTGGTTTCCTCGCCCTGCCGCAGCTCTCTCAGCTCTTTGGCCAGAGCCGTCAGGTCCTGGAGGACGGGAAAAACAACCGAACGGGTCATCATTTATGGAGAAAGGCTAAAACTGGAGCCCTGGTGGAAAGTCAGCTGGGAAGAAGCTCTCTACTGACTGCAGAAAACATGTTTTTAAAATGTTTGTGATGCTTGTGTAACCATTTTTACAGGTTTTAATAGTGGTTCCTAAACATCTGCCTAGTAAATAACCAATATGTTTTTAATATTGTCAGTTTAACATCAGGGAAATGTATGTGTTATACATTAATCGTGTTTATTTGTTTTGATGCCTTTGTTGTTGTTCTAAATTAAAGGAGTTAAAAGATTTGTCCACATTTGGAAGATGTTTATAGCGTAAATATCTAAATTTGTCTCTGTGACAGCTGCAAAAAATAAAGGTCTGGTCAAAGGATGTATCGCTGTGGGAGCCAAACTCTCTAGTGGGATATAAGATTGACATTTCATTAAAATTTAGATCGATATCGTGCAGCATGCAAAGTGTTTAATTAGCTGAGGAAAGTGTTGATTATGAAAAAGTAATTTACCGTTGAAAGCAATTTACATTACATTATAGTTACAGCTGATGCCAGCAGACAGCTTATTGCATTGCCACAGCATGCACTACAATGTATAAACCATGAAACAGCAATTCAACATGACAGGCCAGAGGAATATTAGATGCTGTTTAAGCTGTGTCTGTGAGAGAGGTGGATACAGCAACAGCAAATCCACAGTACCTGCAGGTTTCAGGAAGCCATATCGAGAGTTTTCAAGGTCTTTTGAAACTCAGGAGGAATGTTTTCGCTCTAAATCTAAATGGAGGCAACAAACCAGCCAACCAGCCAGTCTATTCCTGACTCAACATATGGAGCTAATTAAAGCTCCAAAAACTAGAAATGTGCAAAGACAAGAAAAGCAGAAAATCAACTTATTTGGAAATAAGAAAAATCTGAATGAACACTAAATGCTGCATGGTAAATTAATTGATCTGGCATTTTCAGTCTTTATAAGACATGAAATAAAATGAAATACAAATGGACAAAATATATTATTCAGTGCAGTTGTAGGAATAAGCTGCCCCTAATTTAATAAAAGAAAGTTTAAGAAGTTTGGATCACACATGAAACAGAAAGGTTTTTAATTTAGCTGCTGAAGTTAGGGCCCATAAGGGGATCAGGAAGTGTTTCCATCTGTGTGAAGCTAAATGCAACTTCCATCCAATCTGTTTAGTGATTTATAAAATAGCAGCAGCACTTGAAAATGTATTTACAACAAACTGGAAGCGTAGTGTAAAGGTTTAAGAGTAATGGAGTAATGTGCTCACTTCTCCTGGTTTGTTTGTACCCTGAAATCATGTTAGTATCAGCACATATGCAGCTTTAAAAACCAAGCAGGAGAGAAACATAAAAGGTTTTCTTTTGCTATTTGTGTCACAATGCAAGCTGTTAGTAAGGTTAATTTACATTTCACATCACTGAGTGTCCGTTGTGGGGAGGGCAGCGAGCAGCAGGACAGTGCAGGGAGAAGAGGAGTGCAGACGCCATCATGCCTCAGTGCAGGAGGGCAAAGGGTTAAAGTTCAGGGGACTTTAAATTCAGCCTCTGTGACATTTGCACCAAAAAGGGTCTGTGCATGTGAGAGGTTAAGTGAGAGGAAGTGTGTGGTTGAGGATGTGGTGGTGGGAGGAATGGGGGGGGTTATCTTACCAGCTCCTCCTGATGAGAGAGAGAGAAGAGAAATAAAATGGGAGAAAGAGCGAGAGAGAGAGAGAGAGAGTGACAGGAAATGAAACATGAGAGCAGAGATGTCTGGAGTGATAACAGGAAGTTAGCGGATATACAACAGTGAGATGAAAGGAAGACATGAGTCCTACAGCAACTGATAACCCATCGACAACAGCTTCATCCCTGATTCAAGAGGAAAACACAACAGTAGAGGCCATTATCCAATCAGACAGAGAGGAGGGGATACATGGGTGGATGTGTGAATGAGCTGAGTGGGTTTTACATGTTTGACAGACCGTATTTGTGAAGGCAGCGTTTCTCTCTAGATTCTCTTTAGACCCCAAAACACTGTAAATCTATTTAAAATACTATGAGGAAGGATTTTACAACTCTGGAAAGTTGAAACAGCAACAATCTTATACATTTTTTTTATTATGTGTGCACATGACGTGTGCTTTCATGCTTTCAAAATGTGTTTTCTCAAAGCACGACTTTGCAAAGTTAAAACCATCATCCAGACTGTGCTAACATAGCGGTCTCTTAAGGGGGGCTGCAGCCTTAGGCAACAGCGACTGACGAAGAGCTGAGTACGTCTTTGAACTGATTTGTATCAGGATAGAAAACTACTCAAAATGTGAGAATGATCAAATAAGACTTCTGCAGCATCGCAGATCATAAACGCAGGTGAGTGCAACGGAAGGCGAGAGAGAGGTGGGGGAGGTGGGGTGAGACGGAGAGGGGGGTGGAGGAGCAGAAATGTCACTAACCTCGTCTACAGCTTTCTTATAGCTCTGAAAGACGGTGAGAGGAGGGATGGAGGAAAGGATGAGAAAAGAGAGAGGAAGAGGGTGAAAATGAACAGCAACGTGGTTAGTTCAGAGAGAAGAGAGTGTGTGTGTGTGTTTGTGTGTTTGTGTGTGTGTGTGTGTGTGTGTGCTTACATGTTCTCCACTTTATATTTAATTAAACATGTTTCAAAACACACAAGTTTGTGTCTCCGAGGCAGAGTTGGCTGTTTATATGTTTGTGCATTATGATCCATTGTGTATGTGTATGTATGTGTGTGTGTGTGTGTGTGTGTGTGTGTGTGTGCGGTATATGTGTGTGTGCATGTGTGTTTGTACGGCTATCTTTGTGAGGACCACCGCGGGTAATTAACCTTTGGAGTGAGGACCATTTTGCAAAGTGAGGACATTTAGGCCGGTCCTCACTTTATTTTCACTGTAATTGCCCCCAGAGGCTGTTTATATGCTTCTCTCAAAGTTTCAAGGAGGTCCTCAGAAAAGTGCAAAAATGAGTTTGTGTGTGCATCTCTACGTGTGTGTACGCAATCTGAATCCACACACTTTTTGCTCCCTAGCGCCCTCTATTGAAATTGCTGATGTATTGCACCAGAGGAACTTAAACTAGTAAAAAAACAGAGAAAGACAGTCACATGTTTTTCTAAGGTAAAATTAAATAGATTATATGAAATTATATTATAATCTAATTATGTATAATTATATTTATACTTTAAAAAATGTTAAACAAGTTTAGACTTTGTTTTACTCACTCATATCATTAAATCACTAAAGCCTAAAATCTACTTTCAATGTAAACTGCTCCATTTTTAATATTCCAAATTGACTTCATCTCCATATATAGCCTACTTTGGAGTAATTTCTGATATATTACAGCCTGACAGAGGTTTCAGTCTCTGTTTTACCACTCTATTTATTTTTAGTAAATGTACAACAAAAGGGCACGTGTGTTGGTCAGCAATATACTGTGTTCATGTTGACAATAGGTGATGTTTCACATCCTGGTGTACTTTTAGTGGGAGGACTGTTTTTTCCTTAATATTTAGACATCAGCCCAACCATTCAAATTATGTTATCATATGCATACAATATTTATGGAAGGGTTAAATTCCAATAGCACATAACTACTGCTTTTGTCAGATGAAACTGGGTGTTAGTGGAGAGTGAGTGCTATTTTACACAAGCAAAAGCCTCTATCTGCTAAAATAAAGATAACTAAATCTTTCTAACATATCTACTTTTGGGTTTATTGTATGCATGCATGTTCTGGTAGCATAAATAATGCAAACCACATGGAAGCAAATTTCCAGAAGAAGGAAGATTCCTATTGATAATATATTGAATTGTTACAGAAACTGTGTTTTATCTGAGCAGCTGTAGGTTTTTGACATACTGGTCAAAAAGTAGTACTAAATAAAACTGGACCTAATCTAATCCTTGTAAATGATAATATGGTATTCATCACAGAACCCAGTGAACATGTTATTTACTAGTGCACAGAAGTTTCATCACTTAATGTGAGAGTGATTTAGAGATTAAAAAGGAAGCTAGGTTACCTAATATAACATAGGTGCTAGCTGCGCTCACACAACAAAGCTAACATGACTTTATGCCTTTTTCTCCTAATTCCAGCCTCAGATGTACATTGTGTTAAGTGCTAATTAGCAAATGTTAGCACACTAACCCTAACCCCTAACCCCAACCTTTACCCCTAACCCTTAGCATGACCTAAGTCCTAATGTTATCTGATACTAAATGCATTGCATAAAAATGGAAGGCATTACTATAGTAACTGCAGTATGACGATTGAAACTACATTTCAAATTTTTTTCACATAACATTGTTCTTCCACTCTTAAGTGCATGAAGTTTTACATGTTAATGTAACAGTGACAATGACAAGATACAATTAATGACATCACTTCACAACACCAGCCAACACTTTGGACATTCCCGTATCTGCCTTGTTTTCCCTACCATATTAACTCCTGTCATTTCAGATCCAGGCACCTGGATCTGATCCCTATCACCTGACCTTCCCCACCTACCTGCATCCTCCTTTCCCACTTTTCCCATCACTCCTGCAGTGTACATTCCAGCACTTTCCCATTCATTCTTTATCAGATTGTCTATTGTGCTTCGACCTTATCTTTCCAGCCATCTTGCCTGCCTGACCTGGCCTGCATGATCCTGCATTGACTTTTGCATGTTTTTGACCACAAGTAAACATTAACTTTTTACTTAACCGGTCTGTCTCTGATTCGTGCATCTGGTTTCAAACCTGTTTCTGTTCTGAGCCATTACTTATTTGGAGAATTATCTTATTTTGTGCTCAAGACAAAGGGTAAAATAAGAACAGCAGAAGCAGATGACAAAACTAAATGAAACTGAGAGGAGTCGACGGTAGGGACAAACTTATTAGATATATAGAACACAAAATGTTTAGATATCAACAGTAAAGTAAATATTTGATCTGTGGTCTTTTTTTAGTGATACAAATAGGAGAATAAAAACTTAAATGTCCACTGTATTTGATATAATGGGGAATATGTTTGAGAAAGCAATCCACAACTTTGATGATCTTTTCCTACAAAATACTTTGTGTTAATTCACCTCAGCTGCATCTAAACTATCTGCTGGCCCTGCTCACATTATCTGCATGTGTGGACACAGCACTGAGGCCTGACATAGAAAAGGGAAGGGGGATTTTTACCTACATAATTACTTTCATAGACATGCTTTAAGAGAACAGTGTTTTAAAAGATAATGCTACTGTATTTAAGAAATACATTTGTCTTTGGTAACCTATTAATTAAAACATATATACAGTGCAAAGTGAAAGCATGTGCAGCTTTACTTCTCAGCAGCTACAGGGCAGGGATACAGTACAGGATCTGATGTTCACGGGGCAACTGGAGTGAGTGGAAACCCACTCCAAATTCATATTTGGACAGTTAACTGTGGCATCACTTTCAACAACCAGTCTCAGTGTCCTGCCTAGTGGTCCTGGCAAGGCTACTAAATGAGACAAGCTAGCAGGCCTCAGCCTCTCACAAACTGTGGTAGCCACTGAGTCCCCTCCACAGCTGTATCATGCAGTGTGGCTGTATATGGCTTGGTCACATGGACATGGTAACTTTCTGTCTGCCATATGTAGGTTGGACACTTTGAGGAAGTCACTCTCTGATAAAGTGTTAACTGGAGGAAGCATAGAGGCTCTGGGTCCCCTTCTATCTCCTAGTTTCTCAGTGGTACCTGCAGCTGGTCTCGGGAGTCTCTGTTCCTACACAATAACTCACGTAGTAGTAAAATTATGTTCATATTATTTTGCTAGCTAGCTTTACATTAGCCTGCATACTTGTAACTCAGGATCCTTACCAAAGCTGGTCATGGGAAAAAATGAATATCAGGTTTTTTTGCTTTCAGTGCCTCTTAACTGTCAACAGCAATGTTAAATAAGTAACAACTCAAACCTGCGGATGTGAGGGTCTGCATGTGTTTGAAAATAATGAAAAAAGGAGACTAAATCTCCAATAAGGGGAGTGAAATGCAAAGATAATAACTGAATATAACATAGAATCATAACACTAATAACAGGTTAGGATGAAAAGCAAACAAACCTACCAAAGACTCAAATTAAGCTGTTAATTCATTCTGGTGTATGTAAAGTGAGTTAGTCATCAATTTTCACTCACTTTTCATTCTTATTATAACTTTATCAAGCTGAAGCAGTGAACTGGACTGTATTATATTGAAAGATGTTTCTGATGTTTGACCCCTCATGTGATATATATACATCAGTGGTGGAAATTTGCTCAAGCACTGTACTTATTTTACAATTAAGAGTACAATTTTGTGAGTTTATATGAGTATTTCCATTTTATGCTACATTATACTTCTTCTACATTACATTTGTTAATTTGTTGATAACTTTAGTTACTGGTTACTTTACAGCCAACAAATAAATTATGTATAATTTCAGGTTAAGATTTGTACTATTTACTTTTAGTATTTTAAGTACATTTTACTCATAATATTTTTGTACTTTTACTTAAGTCAAATTATATAAGCAGGACTTGTAACCATATTTAAACATTGTGGTTGATAAAAGCGTTTCTTTGCCTTGTTTTGAACACTTTAGCCTGTAAAACAGGCCTGTGAGTCAGATTTGAGAAGTGCAGAATATTGTGGTGACCTGGCTGCCCTCAGCTCAGACTTAATTAATGGCCCATCAAGGGGAGGCCACGCCCCCTGAACCTGGCTGCTGCTGCCTCAGTGCAGACCGTGCTCACGGTAAACTGCCCATCCCCCACCTTTCAATCAACACGGAGGAATCCGCAAGATTTAGTATGCAAGAGCCTGGCAGATTCCTGGAGAGATTTATCAGAAGAATTGAAAGACTAAGATCTCATCATAACCAACGTGAAAATCGGATTTCTTCACCAGTTTCAGAGCAGGTAAGATTTTTAGATGTTTTGCTTCCACATGTTAACTTTGCAATATTATTTTGTGAGTAAGAAACTACTGACACTTAAAACTTTTTAGGAATTGTCAAGTTAAAGTAATTTGTAAGTTTTTGTGTTTATTTATTTTAGTGACTCTAAATTTTTAGTATGAGTTCTTAACACGGAGTGAGGCTCTTTGCATCTTTCCATCTGCTTCTCTGAAAAATTAGCAAGTCACCGAATGTTGTGTATTACATGGTATAATTATAGTATAGTTTTACATCTGTGTGAAATTTTGGAACATTTCAATATGCATTGAAAAAATAGTATTATAATGCAGTTATTGTGCCAGTAGGTTAGCCTGAACTGTGAACTAAATACTTAAGTTTAAATGCTGTTTTAAGAGACCAATCACTTTGTAGAAGTGAGGTACACCTGAGAAAAGTCAAGGAAATAGATGCAAAACCGTCTTTTTTATGCATTTAGATAAAATTCCCAAAGCAACTTTGCTCTCATGCTTAATTTATCAATTTGTTTCTGAAATTAGTTCAATATTGCCAGCAGCCTGCAATTGATTTTATAAAGTAACTGAATAAAATTAAAAACACTTTATTATGTACACATGTACAATCTAATACAATCCAATTCACCTGTGCTGCCATGAAGTTGACTTTTATGATACACAAGTTTCATCCTATATTCAGTTTTCTTATTTGACACTGTTAAAGAGGTGTTAACTAAACTTTATATTTTAGCGTAGATACATACATAATGAGTAGTAGTGTTGTACTTGACTACATTATATTCAGAGGTGTTTCTAATATTCCGCCCACCTCATGTATTTAAATAGGAGGGCAAAAAAAATAGTCTCTTGTCAGTACAATGTAGTCAAGTAAACACCACCTTTAACTGTGACCTTAGTGATAAACACAGAACTGAATTGACACATTTCTGACAATGTCTGAAAAAAACTGAACAGCTTTGTAAAGGTAGATGTTATGGCAGAGCTGTTGTGCTGAACTGAAGTAGATTGTACAGGTGTACTGAATAGTGTACTGAGTTGCAGTATATCACAGTATCTGTAAACAAAGCACATAGCATATTGTCTAATTGGAGATTTGAGATGTCTTGGAACGGGTTATTCATACAAAGCAAATTCACTAAAAGCAAACATGACTACAGAGTGTGGACTGTAACCTTGTGTACTTTTTTTTTTTTTTTTAACATTTTAACTTATACATAAAATATATATGAATGACCTTTTTAAATGTAGTATATAATTAATTTATGAAATGTCAATTAATTGACATGAAAAGATTATTGCAACAGTAAGACATCACTGCCCAGTTGTTACTGCATAACTTACTGCTTCTTGTGTCCTGCGACTGGAATTATTTTGTTGAAACTGTTTCAGAACATAATATGAAATCATTTCAATCTTCTCTTTTGTGTTAGGTCCAGGAAGATATGGCTCTGAGACCAACACAGGTATGTGCCTTTCCAAACTCTTTGACCATGATACAGACTTCTTTCTTCACTGGAATAGTTGGTAGTAGGTGTAATTCAATGTTAAGGGACACATTTTTAAAAAAATTACAAAAACTCATAGTCATAGGATAGATAATACAAACAGGATTACAGATCTGGAGTCATTGTAAATTAGTAATGGGAAAAATAAAAGTTTCTTAGATGCATCATGATTCTCTTGAAATCATTGATTCTATGTAGACAGTACTTAATCTGAATGAATGCTGTTTCTGAAGTTTAGGCTGCCAGTTAAATAGATTACTGCTCATGTCAGGCCAGCTACATTTATATAGCCTACAGTGCAGTTACATTTAACAAAGGGTGGGGTAAAGACCTGACTGAATGGGATGTTGCTCAGCACAAGCCAGTCGGCTCCTTGATCTTAGTTTAAAAGTTTAATTTACCAGTCCTAACAGCCCTCTGCTAAAAAAAACTCACCTCTGGTTAAGTTATGGATGTGATATTTTGAGATATTAAAAGACCACTTCCAACATTTTGGGAAATATGCTTATTCACTTTATTTCCAAGTACTGGATGAGAAGATCAAACAACTGCCATGTCTGTACACTAAATATGGAGCTAGAGCTAGCAGTCGATTAGCTTTGCATAATGTAGCTTTATATTTAGCAAACACACATGAAATTGGTTTGATATACTCAAAAAGCTCCCAGAAATAAAGCAAACAATTATATTTCCCAAAATACCTTTTAAGGTAAATTAACATTTACATATCACTTAACCTATGTAATGAGTGTTAAACCTTTAAAGTGGACACTTTTATCCACTTTTGAATGAAAGTAGAGTCCCGAGCAGTGTCTGCAACATTATGACCATGCTCAGACTAAGGTGTCAGTCGGACTGTAGTCATTCTTTTGCTGTGTCTTGTCTAATTGCATACATGTACAGATGATGCATTACCTGGTCTCTCTGAGAGGCAGCTAAGCTTTGACAGTCATAGTGTGGGTGAAACAGAGAGAAAGTGAAAGACTAGGAAACAGCTTGCTTGATTCTGTTCAAAGATGTCAACTGCACTAATTTATCAGTCAAGATTCAATACAGTGCCATGCCATGCTTTCTCAGTGTCAGTTTGTGTGTAAGATATAATTATATATTTTAATAAATTTTTTTTCTAATTTGGGCATTAATGATACGGTTATGATGGGTATGGTCATACAGTCAAAAGTAAAAGAGTCTCCACAAAGACAGACTGATAATTGTTTTGTTATCTAATCATACCACCCTGAGATTCCCAGCCCCATCATCACTCATATTAAACATAATGACTGACTGTAATGTCCATGTTCTCATGATGATTATGCTTTTTGCTTCCAGTTGGACAAACCTCAGACTGGGTCATCGTCCAGTGATGAGGAAGTGTTAAAAAGCCTAGACAAAGGTTCATCATGTGAGAAGTTGTCCACTGATGATAATCTCAATGGCCCAGACACAAATTTGAGAGAAGATGAAGAACAGCAAAGAGGCAAGTGCACCATTCAAAAACACAAGAATATAAGAACTTTTGGGGAAAGAAAGGAAAAACAAAAGCTGAACAAAACATGAACCTCAAAATGTGACAATGAAAATGTACAAGAAGGGAAGACAACAAATTTATTTCTCTGGCGATTTATTGGGCTTACCAATCACAAGCGTTTTTCTAGTATGAGGTGGGTTTAATACGATGACTGACAGAGACGAGCGCTGTTCAGGTATCTTTGTAAATATCCAAGATGGCGCTGCCAATACGGAAGGTTCAGCGGCCGGCTACAGCGGCAGTATTAAACGGACTGGACGGTAAATTTTCTCTAAAAGAAGAATAAACAATGCACTTAAACTTTATGTTGATAAGAAATATGTGTTTGCCAAACTTCTGACAGGAGGTACCGTCTGACGGGATGGCGTTTCATCGCTCTGATTGGTTGTCTCCACCCATCGATAACACCCCATGGAAACCAAAAATGAATGGTTCCAGACTAATATGCATTTGCGAATTAGTCTGGCGATGCCAGGCTAGTGGTCAGTCAAACTTGAGGATGGCGAGGCATTTGCAGAGAAAGCATGTGGAGATCAAGGATGTAGCCTATAAAATATAAAACTATATCTCATCAGTTAAAAGAGAAGTAGAGTACTGTTTTACTCATAAGCGGCTTCGGATGATAAGAAATTTGCTATTCGCTCACCAAAAAGGTAGGAGGCAGAGTATAGTGCAGACACTTGAAGAGGCAAACCTCAGAGCTGGAAGCCACAGTCCTAGTTATGTGTCTAAAATCACTTCCTTATTCACTCAAATCCACCGTATACGACAGACTCTCGTGGTTAACTCTATTGTCAGCAGTACGTTCAGATTTCAGAAACTTATCATTTTGCATCATCACTGACAGCTGTAGTGTTGCAACAGTGTAATTCTATATCTATAAAATGGAACACATTACATTATGGGATTTTTAGCAGGAAGTAGTGTACATGTTATGGACAACTTCTTTCTTTAAATTGTGGCGTTTTTGAGGCTCCATAGAGCATGAATTATACCCTTAATTAAAATGGTGAAGAGTAAATATAGTGCAACAAAGTAAATAGGGAGTGATTTTTGGACAGTCTTCAACTTTTTCTGTTGTCATAGTAAACTATTATATGGAGCCCTTTTGATCAATAGTAGTCTTTGTTCTTGGAGGTTTTTTGAGCACTGATAACTGATATTTGATATTTGACCTTTGTTATCTTCCACAGTTGAAAGACCCACAACCCCCTTCCCTGATAAGGGTAAGTTTTTGACAGTAAGGATGATGTCCATTTTAAACCTGTCTATATAAACACTGCTAAATTGTCTGCTATCAATTTACAGATACAGTTGAATGATTTCAGTATGGCTTCCTTTCCTTCACAATATAGTACGAAGCGTCACTTTTTGTTCTTGTGTTTCAGGTGAAGATTCTGACCTCACCCTTACTCAGAGACCAGACCCCTGTGCTGAGAGAGAAAGTTCTTACACCGATGATGAGTTAAATGGCATATATTATCCTTTTGTCAAAGGACACTGCTGGTTGTTTTTCATACTATAAGTTAAATTATTGTCCCTTTGGGATACAGCTGTGAGTGAGAACAAGTTTGTAATGTTCAAGGACACTCTGCTGCTTACAGTTTTGGCCTCTGTAATTTAAAAGTTAGCAGCCAACTGTCAGGTCTTGATTATCAGATTTTAATACAAGCACTGGAATTCATATGAACCTTTAATATCCATAAAAGCTGAGGTTTCACTAACTAACAGGAACTAATGTTTGTCTGATACTGTTTCAGGATGAATGCCTCCACAGAAGGCGGAGGAAAACAGTAAGTTCTTTAAAATTGGTTAAAATACAAAAGCATAATAAACTTCAAAAACTATCATTAGCGTGAATAAATCTACATTATGGTGTATGTATTGAATGGTACACAACCTACATTGTCTTCTTTTTCATTTGTAGAGTCACCCAAAGTAAAGGGCAGCAGACCATGGAGTGAGGCAGAGAAACGCGGTACATAAACACTTGGCAAGGTTTATGGCAGAACGCAAAGTGCCTGGAAAAACGGACTGCATGCAGTGTGTACAAAAAGAAAAGGCCTTGGCTCAAAGGTCCTGGAAAGATGTCAAAAACTTTGTGTACAACAAAATTGTGACCCTTAACAAAAGAGCTGCTTCATGCATTCTCGAGTATTGATAAGCCAATAGTTGATAGTTTGATTGATTCTAGTTCAGTTTGCAGTGGTGGAATGTAAGTACTGTACTTAAGTACAAATTTGAGGTACTTCTACTTTATTTGAGAATTTAAATTTTCTGTTACTTTCAACATGTACTTCACTACATCGCTGGGGGAAACATTGTACTTTTTTACTCCACCTTTGGCTGACAACTTTAGTTACTAGTTAATTTTCAGATTACGTTTTTGTTTTATCCCCTTTCTGTGCAGCCAACCTCATGCACCTCCAAATGTGGTGATTTTAATTTTTTCTGATAAACTCGAGGATGTTTTTTTTGAGCTCATTGAAAGTTTAAATTTTACAGATACATGGTTCCCGTGGTTCATAATACTTGCATACTTTTGCCTAATAGGATAGTTTTTTTCAAGTAGGGTTCAAAGAGGTACTTATCTATAGTCAGTATACCTACAGTAGATGACAGTCAGCGCACGTCAGATGCTGACAGCTGTACAGAACTACCATGCTATGTTTAGAATATTTTCACCGCTTTACCTTGCGATCAGACCGCCTTTTACTTAGGCAACTACATTTTCTCAACCATAAAACTTCCATATTCCTATATTTGAGCAAGAATGTGTAGTGCCAAAGGAAAGGGCTGTCTGATGGTAAGGTAAAGCAGTGAAAATATTCTAAATATAGTGTACTCCCAAATTGATATTGATTTTATTAGGTGGTATTTTTTTAGGTGGATAAAATAAAATCACTGAGCATCCGTGTTGGTACAGTCTCCTGCTTCTCCAAAATATGGGGCCACTGTCATCTACTGTAGGTAATACACTGACTATAGATAAGTACCTCATACAGTAAAACAATCCAAACTGTCCCTTAACTAAGGTTTTGAATGAAGGACTTTATATACTGTATATGTACTTCAGTGGACAGAACTATTTTGTTTGAGAACTGAAACAACATGGAGTTGGCATTTCTTGCAGCTTTGTTGGAAATAGTATATTGATGTGTATTGCTACAGTTTGGTTCACTTTAATAAAGCAGCAATTGTACAGTAAAAGCATATCTGTATTTTTGTATAGCAGTCAGATTGATGGTCACAACATTAATTGGGGTATCCTGCTTATCTATGACCCTTAAACTGTGCAACTCTTTCCAAAACACATTCTGCCTGACTTATTATTACATAAGGTGTCTATACTGAAACATAAAATGGTAGCAAAGAATAACTACAGGCCAAATACAGAAAGTACTTAAACTCATTTATTCTGAAACGAACCCAATAGCACCCCCTATGAAAAGGTCCTCACTCCATTGGCAAAATGATTTAAAAAGGTGATATTTGTTCCTTGTATTTTTTAAGGAACTGAGGTGGAAACTGGAGTCAGGAAGCCACCTAGTGTTGAAATGTAGCATCCATTTGTCTCTAAGTATAGCAGAAAGGGTGGTCCTCACTCCACGGGCTAATTTACCTGGACCTCACCTTGGTGCTTTTACAGGAAGGTGTGTGTGTGTGTGTGTGTGTGTGTGTGTGCGGTATATGTGTGTGTGCATGTGTGTGTGCGGTATATGTGTGTGCGTGTGTGTGTGTGTGTGTGTGTGTGTGCATGTGTGTGTGTGTGTGTGTGTGCGTGTGTGCGGTATGTGTGTGTGTGCATGTGTGTGTGTGTGTGTGTGTGTGTGTGTGTGTGTGTGTGTGCGGGCGTGCGGTATATGTGTGTGTGCATGTGTGTGTGCATGTGTGTGTGTGTGTGTGTGTGTGTGTGTGTGTACTCACTGCAGGCCTGCTGGGTCGTGTCAACTCTCTGCCGTCATCTTTGGTCTCGTGGGAAGAAAGTGTCGAGCCTTCAGTCTTAATGGCTGAATTACCTGAAGACGCAAACACGGCTGTGAGGACTGAGTCATTAAAGGGATAGTTCCGATTTTTTGAAGTGGGGTTGTACGAGGTAGTTATCGGCAGCAAAACTTATTTTAGCCACCTAAATAAATCAACACAGGAGTTGCTGGTCCGCCGCTGCTTGATCGGTTTGTGTTTTTGTGTGTAGATCAGATGCCAACTAACATGTTTAAACACCAAAGTCACACAAAAACTTTTTTAGGTGGCTTAAATAAGTTTAGCTGCTGAGCCCATCCACAGCAGCACAGCGGCCTGCTTCTCCAAACCAGGGGCACGTCGACCGCCATCTACTGTAGGTCAAAAATCTGAACTATCCCTTGAAGAATGGTTTGGAAAATGGGGACTTTTTAGGAGTGAGGGAACTTGTACTTTTTTAGAAAGTAAGGACCTTTTTGGGACATCTGGGGGAGATTAAGGACAATTTTGGAAGATTTGAGATGATATCTAGCTTGTTTCCATAGAGTAAAGGTTGAGGAACCAGGGAGACGTTATATGAATGAGGGCATGTATAGTACAAGTGTGTGTGTGTGTGTGTGTGTGTGTGTGTGTGTGTGTGTGTGTGTGTGTGTGTGTGCACCTCGTTCGTTGGAGCCTCCCTGGGAGCTGGGGGTGCTGGAGCTGGAGGAGCTGCCGCTGCTCGTCCTCTTCAGGGGCGTCTCCATGGAAACGTCGGTCCTCCGCAGGTCTGGGTTGCTACGGCAACACAAACACAGCGCTGTCTCATTCATGCGAGAAACTGTTGAAATACTGCTCTGAACTATATATTGAAAAAAAAAATCCCACACCTGCACAGCTGTGTGTGTGTGTGTGTGTGTGTGTGTGTGTGTGTGTGTGTGTGTGTACCTAGCCCGTATGAGGTGAGCTCCAGCTCGAGGTCCCAGGCCAGGTCCGTTTCCAGGTGAGTGCTTCCTGACCAACGCAGGAGAGATGGAGGTCGTCCTCTGAGGAACCTGGGGAAGGCACCATCCCATAACATACCAGATGTCACATCGGCTGCTGTGACTTTAGATAAATGATGCCACGGTCTCTTTTTACGGGACATTTGGGGGTCTCTGGACCCCAGTTTGGAAACCACTTACTACCTGATACTGTAAAGACCAAGCTGGTAAACATAAGCTGCTTACTGACGTCATGTTGTTGATTTGTGTGCAGTGAAGTTCACATGTAGTTTCCTTATTCTGGCATTTGGGGCCAGAAACATGCCAAAGCTGCCTGGTGTAGTTTTCACTGACTTAAATTGAATAATCTGGACCAAGTCTGTAGAAATACAATTAAAGCTGCCCTCTTTTTCTAGTTCTTTCTCAACGTAATTAGGAAAATGGACCTCAAATAAAACAAAGAATCTCACAGTAATCAGGCCTAACTTTTCCATCTTCAGTTTCACACTTTTTAAAGGGGTGTTCAGACTGATTAAATCAAATTTTAGAGGTGGCACAAAGATGTGAGGGGAGGGCAAAAAGATGTTGTTGCACAATCTGAAGCCAAGACGCATCCGTGCTGTATAAAGTCAGTACAGTCAGTGATTCGGCTGTTTGTGTCAAATAAACACAGACTGAAAAAGTTGCGGCCCTGTATGTTTGTGCAACTAAAGGCGAAAATGTGCTTTGCATTTGATCTGAACACACCCTCATACATGGACATATTTTGCTGGAACACAACACATTTCACTATGAAGCTGAACATCATGCTGAGCTGACAAAAGAGACGTCTGTGTAACATCTTTTCTACATGCAAATGTAAAATATCGGCTACAACTTCAATAAAGTAAATTCTCTCAGAGACGGTACAAATAGATCAGAGTTTATGCAAATTAGAATTTTTGTTTTCATCCATTTTTAAAACGTACTTTAGTGCAGTTGGCCGGCGTTCGGAGTAAAATCAATAAAATCAGTTGACAGCATTTGTTCTAAAAATAATAAAAAACATCAGCTATTGGGCGAGACTCCCAACAGACACAGACACTAAACAGACGGTAAAAACTTCACACAGACAGGAAACCAAAAACAGAAGAACAGAAAGAAAAGCTTCCAGCCACAAGAGTTAACACGCACACAAACACACACACTCGGACAAAAACACACGGGTCGTGGCATGCAGAGACCTTGGGGGGCATGTCGTCGTCCTGCCGCAGCCAGGAGCTGCGGTCCAACTTGTCGAGGGGGGGCGCCAGGCGGGAGAGGGGCGGGGGAGGAGGGGTGTCGGAGGTGGGGTCGGAGTTCTGCCGGGGCATGGGAGGCCGGGAGGGGGAGGGCGACGCCGAGGAGGAGGACACGCCGTGGGGGTCGTACAGAGACTGGGAGCCTGACAGACCGTGACTCTTCACCTGCACCAGGTGGGCCATCTGGACACGCACACGCACACACACACACACACACACACACACACACACACACACAAGCAGGAAACAGGCAAGGTTGAGGAGGAAGAGCAGGATCAGGATGTGGGTTCACACAATGTGATCAGGAGGAGGGATGCAAGTCAGGAGGAAGAGTGATGAGGAGGAGCGCGAGAGGAGGAAGAGATGAGGTGAGGAAGAAGGGGAGGAAGGTAAGAAACACGAGCCTCAGGGTGCGTTCACACCAGTAATGTTGAAAAACTGTGTTTGCTCCCAGTAACAACAGGTCTGCGTCCTCCTGCTGTGTGTGTTTTTAACAATGTCTGTAGACAAATATTAACGCCTAGAAACCAACAATTCCTTCTGCTGGCAAAGCTGAGACAAACAAAGTAAAGACTGGAGAAAAAGCTCATATCAAGCGGTTTCTTCGCGTCTTATTGAATGGTATAAACAGCTGAGAAAAAAAAAGAGTCAAAACCACAGGAATGAGGTTCCCCGGCTGCTTTCAGAGGTCCTGCCAAAACAACTAAACCCTGCACAGCTGCCTCCTCAGCTCACTGCAGCCAGGGGAAATCCGCAGAGTAATGCTCAGCTCCATTTTAACCACGACAGCCTGGTACAACACCCACATCATCGCCACCACTCCTTCATCCTCCTTCATCCCTCATTAGTTTATGCCCCAAGCAAAGGAGTTCTTAAAAGCATCTGCAGTAATGCTTTTAAGAACTCCTTTGCTTGGGGCAGAAACTGATGAGGGCACTCGAGCCCCGAGGCGCTGCCTGTCATCTCCGCTGCTTTACATTCAGGTCTGATGAAGCCAACAGAGCTACATCATCTGCGAAAAAGTTGAGACGCAATCCTAAAATCAACACAGTGGACGCACAAAAAAAGGGTCTTGCTTCACTTGGGCTCAAGCTTAAAGCAACAGGGACCAAAGAAACCGAAAGTGTGATCGCACCCTGAGATGATGGACGTTTGGAACACACACACACACACACACACACACACACACACACACACACACACCCTGAACACACCCACACAAATACATGGGACACACACCTGAGGTTCGACGGAGCGGTGCATCGGCGGGGTCCGGGCCTGCTGGATGCCTCCGCTGCTGAAGGACTCGGAGCGGGGCGGCAGCGACGGGTCCGAGATCCGGTTGGAGACTTTATGCTGCAATGCAGGAGAAGTCTGTCTGTTCATCTTATAATGCTCCTCCACCTGGCACGCACACACACACACACACACACACACACACACACATCAGTCACTCACAGCATGCAGTGAGGTGTTTGTAAAAGGTTTAATTCAATTTAGTACAAACTGCTGTGCTGTTGGGTTTGATTTCATCTCATTCTAGTGATTTCTGTGTTTTTCAGATGCTGGATTTCTAGACTTAAAATGAAAGAGTGTGAGGAAGATTTGATTCCTGCTGTAGAAGTTCAGATCTGTAAAACGTCTGCATGAGAAAAAGAGGAAAGAAACTTGTTTTGGTTTTCAGTGAGATTTTAAAAATCTGCAGCAGTGACTTTGTCTTGCACTCTACCGGCACTTTATGAAAGAAATATTTTCTGTTGTGCAGAATTAAAAATTATGTGTGATATTTTAAGATTGAAATGATAAAATAGTTAAGCCAAATGGCACGAGTTGGCTCGATTTATTCACCAACAGACTTACTGTTTTGTAGACTTGACGATTGATAACTTCAGCTAAATTCCATAATGTCCTTATATGGGAGCAAAGCTTCCAGGTCAGAGCTCAGTAAAAAAAAGTTGGTTGAAAATATAAATATTTTAGACAATAGTTACATATAATTATTGTTTCAAAAGCCTGTCAATCACTATAGTTCAACAGGAAGTGAGAATCTTCTACTTCACATAGGAAGTGAAATGCTGTTGCGGTGAGCCTAATATGTGAATTCAATATATAATATCTACTCAATAATATGCAAGTTTTGCTCCTGGCTGGTACAGTAGCAGAGAGTATATTGTTTATAATACAACAGGCAAGTTCATTTTTATGATTTCAGCAGAAGTGGTCTTTGTTTCACTTTAAAACAACCTCACTTTTCAACCAACTCCTTTTGATCTGCAGATGCTTACTGGGTAGATATTATCATCTTCCCCAGGTCACACTGCAGCTAAAGGCAGTTGTCAATCATATCAGCTACCTGATAACATGAGGCAGTTGGAGAAAGAAATTATTATTCTTTATATTAAGAAAAGGAATAGAATCAAAATAAATAAGTGGGTATTTTTTTGTCAAAGGAAATGCCAAATTTCCATTGAAGTGCTACAGACAGAGAAAGGGCTTTCATAGTAAAGGTTTCCATGGTAACATGTGTTAAAGCTATTAAACTTGTGAGAGATTCACATACTCATTATTGTAGTAAATACTAAATATATTACTTAAAAGCAGCACATTTCAGTTTCAACATGGTGAGCTTCAGTTAGGTGAAAGTGTCACCTGCGCTCCTTCATGATCTGTACTTTCACGCCAGCAATCAGTTTCTAAGAGAAAACTGATTGCTGTTTTTTTGTTTCTACACGGCGGTCATCTGTTTTTAGAGAGGAACATTGTGTCTGCGTGCGATGGAAATATTTCTTCCTCTGAAGCTTTGAGGGAAATCCTGGGGGGCTGAGGTGAGGGTAGACCTATCTGCACAGAGCGTGTGTTTCTATGTGTGAGTGTGTGTTTTCTATGTGTGTTGTCCAGAGGGAAAAGGACCGATATAGCTACAGCTGCCCTACATCAGTGCACCAGCTGCCACCAGGGGGCAGGCCTGGAGATCTGCCCTAAATGTGTGCGTCTACAGCGGGGGAGGGTTCACATGTGAGTGTGTGCGCTTATGGCCCTGATTTATGGCCATAAGAAAACCAGCAGAGTTCAAATATGGAGCATTGACCTGCATTTTCTACACTCACGTCTTCTTCAGAAAAAACACATACTGGTGTTACTTTACTTCATACATTTAACACAACATGTTAAACTCAAACCTAAATGTGACGTCCTACAAGTGACACAATGTCATTTTGTTTGAGAGAATCCTGGTCAGTAAATAAACAATAAACAACAGCCTGTAAGATAAAGCTGATGTTAATTTGAGTTGTTGAAGTGAGTACCAGTTAAATATACGATCCCACCACACCAAAACATGCAGTAAAACAGCAGCTCTCAACCTGTTCGGAACAAATGTTTTCTTGCATCTCGCTGTTTCCCTTTCCATTCTTTTTCATCTTCTACAGCGATAGAAGAAGCCCAAATCAAGTAAATAATCTTAACTTTACAAGAAATTGCCATTACTGCTTATTTTATATGACAATTACGGTCATGCAACCACCAGGTTGAGAGCCGCTGCAGTAAAATATGAGGAAGGATCCCAGAACAGATCAGCCTGTCAGTAACCTGCGAAATGGAAAGTGAAGGTTAAACATCAAAACGATTTAGAGAGAGAAGATTAAACGTTAAAGTGCGGAGGAGGAAGCATGACAAAAAGATTAAAAGAGAAGAATAAGATTGGGTGTTTATTTGCAACAACTTGTGCACCATTTATGTGGATTGTCTCTTTATTTTTGTGAATTTTCCTTTTCTGGAAAATGCAACAATTCCTCTAATTACCCCTAAAAATAAAAACAATCCAGACTGTCGCCAACTATCTTTAAATTTGACTGCCAATTTGTTCAAACGTCAGTAATTTTGTTTAGGCATTTATGTTCACCGATTCAAGTAGTTTTGTCAACCCAAGATGTACAATGTCCACTATTCAGGGGCTGTTACGAGGATATAAACACATGGTGCTAAAGAAAATGGCTGTAGATGACGCTTAAGTGGAGCAACGTTTTTGTGTGCGGGTCCTTGTTTTGTTTTGTCGTGACGTGAACATTGTGCCGTTTCACCGATGGTGAGGGTGGCAGCAATGCACTAAACTGAACACGGTGAACATTATATCTGCATGTTAACACTGTCTCTGTAAGCATGATGATGTACGATGAGCCATTAGCACTGCTGTGGACTCTTAGTCTTGTTCTACTTTTAATAATAATAAGAAGAAGTCTAATATGATTCAGTGTGAAGTGGGAGTTAGTCTCAGTTTTGGACAGAAACTGGTTGGAAGCTCTAACAGCACCAATCAAAGAGGAAATGAATCAGAAGATCCCTGTGAGAAATAGTGTGATGAAGGGGTGAGAAATTAAACCAGAAGAGTCCACATTATTATTTCTGCCGCCAGCCCAGAGTTAATGAGTGTGAGTCGACCTGGTTAGAGAAATAAAATGTTAAGAGTGATTAAAGGGGAAATCATTCCACCAGCCGGGGTTAATAAGTCGGCCCGCAGACTGCAGGGTCCAAAAGGAGAGGGAGAAGATGTGGAGTCATCCTCAGACTGACCCGGCGGCCGGGGCTGCGGCCCCTGGAGTCGGGGCCCCTGTCGGGGCTGTGCTGGTGCCTCGCTGGCTGGGAGGAGCTGGGGGTGGAGTCGGGGACACAGGTGACGCGGATCCGAGGCAAGTGGGCGTGATCCCTGGAGGGACTGACGTGGGCGGGGTAGGAGGGGGGGCGGGGGCGACGAGGTTTGTAACCGGGGAGCAAGAGGAGGTTGTCGAGGTTGAGGTCTCGCGTCTCCCTGAAGGAGTGGTATTTCTTGGGCGGGATACGAGGCGAGTTGCTCTGAGCTCGCCGCATCACCTGGAGAGCAAGGTGAGTGTTTACATGAACACAGGAAGCAGTCTGGAAAACAGAAGATGGGTCCTCCATCTCATCAGACATTTAATCTTCATTCCCTTTAACTTTTTAAACACACTGAATAGCAAAAGCACCTAGAAGAGTTTCATTCCAAAATGCTTTGGCAAGTCTCAAGACTCTAAAGTGAATAAAAGCTACTTTTATTTAAATGTGTATTTTAGCGTCAGTTATCACTACGTCATGTGACGAGGTGGAACTGAAACGAGCCGGACTCACACGTCTTTGATAAGACCCTTAGAAAAGGAAAAAGATGTAACATCATTTTTGGAATGAAACTCCACATTTGACAAAAGTATCACATAAAACATACAAGAGGAACCTCAGAGCACATAAGCTATCGTCCCGTTGTTGCACCTAAAAAAAAAAAAGAAACAGTAAATTCAAGCATCATCATCAATGACACTCTGCAGGTAGAAGTAGAGATGATACCTGGAGGGCAGAAAACTCCACAGAGACAACATAAACTCTGCTGGCCTTCAACCAGCCTCTTGCACCAACTGATCAGGGTGAGTTTGTGTTCTTATGAATGAAAACTACGGCTTTGTTGTTGTGGCAGAACTGTGAGCTGCTCTGTGGGTGTAGTCTCGTGTTCTCGTCTTTTGTCTTTGTTTGCAAAGGTTCACCTGAGCGTCTGTGCACACACGTTTAAGAAGTTTGCAGAGCGTGTGCGTGTGCGTGTGTGTGTGTGTGTGTGTCCACACCCTGGTAAAAAAAAACATGACACCCAACACTAATGTCTTTAAACAATGAGTTTCTTTTTTTCCAAAAAAATAAAAAGTGAAACAGTTTTGCATTAAGTTGGGATTCACATAATGTAATTCCATGTTCCATAGTCTTGCTGTCTGTTTTGATTTGCTGATTTGTTTCTAAAAAACTAAAATGTGATTAAAAGATTATTATGTACATTTATATTCTTTACTTTAGAAATATCTTCATTTTCAATTCTGAATATTCTACTCTTTTGGTTTATTCTTGATCAGATTGCAAACAATTGCTTATATATTAATTATAATTTAAATTATGTATCCGCATAAAACACTTCACCTGATCAAGTCATTTTTTATTTATAGATGAGACTTAAATCTGAATTATTTCCTGAAATATTCAGTGCTGGGAACAGAAATTTCCTGAAACAGTTGCTGAGGTTTATGTGTAGTGAAGTGTACAAAAGCCAAGTTTCTGAAGTGTAAATAAATAGTGTAAGGACCGTCTCCGCCTCAGGCCGTGCAGGTTACCTCTTTGGCCCACGCGGGCTTGTCGTTGCTGCCGGGCGCCTGGTCTTTGTAGTGGTACAGCTGCTTCTTGTCCTGCGGCGGTCGCGGCGGCTCCTGCTGCTGCTGCTGCTGCAGAGACACCAGGTACGCTCGCTCCTGCTGCAGCTGCCTCTGCAGCCGCTCGGCCTGCCGCTGCTCCTCTATCTGCTTCCTCTTGTACTCCTGAACATCAGGCAGAACGGAGGAGACAACGGGTCAACGGGGGGGGGACAGACTGAAGGAGTACATGTCAGAAAAAACACGAGGAAATAACTTTTTCATTAAAATCTGCTTGTTACGAACATTTGAACAGAATTATGTTTGATATACTGCCTGATAAACATTAGTTAGCAAAGTTTTGCAAAATGAATACACAGTAAATGATTCACGTGTCCTTTAAAGGAAAATATTACAGCTGTACTGCCTGTACATGGTCCAGTATATTTATGTTTATACAGTAAGATTTTAAACCAATATTCTTTAAATTTGAACAATTTCATGCAAAAAATTACTAGCATTCGCTGGTTACCTCAGAAATGTACTTCCTGTTAGGCTGGAACATGATTTAGATCGTTATTAGACACTAAAACATCGTTATTAGACACTAAAACATAACCAGACTGATGACTGGCTCTTTAATGCAGGATGACCCACTGCACTGATTCAGTGGTGCAGAGACTTTGGAGACATTACTGCCTATAAATAATAATTAATTGTCAGACAAAATCAATTACTGAGGGAAATATACAAAGAAAAACCACGGTCTAGACTGTAGTTTGACAGAAGGCTTCATCATATTGATAGTAGGCTAAAATGTGTGGTGTTCGACCCCACATATCAGTCTAACATTTGTTTGTATGAAGTGTTACGAGGAGGCCGATGCCATCATCTGATCAGCCTGGAAGCTCAGTCTGAGACCGTCCATGCGTGTTTTCTCGCACCGCCTCGTCAGGTCGGGGTTTGGCATTTATCTGAGCTGTGTGTGAAAGTCTGCAGGCTGCTGGTGACACCCAGGTGGATAAACTTGTTAAGCAGTTGCTCGTTTTGGGACGGCACACTGGCTCTGCTGTCCGGTTTGATGCCTTCGGGAAGAAAAAGGGACGACGACATCATCATCAACGATGAAGCTGAGTAAAGCATCAGTCCAGCTACCGGCTGACACGCCCACCGCTGTGTGTTTGTATTGATTTGATGTTTGTTAACTTTTCTGGAGGAATAAAAAAGAGCTGACGTGTGATGCTGCCTTGCCTCAGTATTGACCGAGTATTGACGGCCTTCGCCGCGTCATGAGTCCTGTGTGTAAATAACAAGCGGGACCAGCGCTCGCCACGTCCCGGTACCCGTGCTGTTTCCATGGTCACCAACCTTTGAGCAGTTGTCATGGAAACTTTTGTCACTGTCGTCTTAAACACAAGAACTCTCGGAAGTCGTTCTGCAAGCCCGTCCCATGAATAAGTCGGCGTTTGTTTGTGTTTGTGTGTGATGTTACCAGCAGTAAGGCCTGCTCCTGCAGGAGCTGCTGCTGCAGGATCTCCAGCTGCCTCTGTTCCTCCTCCAGCTGCCTACGGATATACTCCTAACCAACCAGCGCCCGGGTCACCACGAGACGCAGCCAATCAGAGAGCACCGAGGCAGGCGAGAAGCAAAAATCGGAGCCCAGGCAACCGGTGACGTCAGCAGAGCAGGAAACAGGAGAAAAGAAAAGGAGAGGAAAGAGGAGGACGGAGAAAAGTAGATTTATTGAAGAGGTGTGAAAGTAGGGATTTAGTCAGAAATAGACGAGGAGAGATAAAAAGAGAGAAGCAGCAGGGGGCTGTAATTAGCAGAACAGGAGGACATGCTTATTATTGGTGGAATGATGTTAAAGATCAGCAGGAAATCAGCTGTGCAAGAGGTGGAAATGTATGTCTGAAAAGTAGAGCGTTAAGGGAGCGTTGCACTTCTGGAAAAGTTCAGTATTAGTCATGCAGTCATTTGCAAAGCGTCCTGTCTCCTCTGTTAGACACGTTTCTCCATTTCTCTCTTTATAGTTATAAGCACGCACCACAAACTCTGACTGTATTTATGATTCATCGTGCTACTCAACATGGTTTTTCTTTTGGTATAGAAAAAGTTAACAGGAAATGTTGTATTGTAATAAATGTTGGATACAATATAAATAATCCAGTGGATCTTGACAAGGGCAGGAGTTTAACCCACTGAGATCACAGTATTCACTTGTCCAGATGAGGTTCTGTTGTCATGTTTTTATAGATGAATTATTGCTTGTAACGCAGACCAAAAACCTATCAATCAATACCACAATGAGGTCTGTAGAAACAGATCGATTATCTGTGGAAGTTTGGTAGAAAGTTGTTGTTGTGGTGGAAAACAATCTTTTAGAAATGAATAATCAGGAAAGAAGCAGAGGCTTCAAGGAGCATAAACACTGGGTCCTACATTTCCCATGATGCAACTCCATAGCATCTCTTCCTAACACCCTCCTTCACTGGAAAGCACCCACAGCTCCTCCCCACCGGTTTACACCGCAGAGCTGAGCCGAGATAACCCTGGTGACATCACTATGACATCATCAGGGTTATTTTCTCAGACTAGACAAATCTAGAGGAGAGGTGATTATAAAACAGTTTTCACTGGCTGAATAGTACTAAAAAAGGATAAATGGTAATCTTAGGATGAGTAGGTGGGGGCAGGCCCTACAGGGGCTTATGGGAAATGTAGTCTGAATCTGTAGAAACGCCAGCTGGTCTGACATGTGTGTTCTGATTTGTTTATCAAAGTCGAGCTCAGGTACTGAAAGTAGTTATTTCATATTTAACTGCTAATTATTTAATTAACGAGCAGCTAAATTATTAGATGTAACACCTTAAAAACATATTCTAAGCCAGGGGTTCACAATCTGGGGAACACAACACAAAATTATGTGTATTTCTTCTCATCTTTGAATAGTTTGTTTTCTTCAGACTTTAAAAGTGACTCGTAACAATATGATTTTTCTGTTTTATTTGAATACTTTTTTCTGGGCCTGAAGAGATAAAATGATCCAGTCATTACGCTTTTTATATTGTGACTCCTCAGCTTTATCGAACACATGTATGAGTAAACTATGTTTGATAATAAGTGTAAATATATGTATATATGTCATATTAAGTACCATACAAGGAGGAAACAAGGAATAACTCATATGAAGATGGGTGAAGTGCAAAGTTACATCAGTGAGTTTTAATGAGTGGAGAAGCCACGCCTCTGTGGACGCCACCTGTGACGTATCGCGGCGGGTCAGGTGTTCTCCTACCTGTTCTCTCTCTGCGTGCCTCCTCTCCTCCTCTCGGCGGAGCTGCTCCATCTCTTCGTACCTCCTCCTCTGCTCTCGCTCCTGCTGCTTCCTCATCTCTCGCTCCCGGCGCTGTTGCTGTAGGTGGAGGAGATTTTACACAACGACACTTCAGCTCTGTGTGTGTGTGTGTGTGTGTGTGTGTGTGTGTGTGTGTGTGTGTGTGCACATCAGGTGTGTTTTTCTGGCATTTGGATGAGCGGAGGCACGAATATCACAGGTGTGGTGGGTCGTTTTATAATCAAAGCTGAGATGTTTTTCAAAGGTGAAAACTGGCTGAAACAGTCACTGTCATGTAATATTTAAGGTTTTAGGTTAACGACAGACTCCATAATAAACCAAACGACAACAGTGGCGAAAGGTTGTGACGAGAACGTGGGCAGCATGTGTAGCTAGGTTTGTTTTGCACAAAACTGGAAGTTCTCAAGGAACATATTCTGGTGTTTGCCAGGGTTGATTTGGAGTTTTTAAATCTCTGAGTGCACACAACATACGCAGGTGTGCAGGTGAACAATGTCGCTCTCGTCGTAACGGGTTGTCTTCACATACTCGTTGGTAAAAGGCAATTACATCATGAGCCTTAACGTGCCACTGCATGCCAATCCACGATGAGATGCATTCCCACGTTCAAATGGTTAACCCTTTAAAACCTAAACACCCGGAGATAGTTTTATATTTTTGCCAATTCTTTCAGTATCAAGTGTTCCTATGATTCAGGGGAAATTTCTCTCTTGTGCAGTGTAAAATCACCATCATGCAAGCATACCATATTTGACATAAAAAAGAGGGGTAAGAAGTTGGGTTTAAAAGGGTTTTCAGCCACAATTGTCTCCACCGTCTCCCAAGCTGTGTCATGTATCACCATGTGGTCACGCAGTCATGAAATTGCGCTCATTACATTCGGTTTTCAGTAGTTTCCTCACTTGTGTGTAACTGTAAGTCACTGTTGCTTGTAGTTTGAAGTAATGGTGCTTTCATAGTACAGATAGCAGCCTTCTGAATCTGGACATTTGGTAGAATAAAAATTAGTCAGAATGAGCTGATGTAGAGCTGCAGGCGATGGGCTCCTGTTGCAGTTTGGGTGAGTTTGAAATCAAATGCTCCTGCTGAGCTCCATCACAGCACAGCAAGGTGCAGGTATGCAAACCAGATGGAAATTCTGCATCATCATGGCCTGAAGTTTTGGTTTGCTAAAAGAACATTAAAATTCCCTGCTGACCTCTTGTAAGTTGATTTAAACTGTCTGAATGGAAGGAACCAATGTATTAAAAAAACATGTTGCTGGTGTCTCATATATTGTTGCAGACGGAGAAATAAAAGACTAACATCTACCTCCTCCAGCCGTCGCCGCTGTTCTTTCTGCTCCTCGATACGCTTCTGTCTCTCGGCCAGCAGTTGGCGCTTGTGCTCCTCGTTCTGCTGCTGCTCCAGCTGCTGACGCCGGATCAGCTCCGACCGCTCCTTATTGGCCAACTGGAGGCGCAGGAAGTCCCGCCTCAGGGTGGACTCCCCGGGAATGTTGATGATGGAGCTAGACAAGGACCAATCGTGACAGTTTGATTACTTTTCTTTTGGTAGCAAGTAGATGCTTGCTGGTCAGTTTTCTTTATTTGTTATTATTTATAACATCTTTATTTTTAAATTGAATTCAAATGCAAAGTTTAATAAAAAAAATCTTCAGTAAAGTTGATATTTGGGATATTCAAAATGAAAAGAGTTAAAGGGCAAGTGCATGTAGTGGCACAAGTAGTAGTATCAACAACAGCAGTACGTGTAAATAAGTAAGTAGTTACACAGTTACTAGTAGTAACAGTACTAACAGTAGTACCTGAAACATTAAGTGGAAGTGAGTATTAGAAGTACTAGTGGTAGCAGTTTAAATAGTATTAGTAGTACAGTTAGTGTAGTGACAGTTGTGGTTGTAAGAGTAGCAGCAGCAATCCCACAGCAGTAGTATCAGTCACAGAACCACTTGCAGCAGCAGTAACAGCAGTAGCAGCATTAGTAGCAGTAGTACTGCAGTCGAACCTGGGCTCTCCAGTGTCCCGCTCTTCATCCTCCTCCTCACTCCCACTGTACTCGTATTCTGTCTCATCTGGGGGAAACACACAGACTGCAGGTTAGTATTCACGTATCTTGAACCGGCCGACCCTTCGTGCAGCTGTGTGCAGCTGTGGGGCGAGTCAGTGGGGGTGCAGCCTCACCCCTCTCCCCCCTCCTCTTCTTGGTGCGGTCGATGTGGTCCTTCAGCTGGATGCGGACCTGCCGCTCGTTGGGAAGGTCCCTGATGAAGGGGTGTTTGAGGAGCTGCTCGGTGCTCGGCCTCTGACTGTGGCTCTTCACCAGGCAGCTGTCTATGAACGACTGGAACTTCTTCGACCTGGACACACACACACACACACACACACACACACACACACACACACACACACACACACACACAGAGACGCACACACAGAGACACGCACACACAGACACACAGAGAGAGAGACACACACACACACACAGACACACACACACACACACACACACACACACACACACACAGAGACACACACAGACACACACACAGACACACACAGACACAGACACACAGAGAGAGAGACACACACACACACAGAGACACACACACACACACACACAGAGACACACACACACACACACAAACACACACAAACACAGAGTGTTACACCTGAAACCACAACCAGCAGTGATGTCACCGTGTACCGACACGCCCTGGAGTACACCTCCACCTCACTGCAGCAAAGCCAGTGTGCTAAGTTGCTCTTTAAAACAAAACTTTCTTAACCTTTAGAGAAACACATTAACGGTTATGCAAATTCAAATATTAAAATCACAATAAAATCGAATCGCATCGTTTTAAAAATGTCAAAATCCAGTTAAAGGGACATGTCAGAATATTCTGTTTTTCCGTCTCTCAAACTGCATCTTTACATAGAACGTGTGAGAGGTTGAGTTCAGATTACAGGAGGTGATGCTGACTAGAAAATAACAGCAGCACAGGTGCAGAGGAAATATCTGTGTGTGTGTGTGTGTGTGTGTGTGTGTGTGTGTGTGTGTGTGTGTGTGTGTGTGCTTTAGTGGAAAGTGACTCACCACTTCTTTGACTTGAGTCGGGGGGCAGGATTTCTGGGGATGAGGAAGAGCGCTCTCATTGGATGCATGTCACACAGAGCTGAGGAGAAGAGAAAGTAAAGAGAGGAAGAGAAACCAGAGGAGAAGAAAAGGGAAAGGAAATGGAGGGAAAGAAAGTGAGCGAAAGGACGGGAGACGAGATGAAGCGAGAGGAAAGGAAATAAGGACAGGAAAGGAAAAGAGAAGAAAGGAGAAGTGAAAGAAAGGAAACAAAATGGAGACATAACCAGACGAGGAGAGGAGAAGAAAAGGAAAGGAAACAAACAGGCAGGAGATGAGACGAGAGGAAAGGAAAGGAAATGAAAGGTTAGAATAGGAAAGGAATTGAAGGGAAATAAAGGAAACACAAGGAGACATAATCAGAAATGGAGATGAAAGGCAAGGACAAGAAAAGGACAGGACAAAAGAGGAGAGGAGATAGACAGGATAAGAGACAAAGGAAAGGAGTAAAGGAAGAGAAAGGATAAGATCGGATAGGAGATGAGACAAGAGGAAAGGAAAGGAGGAAAAGAAAGGAACCAGGACAGGAGCAGAAAAAGGAAAGAAAGGAAAGGGAAGAAGAGGAAACAAGATGCATAAAGCAAAGGAAAAGACAGAAGAGGAGACGAGACGAGTCAAGAAGAAAGAAAAGGAAACATAAGAAATGAGAGGAGGAAACGGAGGAAACAGAGACGGATTTAGACTTTTAACTGCAAGACAAAGTGTTCTCTGTGTCCACTCATCAGCTTAATGAGTTTGATGTTTCACACTTACGTGGTGCTCCCTCTGCCATCTCTATAGCTGTGATACCGAGCGACCACAGATCACTCTGCAGAGAGAGAGAGAGAAAACTGAAAACTTTCACATCCGAACAACGTGTTACAGACTTAACACGCCATGTTTTCGGTGCACCGGTCAGTGTACTTGTTAAATTATAAAACTAAAAGGCACAAAAATTACCCATCTGTCACTGCTATTGTAGATCTCTGGCTTTGTGCATTTTATCAGTGTTATCTGTTTTTAACACAATTTATCTGCATATTTTAGCCAACAAACTGCTATTTAAAGTTGACGTTAATGTCGTTAGATGAACGGAGGGTTTCTTGTCACGTAAAGCCCCAGAGCGCCGGAGTTAATGGTGTCTTAACGGAGCAGCGCTCGTCCTCCACAGGCTCGCCACAGGGATTCATCCTGTCCCCATTAGTGCACATCCTTCATACAGTAACGACTGCAGGAGTCAGACCACAGATTCACTTTGTTTCCGTGCCTCTGATCAGAGATTAAAAGGTCTCCAAAAAAAACAAAAAAAAAAAACAGATACGATCACTGAACCTTTGCAGAGATTCTTAAAGGTCACTCGGTGTTGCTTGTTCACAGCTACAAGCATTTTGACTCCGTGATTGATGAGAAATTGAACTTTGGGAGCTCCGCAAAGGCAATTTAAGAAAAAACAGCAATAATTGTGTTGTGTTTCACTGTTGACAGAATCTCCCTGACATTATGTTCCATTAATCAATACCAGCACACTTTTAGATTTCTTTACAAGGTGTACAAAATGACAAATGGACGTGTATTGTGTTCAAATATCGTCGAAAATTAACTGTTGTGCTTCACCAGCGATGAAGAAAGGCTGATTGTAACAGAGGATGTGAATAAAGGAGGACAGAAATGTCTGAAGGCAACATTTTAACCTTCATTCAACAATATTGGTGGTATTAATATTAAATCTAATGACTACCAAACGCACTGAGAATATCAACTCTGCAGCTCTATGCAGCTTTTAGCCTCTTTTTGCTCACAACATGCTCAGCAAAAATAGTTAATTATTAGGTGATTTTCTGCATTTCAGTGGCATGCTAGGATCAAAGAAAGTGTAAATAACAAAATGACCTAATAGAAAAGAGCTCAGAGCTTCCAGAAACGTGTCACTCACGTTCTTACCGACTGCTCATATTAAACTGCAGTCGTCTCCAGAAAACACACTCACATGGGCCGAGTGCTACCTGCTACCTGAGCAGCATGCACACACACACACACACACACACACACACACACACTAACACACATCAGGTGTACCTTGAAGTCATACGTGGCGTCGGGGTTCTCGTCACAGGCGATGACCTCCGGGGCCATCCAGTACGGCGTCCCGATAAACGTGTTTCTCCGTCCCACCGTACGGTCCAGCTGAGCGCTCACACCAAAGTCCACTGCAAACACACACACACACACACACACACACACACAAACACACAAACATAGAATTAAAGACTTAAACTGAAAGCTACAGAATATTATTATATATGTATAGTATGCTGTGTGTGTGTGAGTGAGAGTGTGTGTGTGTGTGTGTGTGTGTGTGTGTGTGAGTGAGAGTGTGTGAGTGAGAGTGTGTGTGTGTGTGTGTGTGTGTGAGTGTGTGTGAGTGTAAGAGTGTGTGAGTGAGAGTGTGTGTGTGTGTGTGTGTGTGTGTGTGTGTGAGAGTGTGTGAGAGTGTGTGAGTGTGTGTGTGTGTGTGTGTGTGAGTGAGAGTGTGTGAGTGAGAGTGTGTGTGTGTGTGAGTGTGTGTGAGAGTGTGTGTGTGTGTGTGTGTGTGTGTGTGTGTGAGTGCTCTTGTACAACTATCTTTGTGAGAACCAGTTTGAGTTTTAGACCATGGGAGTGAGGACATTTTTGGAAAGTGAGGACATTTTGGCCGGTCCTCACTTTCTGAGACACCTTCAACGGCTGTTTGAGGGTTAAGACTTGGTTTTAAGGTTCAGGTTAGAATTAAGTTTAGGTTAAGGTTAAGGTAGCGGTTGGGGTCAGGCATTTAGTTTTGATGGTTAAGGTTAGGGTAAGGGGCTAGGGAATGCATTATGTCAATGAATGTCCTCACAAGTATAGCTGTACAAACATGTGTGTGTGTGAGAGTGTGTGTGAGAGTGTGTGTGTGTGTGAGTGTGTGTGAGAGTGTGTGTGTGTGTGTGTGTGTGTGTGTGTGAGTGTGTGTGAGAGTGTGTGTGAGAGTGTGTGTGTGTGTGTGTGTGTGTGTGAGTGTGTGTGAGAGTGTGTGTGTGTGTGTGTGTGTGTGTGTGTGAGTGTGTGTGAGAGTGTGTGTGAGAGTGTGTGTGTGTGTGTGTGTGTGTGTGAGTGTGTGTGTGAGTGTGTGTGTGCGCCCTCTCACCTAGTTTCACCTCTGCGTTCTCAGTCAGCAACACATTCTGGCCCTTGATATCTCTGTGGATGACCTTGTGCTGGTGGAGATGGGTCAGACCCTGGAGACAGAGATAATAAAAGATGCTTACTACTTCCTGTTACACAGAAAACAAGGTGTGCTGCACTCCTGTCGTCAGCAGGACACAGACACACGCTCTACTGTGAGCCGGAGATTTCTTCTACTTAATAAGGCCAAATAAATTGCCCCATTCAAGTCTTGGAGCCCAATGAAATACTGTAAAATGTTGTCATTTAATTTAAGTCATCAATTATTTTTGCCATAAAAAAATAATGAACATATCACTTAAGATTTAATTAATTAATTCACTATCTTTAAAATAAAGAAAATCTACTATGGATACTACTGATAATCCCTCAAAATGTTCAGATTTGTTTTCATTAAGTCGGGATGTCATTTGTTTAATATGATGGATCCCTCTATGGTTCCTTTAAAGAACACATTCGTCCTCATCATGAGATTAGATCAATTGTATTGAGAGCAACTTGAGTCACTGCAGCAGAAAATAAAATACCTGAAATAACATAGAATATGAAAATAAGGTGTTCCCCAGGGAACCTTCTGGTTTCCCACTAAACATGTCATTTTTTTAAAGTAAGATGTTCTCATGCAGACACTGGTCTGTCTGGGTTCTCACCCTGAGGATCTCTCTGCAGACGTAGGCGATCCACTCCTCCTTCAGAGAGTTCCCTTTGGTGTTTTTGATCAGATCCGTCACCGAGCCGGCGCCGCAGAACTCCATCACCAGCTACACACACACACACACACACACACACACACACACACACAATGTTATTGTACAAATTATCATACGTTTTACATCTATTGATCTAGTCTGTCTCGAATGAACCTCCACTGGAACATTTTGTGCTTCATCTGTGGTTTTAAAATCAAAAAATGGCTAATGAAAGAACTTTGTTTACTAATTCTAATGTAAAATTAAAAATTACATTTAACGCAACATATTTTCAGGATTGAAGCACTTAAAGCATTTAAAGAGCATATTTTATGTAAGGTGGCTCTCTGATCTCTGCTGTCAGTTTTATAAATGGTATAAATCGGAGTATTTAGAAATGACCACACATGTACGTACCCACAGCTGGTCGTCCATTCCTGGAGGGTTTTTCTTGATGAAAGCTCCATAATAAGTTGCAATGTTCCTGTGGTGGCTGTACTTCTTTAACATGTTGATCTCAGCTTTAATCTCCTCCTCCTCATCCTACAACACACACACACACACACACACACACACACACACACACAACACAATGCTAATACCAAAATTCTGTGTTTACTGAAATGTAAAATATTTGAATCTTCGAGGAAATGAGATAAAGAAGTCTAGTGATGACACACTGCTGTTGCTGTTGTTGCCTTCAAGACAAACGCTGCACGCTCAGAGACAAGGTGTGTGTGAGTGTGTGTGTGTGTGTCACTTACTCCTGTGACATCCATGACCTTAATAGCAGCAAGCTGGCCTGTTTTGACATGGCGACCCTGAAAGACACAGAGAGAAAAAAGATAAAATGACGATGCTCTTCTGTTTGTGGACCAAACATGGCGTCCGACATCAGACCGCCCCTCACCTCTCTGCCACTTCAGGAATCTGATTCATCTAAAACCACATGACCAGACTCGACCAAACCTTTGCTGATGTGTGACTGGTTCTATCACGACGGCTCTAAATACAAATATTCATGAGGCAGACTAAAAGACTATAGCTGGATAGGATTGTTGTTGCTGGTCGCATAGTTCCAGTTAATGAGGTAATTAGATAATTGTGTCCCATCTGTGTTGATGTACCGCCAAATCACAGCTTCTGTGTTCAACAGATCCCAGGCCGCACACAACTCTTTCTGGTTGTTACTGTAAAAGGTGAGTCAGTCTTTAAAGTCCCTGGAAGAAGTATCTCTGCAGTAACGGGAACATTATTGTTGCCACACTTGACCTAAAACGCTCCACATTTAGACGTCTGGATTTCTCCGTATTTTTCCGTGAGCTCCTCGCTGTCGTGACGTGTACGAACAGATGATGATATTAATGACTGCACTGACTACTAAACAAATTACCTTATTACCTTTATTCCCCAAAGTGTTTATTGTAGAAGTTTTTTTTAAGATGGTCTCAAACAGGGAAGAAGAATTACGGTGTTCTCCCTTACAGTTTGGTTTTATTTAAGCAAGTTTCAGGTTGTGGTTTCTAAAGCTGTCAATGAATTATGTTACGACTCTGTATCTCATAATGACTTACTGACTCATAAAAGTAAAGTAAGTAATTCTGAGATCTTTTTTTGTTCCACCAAAAAGATTTTTCCTTTTGCAGATTTTTTCACTTGAATGATTTTTAGAGGTCTGAAACGGTAAAACCACCCAGAAGATTGATCTTGTGACCCCTCGGACGGGCCCCGACCCCTAGGTTGGGAACCGCTGCACTGGGGGATGACACTGTACCTGTGAAAGTGTTTGAAATCCAACACTGAGTCTAACTTCTCCTCCTCCAAACTAAAGTCAGGATCACAGCTGTTAAAGCGAGAAAGTGAAAATTCATCCGGCTCACTACCACCAGCCCACCACCCCATCTCACACACACACACACACACACACACACACACACACACACACACACCATCTCCTCATGGTAACCTAGCAACAGGGCTGGCAGGTTGTTTAGTGAGGGCAACGAATGGGGGGGGGGTAGGAGGAGGCAAAGTGATGTGTGTGTGTTTGTGTGCGTTTTTGTGCACGTGTGTGTGTTAGGAGACCATGATATTTCACACTCTGGGTCACTTGCACATGTGAGTTTCTCAGATTCACACACACACATACACACACACACACACACACACACACACACACACACACAAACACACACAGTGGCTTGGTTACTCAGTGTTGCATCAGACACTGAACGTATCTGACAGGCCGAAACCACCTCAGAGTACGGAAAGTCTCCAGTTCTCTTTTTCACATCTCTGGGTCCTTCTCTCTTTGTCTGTCTCTCATCTTTTTTATATCTCTGTTTGTCTCTGTTTCTGTCTTCAGTGCGTCTCTCTCTCTGTCAGTCATGTAGCAGCAGCCGTTATATGGAGGGCAGGTAGAAGAGGACCATTACTGTCAATCCAAAGCTTGATTTATGCTCACAACACTCGTCAGGTGTCAGTAACAATAACAGACACCATGTCGCATCAGTAAAACACAGACAGACAGAACAAATGAAGCAGAGCGACTACAGTTAACCTGCATCTGCTCTAACAAAGCTGCTGTTCTCCAGTCGGGGAAAAGCACGAAATAAGTAGGCATAATACGTACTTTTTCAGCCAACCTTGTTTAATAACGTGTTTAATTAAGTACTACAATGATAAAAAGCAGTTTAATCACTATGAAACATGACATGAAACGTTCAAAACTGTCCAAACAGCAACAATTATGCCTTATTTCTGTCAGGAGTGTTTAAACCTGCAATAAGTAATTTTTTTGGGCCACTTACTGACATATTTACATTCACCTTTTAAGCTGATATGTTGAACTTGTCCAGCAGTTAAGGAGCAACATGATCCTTCATGTGGAGTCATGTTTGTGTCACCTGATGAGTCCATTATTTTCTCTCTTTTAGCTCTGTTTTTGGTCTCCACCACCTCCTGAGGGAAATATCTGGCTCTTCAGCTGCTAAATGCTCCACAGCTGGTCTCTTACTGTGTCTGTTAGCTGTTTTCAGTGAAAATGCGCTAAAGATCCAGCAGCCTGCTGTGGCTGATAATGGCGCTATGAGAGCAGTGAGAGTGAACCAAAACAGTAAAGTTGTGTAAAGCCGAGGGGAGCTGCAGAATCAGCTAATAATTATCTGTCTCATCAGTACGAGCGACCCCTTTAATATTGTTTTCACACTGATGCATCGTTATGATAAAAATATCAATTAGACATGATTGACAAGTCATTAATGTGGAGACCGCCAATCAGGACAGAGGCAGCACTACCCTCTCGTCCAAATAACGTCACTTCTGGCTCCAAGAAAACAAAATGGCAAAGGCAAAACCGGGGAACTTGCAGCTTCAAAACGGCCTGTCCACAAACCAACGGGTGACGTCACGAGGGTACGTACATTTATTTTATACAGTCTGTGGGTCAAATCCTTTAATGTTCACATAATGTTAATGGTGTTTTATTTTACATTTTTTAGATTCATCATTAAATCCGTCCTGACCTTCTCCGTGATTTGTTGGTATGGGAATTTAAAGGTGCAAAGCAGGAATCAACTGCATAACATTGTCATGGTAGCAGTCTTCTGTCAGAGGTTAATACATAGGTTGTATTCACTGTTTCACTGTCCTGACTGAGCTGTTTCTACCCTGTGACCTAGAAAAAACCAGGACCAAGTCTTTCCACATCATTTCCAGAACTGGGGGATTCTGGGATTGACTCAGCCATGTTATTATCCAGTTAACTCAGTAAAGCTGCTTCTTGGACCCCAGGTCAAGTGTGTGAAGTGTCACTGAGACTGCAGGACAAATGGCAGCAATCCACCACGACGAAGCAATAAAAGGCGAGGGAGATAAAACAGGGGAGATGAGGGGAAGAGATACCGCCGCAGAGAGCCTCTTTGTTTTGCTATCTCTCTTTTCCGCCGCCACTGATGGCCGGCCAAACAATCTCCCAAAGGTAACACCGAGCTCCCAGTGTGCAAGTGTGTGTGTGTGAGAGAGAGATTATGGCAGATTGAAGATGGCATGAGGAAGCTGTATAAAAACACCACCTTGAATCCACACATGCAGGGAGGGAGAGATAAAGATAGCGACAGAGCGAGAACAGAGGGAGGTGGCAGGTGAGGAGGAGGATGACTGGAGATAGAGACCGGCAGAATCTCCTTTTGAGGCAGCCTGAGGCGTAAAAACACACCTCAGGTCCCGCGTTCAGACAAGCCTCACATTCTTAACCTGAACACAAGCCCCAACACATGAAGACAGACACAGAAACAGACTGAGGCAAGATATCAGCTGAGTTTCTCTCCCAGCACTGCAATAAGTAGAAAAGTAATAAAAGTACAGGAAAATCAGGGTAACCAGTGTCAGTATTTTTGATGGGAATGCTTTTTGCATCCATATTTGGCAGAGGTGACCGTAAAAGGTTGAAAAGAGAAACATAATAATGTGTTTCAGCTGCATAAATATAAGCTCAGCCAGCAGTACACCGTGTCCTGGGCTGCCCTATGAATCACATTTCTTACCTGGTATTAGGATTTTTAGACAGTTGAATCCCAGGAATTTCTGCCCAAATTTGCTCACCTTTCCAGGTAAAATACAGACAGGAAAGAGGTATTTTTAGCATGCGTGGGCTTGTGTGGTGTTGTGTCATATGTACTGAAACAGAACCTCACTAATGCTTCAGTGCAACTGTCGTCGCTAAATACGTGAGTCAAATCTTGAAATGTCCTCATTACAGTAATACAACTTTCAGCTGCAGCTGTTTCATCCAGTTGCTTTTCATGTTAAAATGGCCCCTTTTAGCTCAGCTGCGTTCATACTGTAATTACCAGTTTCTGACTTGTAAATAGCGTTCATGTCAATATCCAAAGGATAATTACGCCTGGGAAACTGACTTTTCTTAAAGCTTTGACATGTCTGACTGAAAACAAAACAAACACGGAGGTCAGTTGTTTGCTGTGCAGACAGATCAACAAATTGTTTAGTCAGGGTTCGAGGCCTCCATCCCCAAATCAGAGACCAGACTATAGAAGTACCAAGTGCACAAGACAGCGCTGATGTTACAACTTGTCTAACAACAATGAGCCAAACCACTGAAACAAAAATGGCTGCATGTGAAAGACTTTCCTGCCCACAGTAATAAGCTCAGGCCAGCATTTAAAGATGGCTGTTGAAAATGTTTGTTCTGGAAAGAATTAAATGATTCTGTGTGGTTGGCATTGCATTTTTCCACCTCAAAGATGATGTTCTTTTATTGTTCTACATAAAATACTACCAAACAGTTGGTGCACATGAAAGACTAATGTCAGAAAAATAATGATAATATAATAATTCTGTAACTTTCTTTACAACAAGAAGCCCCAGGTTTTCTAGTAAAACAGGGAAATATTCAGGAAGTAACAATTTTAAAAACTATGACAAAACCTTGAACTGCAGTAAACAAAAGGCTGTGGCATCAGTGAATTTACATTCTGAGCTAAATCAAACGCTTCTGTATTCGTCGTTGTGTGTTTGCAGCTGATTCAGAAATAACAGCCTTGCAGCTGCCAGGAATGTGATGAAAATGAGACAGGAACGAGGAAGGAGGCGTCGCTCGAGCTTTTTTAAACCAGATCTGTGCTTCATCGTCAACGTCTAAATGCACCCAGCATAGGAATCAATTTATAGTTAAGCTTTGACAAAAGAAGACAATAAACGTGTGATATCATGTCTACATTCTTCCACATTGAAACTTTTTCAAAGTATGACTATCCTAATGTCCCAAAAAGTTTTTATACGTGTATATTTTCTGTTGTTTCTGATACAAAAAGGTCTCTGATGTGGTTGTTAATTAAAAACTAATACTGATTAACAATGACACCAGTACAGTGGGACAAAATGAGAGAAACGTTTAGAGACGAAGCTTCAGTCAATAAAACAAACTGAATAAACTCCACTTTCTGATTCGCTGATTAATCAAATCGCTTAGTGTCTGAGTTTTTACACACCTGAGATATGAGGTAAAATAAAACACGTGTGATCAAAAGGTCACAGGTTTGACTCCCCGGAGCTGCAAACATGCTGCTTAGTGAGATACCAAACCGTAACAGCAGGAGGTAAAGGCCTGCGGTAAAATGCAAACTTTAAGCGCATTTTCGAATGCTTTAATGCTCGCCAAGAACTGACAGTCTTCCCTAATCATTCAGATATTTATTTTCTCCGGCCTGCTCACTATCTGTGACTGTGAAAGATTACTGAAACTGTGAGCCAGGAGGGGAGGCGTGAGCAGCCCTGAGGGTAGAAAAACGATTTGAAAGCAGCTGGAAAACGTTGGCAGGGAGGATGAATGAAAAAGTATTTCTGCTCTGGGACAAGAATCAGTCAGAACTGGAGACTAAGTAAGTACATTCACAACAGAACTTGCATTTAACATAACTATTTCCTTGTTGAATTACGTTTTACATTCCCTCCCCATCACTTCAGAGGAAAATATTGGGTAACAATTCATTTCTACACAAAAACGCAGCTTCAAAATTTCCTAGGAAGCAGCTGACATGTAACTGCAATTTCTGATGAAGTTTCCTGGAAGAAATTATGTAATTTGGCACTAATTATAGGCCAAATGGAGACACTTCCAATTAATTAATTCCAATTAATTTCTATCTTAGCCTTGGGATTCTTCTACTGAGTGCACAGCAAGTCTGTTTTTCCTCACATTCAGATCTTTTGTTTTTCTAGGATAGTATTTCTTAAATTATAGGTCTCATCTCAGGCTCCCGGACTCTTTATATAATATCCTGATTATGGATATTTATAATTTTTACAGTTGCTTTTTGTTTCTTTAGTGGCTATTTGTTCTAGATATCGTGTGTCACTGGAAAAGGTTTTTATCACATTTCTACAGTATGTTTGTTTCCACTTTACATTCCTGTCGGTCTTCCTGGTGCATGTGTGTTTTGTCTGGAGACATTGTTTTGAAAGTGGAGGATTAAGTTGGGTGTTTTCTCCGGAGGTATTTTAACGCCCGCGGAGCAGTCAGTACTTTCTCTCTTATAACAAACCGGTAATGTTAGTTCAAAAAGGTAGAACAACGTTTGTGACATCGAACAACTTCTTATATCTCTTCTGATCATATCATTTCTATTTAAGTATTTAATATAGCCCATAGTTATATATGTTACATTTTCTTTTAATTAGTAAGAAATTACAGAGTTATTTCCCAGAAAATGTACCCAGAAAAACCTGTGATTCTGAGAGAATCAACAGTACAAATACTGACACTTCTTACTAAAACTGGCTTTAGGTTTTGATCCGCCTGCTCCTATTTGATGGTGCTATTGGATGCTATAGCAAAATAAGGGAGTGTGTCTTTCATGAGCTGTGTTTCTGTGTATTTGTGTGTGTTATTATTTCACATTGCAAGGTCTTAATTTACCCACCATGCTTTGTGATCGACCACAGTTTGTGTTAATTTTGCTCTATCAATCATTTCACCAAAGGAGGCGGCAGCGTGTTGAAGCAGCAGATCAATCCCGAACATCCAGCAGACAGAATGAGTGTCGAGGCTCTGTGTGTCTCTTTGTGTATCAGCAGACATGTGTGAGTGTGTTAATTGCTTTCAAAGTGAGAGAACACACACACACACACAAAGCCTCTCTGCTGTGTTGTTACAGTCTGCGTGGGTGTCTTCCGCTGCTTAACAAAGGAGAAAGTCGGTAGTAACTTCAGTTTTGGCCGAAAATGAAATTTCTTTCAGTTTCTTTGAGCTCATGTCAGAGTCAGAGGAGGAGGAGATGAAGTGACTTCCTACTGAGCCGACAAATCTCCAATAACATGAGCAGCAGACACTCTGAGCACACACTAAAAGCCAAAACACGGCATATAATCCCTGACATGTCCCTCATTTCTCCATTAAATCAAAATTAATTCTTCATTTAAAATACGAAACCTCGAACAAGTAAAGCAGCCTTTACATTGTAGCATAAAAACAAGTCGGTATAGCAATTTGCAAATACTTACATGTAGAGCTTACTGTCAGCTATTTGCAAGTTTTATAATCTATCTTGATCCTATAGCAGTGGTCGCAACTAGGGTTGGGTACCCAACTGTATTTTTAAGGGTTCTACGGTACTAAAGAGCACCGATTAACACTGAATCAATCGACCTAACAATTCAGTACCTGAGAACACCTGGGTGAGAGAGGAGGAACTTGGAGCTTTTTAGTATGTTCGAAACCTTAGTATGAAGCCAACAGAGAGGGGTACCGGTACCGAATTCGGTTCAAATGTGAATGGTTCCCTATTGGCAACCTGTGACACACATGCCAGCGTGGGCATGCAAAGCCAGTTTCTGTGGGTCCTCGAGCTGTCGTACAACAGCACCGCTGCCGTAACCAGTAACCACCTGGCAAAGAGGAGATCAAAAGGCACCAATCGGCACGCGACATGGCGAGCAAATCTAGCAGACCCTCTCAGCACAGTTACAGGACACCAGAGTTCAGGTTTAGTGCAGGAGGAGTTAGTGCATTTTGCTGTGAAAATGCAGTGTGTAAACAAAGCGTGAGGAAAAACTTCAAAGATGAGTCCAGTAAAGAGTCATCAGGAGGACAGGGTCACAGTATGCTGAGCAAAGTAGCTCATTCCAAACACTGTGCGGCTCCAAAAATCCGGCTACAGAGGGCAGCTAGAAAATGCACTAAACATGGGAAACAATTCACAGGTGGAGAATACACAAAGTCCTCAACAGTGCAGAGGTTTTGTTTGATGGACTGCCAAAATCATATTATCCAGGATTAAAGAACTGTTGAGTGGCGCTTTACTGAAATGGCAAAAATCTGACGAATGCACCGGTGATCAGTGTGGCTGCAGTCGGCTGACAACAGACTCAAAGTATCAGCATGCAGACCAGACACAGCGACGGGGATCGCACCAACTGCAAAGACCGGTTTACATTTAACTTATTAAAAGCCTACATGGGTTCATATGTAGAGGGGGCGGCGTACATTGAGAATAAATTACAAACCCACACGAAAGCTATTTTCACACGATGATGTGAATATGATTTAGGGGTTAGTTACCATGTGTTCTTAAGGGTTTGAGTCATGAAAGGTAAAATAATTAAGGGATTCTTTTTGCCTTTTGTGCAGGTTTACAGGGTTATTTAGGAGTTATCAGTCCAGTAATATACCCCAGCACATAACAAATGAGCAAATGTACTCAATATGACAATCGACCGTTTTGACATTAAAACAGTTTCAATGGCAAGTTTCTGACACACGTGGCAGCAAAGGAGTTGAAGAGTATGAATCTTACCTTGTAGACCTGCCCATAGGTGCCATTTCCAACCAGTTCAACCAGCTCAAAGATACCAGCTGGGTCCTGAGAGGGAGAGAGAGGGGAGAAAAGACACAAAGACAGTTAGACAGGAGGACATAACTGACTAAACTGAACACATAGATGGACGTAGCAATTTGTGTGTGAGGAATTTGACCTACACACACACACACACACACACACACACTGAACGGTTGGCCGAGCACTGCCTACCTATGGTATTACCCTGTGAAAAGCCTCTCTGCATCAGCACACTGGTATTATTCCTTCAATAGGTAACCTATAAGTCCACACTAATGCATATCAGGTTCAGCAGTTCCTGTAAAGCTGCTGTGTCACTGCCTTCTGTAACTCAATGCAATTTCTAATTCAGTGTCTTTGCCTACACAGAAATAACTGGGTTATCTGAATTCTTAAACGTCACGTTAACAAAACACCAATTAGAGAAGCCTGATTTTTTGTCAGGTATGTATGCATGTAACCAGATTTCTAATCCACTTTTTCTTTGTGACCATATGCATGACAAAGACTGCAGGCAGGAAAATTACAGAAAGAGCAGCTGGATGAAAGGGAAGATCGTTTCACGGAGGGATGCGTCCTCGTATTCAAAACAAGTCCATCCAGTTAGTTTAAAGGCAGTTTCCATCTTTAAGGTAAAACCTGTGATGGTCTTCTGATTTGCTGTCTTGCAGAGAGTTCGATGAGAAGATTGATACCGCTCATGTGTGTACTGTGAACAGGAAGCTCAGCTTATCCCAAAGACTGGAAACACTTTGGATCTTGTCCCTAAAAAAACTCAAGAATAAAATAACAAAAATCTACGTTTTACTGAGGGTTATGTGCCAAACTATTCCTTGGTTGGGACCAATAACTTCCTGGAGTTTCTGCTGGTTGCCAGGCAACGGGTACCAGCTTTTAAACTTTTAAACTTTTAAATGCGGTTAAAACTAAAATATTGAGCCCCATAAAACCACTACTTGCCGTTTTTATACTTTTACCCTTTAGAGATGCTGGTAAGTGGACATTTTTTACCTTTAGAGCCAGGATGGCTGTTTCCTGTCTTTATGCTAAGCTAATCTAACCGGCTGCACACACAGACACGAGAGTGAAATCAATCTTCTCATCTAGTCTCGGTATTAAAGATAATATTTTTTAAATATTACTACTCCTGGAGCGAAACTTAGAAGTTTCCATTTCACTTCAGCTGTAGTGTACAAAACTTTGACATCTGCAAATATAATTCAGAGTATGACCACCGACAATAAACAAGGAAATCCCTGCACAAGACAACCATGGACGGGTGAACACACACACACACACACACACACACACACACACACACACAGGAGATAATCTAATCTTCAGGCTGATTAAAATTCAGTAAACCTTCCAAAACACAGATCCTGATCTTAAAGCATACCTGTGTGTGTCTGGTATTAATGTGTTTGGTATTGTGTGTGTGTGTGTGTGTGTGTGTGTGTGTGTGTGTGTGTACAGTAGGCCACAGGAGAGCGTTATGGACTATTACAGTGGAGCCTCCTGAAGGGGATTAGTTTAAAAAGCAGCGTTCCTTTTCACTCAAGGTCAAACAGAAGCACATCTAATCCTGGAAGACCAAACCTCACACACACACACACACACACACACACACACACACACACACACACGTACGTACATGTCTGTTACATCTCTTACCAACTGTAGGACCACACACATTATACTATATAAGACAAAAGACCAGCCAAGGAGAGAGGAGGACACCAGGAGCTGCTGCTAGTGAGATTTCACATTAACATGCAGTACACAGGTGTATGAACATAAGACTGTGTCCATGAAATGAAACATTCCTCAGCAGCCGGAGTTTAACCATTCACAGCACACAGACTTTTTTAGGGAAAAACTAAATGACGCTTAGACTTGACTTCAGCTCATTTCAACTCTGAAAGAGAACTTGTGTTAAATTTGACCTCAGGGAAGATCACAAACATGTCTTCCCGACATCTGAATAGTCCATTTTTCAGAGTAATAACACACCGTCCACCATTTCTTTTTTTTACTAACCTATTGCCAGACAAAGACGCCAATATTCTGTAAAACCCCGGATCACATCAGATGCAAACGTTTAAACGTTGACAGGCAGTGTAGATCCTAAAGGTGCAGAATCATCCATCGTGTTTCAAGCTGTTAGTAACTCAAAGTCTCTGTTCACACCTGCAGTCATGCTGCAAATTTAGTCTTCAACTCAGACGTTTAGAGCTCTAAAATCTGCACTGAAATGTGCTTTTTGAGACTGAAGGTGCACCACTGAGAGGCAGTGGGAACAGTTTCCTCTGTGTGATAAGTACATAGTTCACTCCTCATCTACATGAGGTATTCCTGCTGGTTTGATGACATTAAACTGACTTTGTGTCAGACACTGTGTCGACCCACGAACCAAGCCTCCACCTGAAGAGGATTCACGGCTCTATAACACCGTCACACGACTTCCCGCTTTGCTTGTGACAGACAAGACTCACGAGGTGCATGTCAGGCCATCGCAGGCCGCTGCAGGGCTTTCGTACAAACCGCTCACGCTGTCGCCTGTCTGGTGATGAAGAGCTGGAAGAGAACGAGTTCTTGCGACGTGTCGACCGACATTTCCACATCAGCGGTTTGGAAAATGTGACCAAACGGCCAGTTTGTTTACAACCTGTCTGACTGTCTCGCCGGCTGCTCGTGTTCTGACCTGTTAGACTCTTGTTGAGATGTCGCCGCAGTGAAGCTGGGACCAAAACTACAAATAAAGACGCAGGTTGTGAACAATACAGAATTTTCCTTTAGGAGAATATTAAAAAACTCTCTTTGCCTCCAGAATGAATTGCATTTTGTCTGAATAATGGAAAAGGACAGCGAGTAACGGAGAATACCAAGGACATGACCTCTGTCAAGACTCTCTAACAGCTATTAATACCGTCCCTGACCAGAGCTGTCAGAGGAATATAACCTCGGTCTCTCCACGCCGCCACACTGCAGTCTGTCGGCGTGGAGGAGACAAGAGGAGGAGGTGGGGAGGTAAATAAGATGGGTCGAACTACATGAGGAGACGATCAAAGGAGAGCGTTTGGGACGTGAAGAGCTGCAGAAACAGGAAGTGTGTGCGTGTGTGCGCTTGCGACAGGCTTTGCGTCACGCTGAAATGTTTCCCCCCAGCTTTCTCTGCTCCGTCCTGGGTGACCTCATTTTTCTAGCTGTCATGCCAGCGAGGGAGAGAGCAAATATTCTCTTTTTTATGAGAATATGCACGTTTATTCTGATCCTTCTGTCCGTGTGTGTGACTGTAAAACACACACACACACACACACACACACACACACAGTCCCACCCGGCTGATCATGTCCAGACTTGATTGTTGCTCTGCAGGTACAGCTGTGTTGCGTAAGCAGCAGGCAAAAGGTGGAAACAGACGAACTGTGCAGAATACCACACACACACACACACACACACACAGTCTCACACACACACAGTCTCACACACACGCAGTCACACACACGTCACATGTCACACATACATGTAGTTAATCTTCAGCTGAACACCTTAAATAAGAAAGTGTAAGTTGATATTTCTCTGAATGTATCATCACTGTCGCCCTATCCTTCACACAAACACACACACACACACACACACACACACATTCCTGCACTGTCTCCTTCTGCACAGCTTCAATCCACGTGCACGCGCACAGACCCACAAACAGCCACTGCGATGCAATGCTGCTGTCGCCACAACATCACGAAATGGCGGAACTCGCTCCTGTTGCGGTTATCATCGCTATATTCACGGTGCGCGTGTGCGTGCGTGTGTGCATCTGCAGCCTCTGTACGTGTGTGTGTGTGTGTGTGTGTGTGTGTGTTTCCGCTGTGAATCTGTCAGTGAGCAGGCAGCTTAACATCTGCCCCACATAGTACAGACAGAGCGGCCTCTCTTACGCTGTCTGACGCACGCGCACGGGGAGGTGTGCACGCGCGTGGCGGCTCGGGGCCTCGTTACATCACGTCCCAACAAACAACAACAGGAGGCCACATGATCCCTCTGTCACCCCACCTGATGTCCTCAATCACTGTCCGCCGTGCACGAGCAACACACACACACACACACACACACACACACACACACAGAGGTTATCGCACATGCACGCGCACGCACACCACCGGCAGCAGGAGCAGATGAAGGCGCGTGGAGAGGAGGAGGGTGAGGATGGAGAGGAGAGAGGAAGAAAGAGAGGGAGGGGGGGGGGGGGGTGGACAGGTGCTCAAACGCCTCGCGCGCGCGCGGGCGGGCACACGCACATAGACACACACCGCACGTGCACACAGAGGGGGGGGGGTTTACCCGTAGTGCAGACAGGTCGATCTCGTCCAGACTCCGCGCGGGGGAGTCGCTCGCCATGGTTCTCTCGGTAGATACGGGACTCAAGATGGAAGCTTCCCCAACGACCATCGACCGGGAGGAGCGGAGCGGCGGGGATGAACGCGCACAGTCTCTCCTTCACAGACACAACCCCACCCGCCCCTGCAACGCTGCTGAATAAATCCCCGAAAATCCCGGCGCAGGCGACGCGTCCCCGGGAGGAGGACCGAGCCCCGGGAGGAGGACCGAGCTCCGGGAGGAGGACCGAGCCCCGGGAGGAGGACCGAGCCCCGGGAGGAGGACCGAGCCCCGGGAGGAGAGAAGGCGGAGGAGGAGGCGATGAGCGCGGGGCTCCAGGTGCTACATGCTGCTCGGCGCGGTGAATCCGGTGAATCCGGTGCTACATGCCTCCACCTCGAGCCCGCCGGTCTGGACAGGACTGTGGGTGGGGGGGTGACACACGTGCACGCGCGCAGAGATCGAAAGACTGAGACCGCGACGAGGCTCGAGAGCTGAGGCACCGACACCGACAGAGCTCCGTCTGTCTGTCTGTCTGTCCGTGAGGCGGAGCCGCTGCCCGGGAGGAGCCTGAGGAGGAGGCTGCTACTGACACACACACACACACACTCACACACACACAGACACACACACAGTCACACAGACACACACACACACAGACACACACACACACACAGTGACACAGACACACACACACACACTCACAGACACACTCTCTCACTCACTCACACACACACACAGTGACACACACACACAGACACACACACACTCACACACACACACACAGACACACACACTCACACACACACACACACAGACACACACAGTGACACAGTGACACACACACACACACACAGACACACACACACACACAGTGACACACACACACACACACACAGACACAGAGACACACACAGACACACACACAGTGACACACACACACACACAGTGACACACACACACACACACACAGTGACACAGACACACACACACACACACTCACAGACACACAGTCACACTCTCACACACACACACACACACACACACACACACACACACACACCTCCAGTGTGATGGCACATTCACACAGCTGTCTGTTCCTGTATGGCAGCTTATTAAGGACAAAACTAAGTGGTGATCAATCAAGAGTGTGAGCTGCAGGTCACAATCACACACACTCACACACACACACACACACACACACACACACACACACACACATCCTTTTTATTGACAAATGGCCTTTAAAAAACCCACTTGGGACATTTTCATGCTTCATTTGTGTCTTCGTGTCACATTAAAAAGACACTGAGGATAACATTAGTGCCCTGCGGTCGGTCCTAAACTAACCGGTGATCGTTGAATCACAGAGAAGGTTGTTTAATAAACTTCCTGCTGATCCGAAGGTATTTCCACAAATCACCCGGATCAAAGAATATTCCACCTGCTGCTCGATTTTATGATCCAGATAGCGGTAATGACATTTTTGTTCTTTTTGTATACGTTATTTTGCATGAAAACATAAAATATTTGAAGGTAACATCAAAATACATAAAAAATATCCAAGATTAATTTCTCATGTTGTAGAGATTGAGCATGGAGGTATGTAAAATCCGGCCACCATCTTTGTTTAGGTCAGGAACAACAGGCTGCATGCTGGGACTTTCTGCAGCAGATGGAATATTTTTAGATTAAAAGAGTCTTTCAGGATTCTGTGAATACCTTCTGACCAGTGGCAGTGTTGTTAAACTATATTGTGGGTTTTTATGGGGCTTCTTACGGCACATTTTGACTGCAGAACTTTTCCAGGAACCCTTTCAGAAACCTAAACCTGCATTTCAGCCTGTGTGACTCTGGCAGAGTTTTAACAAATCCCTGAATCGTCTGCATGTCGAGTTTTTCAGAGTGTGCAGGGGCAGATTTGCAAACAAACGTGCTTGAAAGCTCAGTCGTGATTTCACGCGATCTGCCGTCACTGTTCTCTGCAGCTGCTGACTCACCTGCAGGACGCGCCCAAAATCACGTCTGTGACTGTCTGTCAACACACTGAAATCTAGTTAGAGCAAAGAGTACACAAGAAAATCCTAGAAACTGAATACTAAGAAATAATGCACAATGGGAGTCCTGGTATATGAAAACACTTATTCCTCATGTCACGTTTTAAAATGTGTTTGTGTAAAAACATGTAAAAGTCAAAATTGTAAGAAACTAAGTCAAACTTTTTATGTATTAAGTCAAAGTAATGAGATAATAAGTCAGGTTGACTCAGTATTTTATAATCTTAACTTGGAAAGTCTAACTTTTAATTTACCCAGAGTTATTTAATTTTTTGTCAATAATTAACTAACAATGAATATGATGCGTTTCCATCTTTGGATCAAATCCCTAATAATGTGATGTGTTTCCATCTGTGTGTGAAGTCATGTGTCTCTTTCCACTGCAGGTACAGACAGTAAGTCCTCAGGACACACCTTAATCAGTGATATCATGCCAAGGCAGGTATTTCCCACTCACCCACACACCCAAACCACTTCCCCAGATTGAAAACAATGTGTTTGTCAAACACTTAAAGCCTCAAAAATGACCACAAATAAATATGAACTCCTATCTGACACAAACCTGAACATTATGAGCTTCACTGAGGTCTAGTTTGTTGTGTGAAACTGCATCGTGTGTCACTTCTGGGATTCAGATTGAACTAAAAAGATGAAAGTGACACAAAAGAACTGAGCTGATATATACTACCCGGCCAGAAGTATGTGGACACCCAAACATTACGGCTTTATGTGATGTGCATTAATGTGCTGCTCTCACAGCCTTCTGGTTTCAGTCTTTCCTCCAGATGTTGCAGGGATTTGATCCAATTAAGACACAAGAAGGCCCCTTTATCCTAAGAGATCTGGACTCAACCGGTCCAGTTCTTCCACACCAAACTGGGAAAACCATTAATTTATGGAGCTGGTTTTGTGCACGAGAGCTACTGTTTAAAACACTGTAGCATTAAGGTTTCCCCTTCATTGGACTTAAGGAAATCCAGGAAACAAACCAGGAAAAAGAGAGATTCAGATTGTGTTTCTGTGGTGCCGTCCAGTGGCACCAATGAGAGCTGCAGGAGGGAGGAATTTGGGAGAGAGGAGGTTTTCTAAGGACAAAGCTGTTTTCATTTTCATCAGTGACATGTTTTTCATTTCAGTGACAGCGTGATAAAAACCTGTGCAAAGAGCGACGGAGACAAGAGAGAAAAGACAGTCAGTGATCATAGAAGAGGAGGGAGGGATGATGGCAGTTAGAGGTGTGATGAAGACACAGATGAAACGTGTTTCATTTACTGAAATTTTCCTGTGGGACTTATCTTGTTCTGGATGTGATGCATTTACCACTGCAGTTGTGCAAAAAGATCATGAATATATAAAAGTTAATTTTAATTTTATATATCTCTGAAAAATCTTCAGTGTTCGGAGGACATATTCCAAATTTAACTTTTTTTTATATAAATCACTACTTTTTTAACATGAAAAGAAATCTAAATGTTATTTTTATTCATTCAGTTAGATGTTTAATTCTTTTATCATTTTATTTCTATAATATTTTATTTTCTGCAAGTTCTATCTTAATGGGTCAATTCTTTTAACGAAAATGTTTCAACATCTACTTATAAACTCAGCAAAACTAATTTATAACCAAAATAACTCTGAATAAAAATACATTTGTTTCTGGCCTTGTAAAATATAGCTTCGCTATTTTATTTTCTAAGATGAAGGTAAAGTTTCTCTCCATGCTGCCAAGAACAGACCTCTGGTGTTGAAATACTGAATAATTGATTTGGTTAGCCTTAAAGTGGTTACATTTAAATATACTGAGTCTAAAAATACTGTGAACAGCCTAAAAATGTGTGTTGGGTTGTGCTGATATCAAATGACATACACAGTTTGTTACAGACCATGAGGTTTATCACATTTTCATCACTACCACTGCTTATATAACTCATATACTTAGGCCACACTGCAAGTAAACAAGATATTTTACACCTGTATTTAGCAAACCTGATTAACACTGTTTCACATGACAGGAGCATGAATGACACATTTTGATTGAAAAACTCACAAAGCCTCATGAAGACCGGATCCATTTTAATGACTTATTAATACATCATTTATTTATTCTATCATTTCACAAAAAGCAACACATTACGTGGTACTGCAGATCATTTAAGGGGTCGCCACAAGAAAACAACAGTCTGTGCAAATAGTGCATTTTCATAGAGACATGGTGATTAAAGCCAGGCAGAGAAAAGACAGGACAGACAAGTGTTTCTCAACCTCTACAGCCCAGGATTGAGGAAAAGGAGGCGACCTTTGAAGGTTTTAAAGGCCCATTTACACCTGGGATGAATCCACTTTATGTCTGCGGTCCCACTAGACACCATAAAATCATCTAAAACAGTAACTATATGGTTTAAATTAATTTATTTTGGATGCACGGAAAACATTTTCAAACCATTTCCATCCAAATCAACTTCTTTGTTGATGAACCTATCGTATCTCTGTAGGGTGAATTTGGTTTACTGCTGTCTATAATTTCTGTTTTAGATGTAAACAGGCTAAATTTTGGGGGTCGCTGGAAATATTCCAGATTTTTTCAAAATCTGAATTCATCACAAACATTAAAAACATGCACTGAGCAGGAGGTAGAAACACAGGGAGGTAGAGAGGAAGATTAAAAAGAAGAGCACATTTAAGGTCCCATTTTCCATAAATATTAACAGTAGAGAAGTTTCAGGTGCATCTGGAAGACACACAGCTTGTAGACAGGCACACTGTTTAGCTTCGATAATGTCCATGGCTTTAAAGGCAACCATTCCACTTGCAAGGTTCATGCTTTTATCTCTAATGTTAAATGGCAACGAGCTGCTGTCATGCTGTCAGCTACACGTATCATTTCGTTTTTTAAAAGTATCTATAGCACAAAATAGCGTCATGCATATCACTTACAGACCAATAAGAAAGACACTGAGGAATATTGATGGTGTGTTCCAGAAATGTCGGAAAATCGGAAATCCAGAGACGGACTCAAGTTTGGATTTCAGAAGGAAACGCTGCAAGGTTTCCAAAATACCGATTCTGATGATCTGAAGTTAACATGGAGTTTACAATGTGAAGGCCACACACCGTTGTTTCTGAATTCAATCTTTCTGACTACAAAACCTTAGAGCTCCACTAATAGATATCTTAGACCTGCAGTAACAATTATTTTTGGCCGCTTGAGGGCAGCAGAAACAAACTGTAAACATCAAACTGACATATCAATAACTTTGAAGTTGATAGAGAACTTTTTACATGTTCAGAAGTATATATATATATATATATATATATATATATATATACATACACACACACACACACACACACACTCACACAACAACATTGTTTTTCATTTGGAGTCATGTTTCTGGCCATCCAATACATACTCTCCTTTTTGGAATCAATAAACAATGGACCAAATGACTGCGTAATATGAAAGGTGTCGCTCGTAGTGACGAATCGAATTAAAATCTTTCAACATTTTTTTAGCACCTTGTTTAGTTTTTTGGGCACATTTAATGTTTTGGTTGAGTCTCTGCGCTTTAATCAGTGTTGTTTCCAGATGTAGAAACAAGCAAAACATGTTAAAAACCCACTGAACACGACCTGCTCAACACCAAACAGCAGACGGACGCAGTTAGAGACGAGCTGGTGAAGAAAGTGGAGCATTTTGAAGGTAAAAGGCCAGATATTCCCCTCCGGAGGTGGTGGAGACCAAAAACAGAGCTAAAAGAGAGGAAATACTGGACTTACATTCAGGTGGAAACAAACATGCCTCCAATTAATGCTAATGTCGCTCTGTGTCTGCTGGATGTGTAAATAGGCAGAAATGTGTTTTTAGTTTCTCCACTGCCCCCAATTGACCCGCAAAAAATATATAAATGATGCTTTAAATGTGTAGAAACATCAGGAGCTAAAGGTTTAATAAAATTTGCTTTTACAGCCGCTTAAACATTACCTAATAAACCAATGTTGCCTGTTTATGTGAAGTTGGCTGTTGCTTAAGACTTTATGCCTTCTGACATTGAAACACAGCATTGTAATAAACTTCATCATGCATGAATCTGTGGGTTATGTAGTTCAAGAAAGAACGACAGTGCTTTATTGGAGTCCATCATTTCCTGGCAGCTTTCTGGGAAGGATAATTACTTAGGGGATAATAAACTTTCAGTTATTCATTCTGAATAACTTCTAGTGTAATTTAGACAGTTTAGTCAGCGCACAACACGTTGGCTGAACATGCAGACGTCAAATTGTCTATAGGCAAAAATACAATTTAACTGTTATCTGGAAGATAAAGTTACATTTTTTGCTTACGTTCTTTCCAGAAAAGCTCCAGGAAATTGTTATAAAGCACAACCAAAAGAACTACAAAGACAGATCACAGCATAAAAACAGGTCACTTAAGGCTTAATGTAGAATCCACAGCATGAGGAATGTAAATTAATGTATGTATTAACATCACGCTACAGTCTGTCATCTTTGGCACTTTTGATTTCCTGTTTCACATAAATATTTAAAGCGGGAGTTCATATGAGACACGAGTTTTAGAAAATGGCTGGATACGTCTGACAGCTCCGTCCGGCTCTTCATCCCCTTCTTTCCGCACTGCTGTCTCCATTAAAGTGCCTTTTAGTGTCTTTTTAAACCGTCCTCTCTCAACACAGAAGAGTCAGAGCTGCGTTTGCCGGCCCTGGACGTTGCATAGTGTTCTAAAGAGTATGAAGGAGCAAGATGTTCAAAAAAAACAAAAAAAACAAAAAGGAGATTATAGAGTAATAGCTTGGTTGTGAAAGGCGTAGGAGGAGGAGTTGATCACTTCCGTTTTTCTTCTTGTAAACAAAAGGCCCATCAGGCACTGTAGAGTTCAACGCTCCCTCTGCTGGTCGACTTCTGATGTTTTTATGTTTGTGTGTGTGATGCATCTGTTTAATGTGCTACAGTATGTGTGTATGTATGTCTGCGTGTGGAGTTTGTATACGAGTGTTAATGTTGTTGTAAGGTTATTCATGAGCATTCATGGCACTGCTGGTACAGAGGCTTCGTCATAATCACAGCTGACGCCAGTTTGGAAGTCATGTTTTAAGCTGCTAATGCTGTTAATTCAGGCAGGAAACGGGTCCAAACCTTAATAGGTCCAAACAGGTAGAGAAACACGAGCTGTCAAACTGAAAGTGAGCGCTCCTGAAATGTCGGTAATAATCCCAATATTTTACTGTTGAACCACAAAGTCTGTCTGTAAACCTGTTTCTAATAGACAGTCTGTGTGATCATTTTAACGTTCACCTTCTAAATATATTTAACTAGGCTGGAAGTTTGTTTAAATCTGTTTGATCATCTCACTGCTCATGTTTGCTGCCCAGCAACTAAGAAACTAAACTAAAACCAAAAAAAGTCTTCTACTTTAACAATCCAGCACATCAGGGGCTCCCAACCATTTTTGCACCGTGGACCATTTTTATATACAACCGAAATAAAAGTAAGGCTCCAAGTAGGTCAGACATTTGCATATTACAACCACAGTTTGGCTTTTATCTCTCCTGCTTGCTCCAAATAATCTCTCAAGCTCTTTTTTTTTTTTTTAAAACACTAACTTTTTTTTTTTTTAGTTCAGACCAGTACAATGTTGTTTTGGGCGTGACGGAGACTGACGAGGAAAATGCAGCACAGACAGACTGCGCCAACGTCAAGGTTTTTACAGCACAAACACCCTAATTATAATTAGTCAGCTTTTTTGCCCAAATCACATTGTTTTCTTGCAGACCTGAAACAAATGGTCAGTGGGCCAGTGCCGATCCGCAGACCGGGGGTTGGGAACCATTGCAGTACAAACCATGAGAAAAACCACTGCCTGGGAGGTTCTCTTCAGGGCAAAATAACCCAACCTCATTAGTGAAGATACCAATGTTCACGCTAACATGTGAGTACAAGACAGATATGATCAGTACGTGTTTTTGTAACTTTAAAAAAAATACTTTTAAGGGAGTAAATAAATAATTTGAAAAAACACTAAAAGCCATGATTTTAAAAAGGCTGTGCAGCTGTTTTCTTCCAAAACGGCACCAGAGTGGACATTATGGACCCAGAAGCCTTCCATATGCTGTGCGTAAAGACATGAATGCTCAGGTGAGTCCCTCTGTCTCAGGTCCAGACCTCCATGGGCACCATGGCCTCCTTGGAGCCGATGGGAGGAAGCAAGTTCTGCTCGCACAGGAACTGAAGAGGAAACTGGACCAGGAAGCCGCGGATCTTCTTCAGCTCCTCCTGAGCCCTGGCCGGGTCCTCCTTGTCCAGGCCCGGCTTGGCCAGGTAGCCCTCCAGCTCCAGGATGTTACGGACGTCGCTGGACGGCAGACAGCGGAAAACCTGAAGGAAAGAGGGCGGACAGAGTCGGGGGAGGACCAAGGTTTGGTATTGAGAAGTTTCAAACACACAAACAACAAAATCTGCTCAATCCCAACAGACGTCAACCACGTTTTTATAGTGATAAAAATAAAAGCAGGACTCACCTTCTGGTAAATGGTGGCGTTGCGAGCGCAGGTGGCCATCCAGACCTCCTTGTAGAAGTGGTCGCTGATGGGATCCGACACGTCAATGGAGGGATCGGTGTTAGCGCCCAAAATCATCCTGAGAGAAAAACAGAGCAGGACGTGAGCGAGAGACATGAGGAAACACTGGAGGCGCCAGAATGGGAAACGCTCCACAGGAAATTGCAAGCTGCGATATTTGCCAACAGGAAGCAGACATAGTGATGAAATGTCCCCAAGAATAAAGAAGTGCAATAAGAAGTGCTCATCATATGCATACAGTGCTAAAACAAACTAGTACTTCATTAATCATTCCACGACTTCTCTAATTAAATCTTGTGACCCTTGGAGGGGTCCTGACCCGCAGGTTGGAAACCACTGGCCAAGATCACACATCCTGTGCTTCCACTGTCCATGATTTTAGATGTTTTGTGCATAAAATTTGATTTTTAAGTGTATGTGTATATTACATTTCAAATGTTGATTTATATTTATGCTTTAAACTAAAGAGAAATATCTATGCACCCAAATAAGGTAAAATATAAGACATTCTTACTAAAATATTACGTATAAATAAATACTGTTACAGTTATTGGCAGTGCAAAGGTAAGTTTAGTCTTACCCCTAATCTTCTAACTTCATGTTTAATGTCTTTAAAGTGTATTTCAGCTTGTAAGAAGAAATTAAAGCATGTACCTGAAGCACTCGAGGCGGAGCTGCAGGGCGTATTTCCCGGCTTGGTACTCCTGTCCGTCCATCACCGCGGTCACCGTCTCCGAGTCCTCCACGATCACCGCCACCTCGCTGTCCCTCTTTCCCAGCATGCTCCGGTCGTTGATGTTGGCAGAACCTGCAGTAACACGAAGGAACAGGACGAGTTAGAGCACGAGTCTGCCAGCAGATGGCGCCGCAACACCTGATTTCAGACTGCAAGTTCACACTCTTCAACAGACTGAACACACTCCTGGTAGATGAAAAACTATAAATGCTATTTCTCTTGAAAAATATAAAACATGGTTTCTCATTAATAAGCCATACTGTAATAAAAACTCATTTTAAAGAGAAAAGTTAAATATTTTAAATCAGAATTATTGACTCAAACTGGTCTCCACTTTCAAATTAAAAAGGCATGAAAGTTAATGATTTCCTTTAATTGTTGCTTTATGTCACAAAATAACCAAAACATCATCAGAATTCAATTTAATATTATTGTAAAATGTTTTAGACTTAATTTTACATTGTTTCTGTTATTCTGTCACTACCTTATACCAGTGTGTGTGGGTGTGGACAAAATAAAACATCTTCGACCTGTCACTTTTATCAATCAAACATCTCATGTCAGCACCAAAAACTATTATCAGTAATTATGGAACAAAAAGTGCTAAAAACTTGACTTTGAAGAATAAATTGCCAAACTCAAATGGGCCATTCTTGTGAACATTGTGAAAGTTTCACCTCAGACTTTTGAAAACAACTTAAAATCACTCAACAAGTAGACGCTGCTTTGTTTAAAACGGGTCACAAACAGGAAAAGGCTGGGAACTGCTGTTACAGAGAATCTGAAACCTCCATTCAGTCTTTAACTGCTCAGCTCAAGTACAAAAAGACTAAAATGATCAGATTTGTAAAAACCTAACCAGTAATGAAAAAAAACTTTGGTGGTTGCTTTTATCTGCAGCACATCCTGTATATTATGGAAACTGAATCCCTAAGCCTCACCACAACCCACCCGATGACTTTGGTTTTATACATTTCAGCTTTTCTTCTTTGCCCTCTCTAATATCAAGGATGTCACCATCTCTGTCTGCAGCTCTGGTATCTTCCTCCTCTATTATACATGTTCAGACCGGTGTCAGGGGAATATTTCACTGCATCTGTCATCTTTTAATTTTGTAATGGAGAAATCCAAGCTGCTGTGGCAACACCAGCCAAACGTCTGGTATGAAGAAAGTGATGTATGCTGGAGAATATGTGAAAAGCACGTTTAAACATTACCGATTATGACGGTGTTGTCGTCGGCGATGAGCATCTTGCTGTGGACGTAGATGAGCTCGGTGACCAGCTTCCCCTCCAGGTCAGCGTGAGTCCTCAAGCCGGCGATGGAGATGTAGTTCATCCACTGGTCTCCCACTGGAAACCAGAACCAGCCAGTCAGAGTCACATGCAGTACATGAAGAAAGACAGTTCAAGCTCAGTACTATCATTTCTTATTTTATAGAAGAAAGTCTCTCACATTGATATTTATACTTTTAAAATGAACCTGAAGGAGGGAAGTTAAACTAAAAAGCTTTAAGAAATACTTGGCACTAATGTAAAGTATGTGATTGGACATTAATGGAGTAAAACCAGCAGTGTGATTAAAGGCTTGACTTATCTAAAAATACATAAAACCAGAATGCAGATGTGAAGTTTTTCAGTTCTTTTAAATATATGTGGTTTTGTGTTTGTGCATTTGGGGCAAAATTGGGGTTTAGTTGAGTTCTGCTGAGCTTTACTGGCTAAATTACATGTTTCTTAAATACTGTTTATACCTGCCCTCCAGATGTACATATGGAACTTTTATTTATCCGGCAAAAATACTCTCTCGTGTTGATAGCTCTTTGTATTTTCAGCTACACCAAGCTGTTATGTTTTTGGCTCCTATTGTCTGTTGGTAACCAAAAAAGTTTTAATTATGAACTTTTACATCATTTTCTACTGAACTACTGCACTAACTCTATCCCATTATGCTCTGCCACTGCCATACTTGCACTGTTTTCAGATCTAAATCCAGATGTTGATCAAGTTTTAACTTTTCAATTATGACAAAAACATGACGCAGTAGCAGCAGAAAATATATTAGCAGCAGTAGTGGAAGTAGCTATTCAGTTATAAAGGTAGTAGTTGTAGTTATAAAGGTACTAGTTGTAAAAGTAGCAGCTATTATTGCAGTATCTATGATAGTCAAAGTAACCACTTGTTAGTACCCCACGGGAACATGATTGTACGTTAAGAACAGGGCACCTTTATTGTACCTTTTTTAGTGTGTAGTCTGGCTGAGATAAATAAAGAGGAATTGAAGGTATAATTGATTAACCTACAAGCACTTTACCTGTCAACTCTCTAAAATGTTGTTAAATAATGTCAGGAGCTAAAAACAGCTGCAGGTTACTCCTGCACCTACAGCTGTACATACAACCAGTGCTACCATCTCTTCTGGCCGGGGCCGGGTTAATAGCGTCATCGCCTCCGACTTACTCTCTCTCCTGAGCTGGGAGATGATGGAGTGGTCTCCTCGGATCATGGTCCTGCAGGGGACGGAGGGACAGAGGCGGGTGAGCAGCAGATCCACATTCCTCACAATACAAGCCTTTGTGTGTCACTGTGTTTGCATGGGGAGGGCGGGGAGTGTTTACTCAAGAATGCCACCTCCGTCAGCCTCAAAGGGATGGCACACACACACACACACACACACACACACACACACACACACACACAGTTTACAGCCCTGTGGTTAAAGAGTTAAGGTGTGGCTCCTTCCAGGATTTAACCCTCGTCAAACAAACTCATGGGTTCATGGCAGCTTTCTTGTCACATGGGCATGCTCGTGCCAACACACACACACACACACACACACACCTGTAGTTAAAGTGCATGACGGCCTGGATGGCGCTGCCCCCTCCAGTGTTGATGTCCCCTTCGAAGCCTGGCAGCAGAGGCGTCACCACGTACACTCGGTACCTTTTGCCCTCCCTAAAGGGTTTTAAATCAGAGGGAGGGGAGACAACGATTTTAACATGATTTGTGTATGAAATATTTATCTAAACAGCTGCACCGTGTTTAAACAGTGTTACTGAGGCTTTACAGGTGGGTCACAGAACTAACAGCCATATCTGGAACCTCGCTGCAGTTATATGATCAGCATCTTTTACCCTGAGGTCGCCAGGATGCCCCAAATATCTGCATTTTAAACATGAACACATGACAACAACAAACATTTTGATAAGGATCCCTTAAAGAACTGTGGGCAGGATATGTACCGAGCAGGACATCTTACATATTACTGGCATGTACGCTGAAATTTGCTGTTGATAGTGCTGCTGCAGTGTATTCGTCTGGCTCGAATCTCTTCTCTAAAGACTATTTTATGAGGCAGCTCAAGATGTTTAGGAGGGCAAAGCTTCAGTTCCTCCGAGCTGAGTATAAAATCATAATGGTCTTCTAAATAAATGTGAAGTTTAACAGTTTTACAACCCAAGAGACAAGAAAAAGCACAGTGCAAGTCACTGGAACTGAACTTCATCCCTGAGCTCAGACAGTTGGTCTAAAAGTGTTAGTGATGAACATACAGACACAAAAAAAAAAAAAAAAAAAAAAAAAAAAAAGGAAATAAACAACGGAAAGAAGTGGTTACGTTTGAGTCTGATCTGTCATGCAAACACACACACACACACACACACACACACACACACACACACACACAGTCATTATCTCCAGCAGTCAAATTTGTGCAAATAACACAAGGCGAAAAAAAATTTGCTTCTGATTCAGTCTGAACCTCAAAAGTTTAAAAGGGGAACTCATCAACATTTTTACCCAATAAAGCGTGTTCCCGGGTGTTGTACTGCATATGTGTTAGCGGTCAAGTTGCATTGTGGGAACTGTAGGTGCCGGGTTTTGACGAGGAAGAAGAACGCAGGGAATAAAGAAGACGATATCTCTTGTTCCTTAGATCATAGATTGTATGTTTTACAACTTTCTACTTCATATTTTACCTTGAATTACACTTTTTTAAAATCAATTATTCATTTGAGGTGTTTCTGCTTTTACTGCTGATTGTTTTGTGGAGTCAAATGTGTCGTTTTGTGCAAAGTGGCACTTAAGTATCGGATTTGATTTAAAGAAGTTATATTATCTTTGTGGCGTAGAATCCAGAGGGTGCAGCTTCAGAAATATCAGCACTCAACTGTGAGGGGAAGTTTGTCTCAACACTTAACAATGTTTTCCTTTATATCAGCTGACATCTAAACTCTGAGAAACAAGAGAGACGGACGGTTTATAACAGCCGCCCCGGATTGTTTATACACTGAAGCTCGTAGAGGGAATCAGGTCAGGTTTGTGTGCATGTGTTTGTGCGGGATGTGTGTCTTCTGCTAAGCTCTGATTTCCCTGACAACAAAACACCAGAGGCTGAACCTTAAACAGGAAAATATTCAAATAAACCCTTCACTTGTGATACGAGACCAGTCTACTGGTCATCTGGAAGGTACACACAGCAACAGGATCACATCCATCAACAATGGCTGTGTGTGTGTGTGTGTGTGTGTGTGTACACGGGTTGTGTGTTTCTGGGAAACCATTTCAAGATAAGCACAAAGACAATGCAAGTGTGTGTGTGTGTGTGTGAGAGAGATTATTATGTATGTTTTCTTGTAAGTCATTTCAAGGTAAATACACACAGCAGGCTAAAGTGTGTGCTAATTTAATCTAAATTTAATCTTGGCGTTAATAAGTGTGTGTGTGTGTGTGTGTGTGTGTTACCTATATGCTCTGATGATGCGCTCGGCGATGGCGTCTCCTATCTTGTTGAAAACGTGTCTGTTGTCTGCACAGCTGATGAAGAACTGATTCTGAAAGACAAACAAACGTCTTTAAAGAACAACTTTCATTTGTTCTGGTTTCACGTCAACATTTAAAATACTAACCCTGACCATAACCTGAAACAAGAGAAAATGCTTTGAAAATAAGCACATTACTTCACCTCAATTAAAGGAATATTTTTACTTTATTGTTGAGAGTTGGAAGAGAAGATTGAGTCTTATCTGTCTGTTCAATATGAAATTACAGTCGCATAAAAACTAGAAAAATAGAAATGAGGGAAACTGCTATCCTGGCTCCAGGTAACAAAATCCACCGACCAGCACCTGAGCTGGGACTTCGTAGAGTCTTGTCGTCATGTTGATGCTGCCGACCTGCCGGTGGCGCGATGAAGCAACATATTCTCTTTATTCGCTGAATATAAATTATTTTTCAAGGACGCATATCTTCGCCTAAAAAACAAAAAAGTTGGTCTGCATCTAAAAAGAATTAAGGGTCGCAAAATTACAATAATATATCTGCAGAGGTTAGCAAGTGTTTCAGATGGAGAGCCGTTCTGTTACCACAACAGAATAAACGCTTTCTAAGAACAGGCAGAACTCTCTTTGCAGGCTTTGCATATTTACCAGGAAACTGTACCCAACCAGTCTGCATGAACTACCCACCAGTCATGTGTGTTTCCTGGGAAAGACTCACACTGCAAAAAGCTCTTTACACTTGCTCAACTGGAGATTGTTGCAGCATTAGAAAGAAGGAGAGGCTTGAAACACTCAAGCAGAGTTGGAATAATATTTGTTGGACTGTTAATCCATGGTTACGGTTAGTTTCACCATCTGTGTTGTTGCTACGGTTACCTGCAGCTTAACAAGCCTTTTGGACTGGTCTGGAAGAGAGGTTAAACTGTTGGACCAGAACTATGTTTTAACAGGCACCTTTCAGCCAAAAGAAAGGGAGTAATTTTCCATTTCGATGGTGCAACAGCCTGAACTGAGCCGACCTGCACTCTTCGATGGTGCGTTTGGCCTCTGATGTAATTACCTCTATGTAGATGAAGTGTTGGCTGTTCTCGATGACGTGGACGTAGGCGTTGTGGATGGACTCCTCGTGGTATTTGATGCCAGCGGACCAGTCGGAGGCTGAGCGAAGGATCTGAGAGAAGAGACGTGGGTCGGAGTTTAGGAGGGAGAGGAGCTGTGTGTACAAAAGCTTTAACTTTGCAAAGAGGATGTATTCAAAAGGTTCAGTCTGGTTTCATCTTGTACAAACTAGATCTATATAGTATTTACTATTTAGTGTTATTTGAGGTGTACTTTTCTTGCAGTCAGCATATAAGAAATGTGCAATATGAACTTTGACTGCATCTTTAGAACAATTTTGCTGAGATCCTCCTCCATTTCCTCTTTGCATTGTATTTTGGGAAAACTGCACACTCAGTGAAGCTGATTTAGTGACATCTCTCAGTATCCTTAATTTTGTCATCCCAGTGTAAACATATTGCATACCGAAACCCACTTACGCAGTCACACTGTGGAGGTATAAGTGATGTCTAAAAGTAAACTGTAAAAAAATAAAGTAAATAAAAATCAGTTGAGTTTCAGTTGCGGCGCCGACTGAAGTGGTTATGGAAAGTGAAGTGGAAACTGGCGTGGAGGTTAGTGCAGAGTGAGCCGAACACGTGAAGCCCGTGCAGTACCGACCTGGACTTTGGCGGGGATGCAGTTGGGGACCAGGTACCGCTGCTCTCCGGCGGTGGTGTGAGATTTGGGCAGCAGACACGGGAACGACGGTGAGCGGTACTTTGGCTTCACGAGCTGGTGGAGAGAAGAGTAGAAAACAGCGTTCACACCGAGCCTGCTGCCTACAGCTGCAGACGGCCAGAGTCAGAGCAGCTGGGAGGTCTGTCAGAGCGAGCTTGACCAAAGTGTTGAATGTGTGTCAGCTCATTTACTAAAGTAAAACACAGCAAGAGTCCTGTGTTTTCAAGATCGTGGCTTCACTTTAACATTTTTGTGCAACAAACTGTGAAAATAACAACTCAACATAGATTCTGTATCATGTCTCGTTTTATTTGTTTGTAACATTGTTGTAATATTTTGACCTCTCACCTTGGTGAAGTTCCAGCGCTGGATGAAGTGTCTGGCCACGTCTCGAGCTGCTTTCCCATGAACCACTGACGCGATGTCGTGCCAAGGCATTCTGGGAGTTGTGTGTCTGTCTATGAAGTCTAAAACGGGCAGAAGCAGGAACGTGAGAAGGACGAGAGAGTGGCATCGATTCACGGGAAAAAGTGTGAGCTTAACGGTGCGCTCACCATCGAATGGTTTGTCCAGTTGAATCCAGTCCTTGTGCACGAAGTTGCAGTAGTCTTTTCCGTGCCAGAACCGCGTGTTTCCGAACAGCTCTCCGACGCCCGTGTGCAGACTGCGCACTGAGCCGCTTCCTAAAACACACACACGAATATCCAATTATTTATCATCAGTACAGTGCAATGAAAACTGAGCCTTGATTTCAACTACAGGAGCCCAGTCCAGGTGTTCAGGACTTGCTGAGGCCCAGGAACCATCACAGTTCAGTTTTTAGGTTCTCAATGTCGCCGACAGATTAAACACAAGTCTGGAAATGGTTATAACTTCTGTAAAGCACCATTCAGATCAATATTAAAACTTGAAATGGGAATTTCTTTTATTAGTGATGTTTAAACAACATTTATGTAGATTATTATATTAAGAGTAAGATAATCATTTTTATTTCTTAAACTTTCATTGTGAACAACATAAAAGAGAAACTAACTGGAAAAAAAATCCCATCCAATCATGGCTTCCTTGATTGCGTAGATCGATCTGGTGATATTCTGTATTGTTATTATACAACCAACCACACAAAAAGGCCAAAAACAACAATGAACTGATCCATCTAACAATGACTGGGTGTGTATCGAAGAGCTAAAAGCGTATTAATGAGCCACACTGTCCCAAAACTTACTCACCAGAGCACCAAATAGCCCCTGAAAATAGTCCCCATCAAATTCCTAGATTTCCTCCTGTTTGTTAAAAACTAGTGAGCAGCTGTTTTAGCAATTTTTAATACTTTACCATTGTCAAAACAGCTTTGTTACTAGTTTTAATGCATTTGAGGAGAATTATCGATCATTTTTATTTTGCATCGTTGAGCGCCGCCTTCGACATCAAGAATACAACCTAATTAGATTTTGATGACAACAGAGATATAGACTAGCACCAGACTTTATGTACCAGCACTGGGATGTGAAAGAAAACATCAAGAGAACCACTGGTTTAATACAGAGGCTGTTGAGCGTCTCCACCATGGTCCACTGTGTTTACAGTACAACACTGACTTTGACAGTGATGCACTGGTGTTTGGAAAATGCTTTGACAGCACTTTTACAGCAGCTGGAAAGAAGACAGCACTACAGTCAGATTTATAAAACCCACGACAGGCAGGAGAGTACGTGCAGACTGAACTCAAACACATTGTTTAGATTATTTTACTTACCTGAAATACATTTAAATAAATTATACAACATTAATGTAAGTAATTGTATTGTGTTTTTTCCATGAAATTCTGACTTAATCTGTTTATAGTAGCGGCTATTTGCTCCACGTTCATCTCTGCCACTTCCCATCTATCACATAAGCAGGATAAACAGAGACGAGCCTGGCAAACAAACAGCAGCTCTCCCCTGGCTAATAAAAACCTACGGCATCTGTTTTACTGCGGACAAGAGACGTGTGCCAGGAGAGAAATATGAGTGTTTAAAAAAACATTTACAAAAAAAAAAAAAAAAAAAAGGCAATTACAGGCTGCAGTATCTAATCAAATAAAACCGCAGCCCTGCTTGATGCGTGTGCCAGACTTTCTGAAAAGCAGGGAAACTAAAAGGAAAGGCCACATGTTGCAACTTGTTTCCCTGTGATCAACTGAACCTTTCAAGTGGTGTGTTAGTGGGATGTGATCAAGTTTTACTCTGCGTCCTATTTCTGTTGTTCTACATATACCCTGAGGTCGTGGTTGTTCTTCTCAGTCTGGGTCCACACCCCAATCACTGATTATTTACCAATTAAACTTTGTGTTTCGGTTTAGGAAATGTCAAAAATGCAAATCACAATTTCTGAAAGACCAAATCAAATCTCTCGTTTTGTTTGAGCAACAGTTCAAAACCCAAAATAAAATAAAGAGTTTACAATTATATAAAACAGAAAAGCAGTAAATCCTCACATGAAAAGCAGATATTTGACGTTTTTGTAAAACAATTAATAGATCAACATTGTGGCTAAATTTTAGTCTTCAACTAACAGAGATGTGGACAATAGACCCAAAGGATTTACTTGATCAATTTAATGTTTTCAGTGCTTCAATACTGAATAATGACTTGAAAACAAATGAGTTCAGTCTGATTATCAGGCTTTTTACTACAAAAACCAACAAAATTCCTGCTCATGTTCATATCAAAGATATTAAAAGAAAAACAAAAAAGACAATTTCTGAATCGAGGAAAAAAAAAAAAAAAAAGCTTCAAACTCGCACACAGAAACCCAAAAGCCGTTCAGTCAAGATCCAAACCACAGCAAAGCATGCTGGGAGACGGGGAGACGAGCGGCGGGGTCGAGACTCGGCCACGCTGCGACTCTACCGCCGCCGCCAACTCACCGGCCTGACACTGGCCGACAGGAGCGGCCGTCCTCAGCTCCGCCAGCCTGCTGGGGATCAAACTGTGTTGGCTGGTGACGCTGTTGGACCAACCTAAACAGAGCGGCCACAAACACTGAGACAGCGGCACAGATCGAGAAGACCTGAACCATCCTCATGGTTTTCTTCTTGCACTTCGGCCACAAACAGCCGGGAAAGACAGTTTTGATTAATAGTGTTTTTCCTCTGTGAGCTAAGATCAGCCGTGGAGCTTTTTATCACCAGCTTCAGCAGGTGTTAACTCAGCTCCCAAAGACTCCTCTGATCACTACATGTTCTTTCAAATAAACTAAATTTGCTGCCTGACATTTTGCCAACCTGAAGAAAAAACTGCCAACATGGCTGCCAACAACTCTACGCCACCTATTAACAAGTACAAGACAAAACAAATACAAAAGGTTGTATTTTACTGACTTCTTGCTCCACTTTTCTTCCACACCGGATCATTATACCGCCTACACAGTGTTTAAATAAATACGTCACTCACTGTCCTCGTTCTCCAGGTCACTGTCGCTGTCGGCCTGGGCGAGCCCGTGCTTCTGCAGGTGTCTCCTGATGCTGAACCTGGTCCTCTTCATCCTCCCCTGACCTTTCAGCTTGGGCTGATCCATTGAGTCTGTCACCGTGAAAATGCCCCTCCCGTTGCTGTGGGGAGCGGCACCGCTGCCGTTGGTGGGGGAGGCCGCGCAGGGAGGGGTGGCGTCGGCCTGAGGCAAAAAATTCAAACACGCAGCGTTGATCGAGGTGTGGCAGCAAGTGGTGTTATTGTAGGTGCAGGAAGTCAAAATAAAAGCAAATGCAAAACCCGGAATTGAGGAAATTGAGAGAAATGAATATAAAAACAAGTGGGTTTCCATGCAAACTATTAACATCAGTTAGAAACTGACAGAAGGAGTATTTCCTCAACGCATGGAGGAGGAAGATATATGATTCTGTCTGGGCAGCAATGTGATGTTTTAACCATTATTTACTCAAAATGTAAAAAAATTCGACTGATTTTTGAGACCTTACAAATGTTTTAAAGTTTAAAAGACGTTCTTGACCGAAGTGAAAACAATCAGATTAGAGAAAACAGAGAAGTGAGCGTGAGTGTGAGAGAGAAACGAAGAAGCAGAGGGCAGGTAGAGGTGCAGGTGTCCTGTCCTCACCACATGTTGGACAACGATCAGGTGACACTAACAACGTCAGTTCAGCCGTGTGTGTGTGTGTGTGTGTGTGTGTGAGAGAGAGACCTGTTCCAAGTGTGAGCGTGTAACGCTGCCAATGTCTGTCAACCGGTGTTCCCTGTCGTCCCAGCGGCCGTACGCCAGGTCAATCCCGCCGACGAAGGCCACCGACTGGTCGATGACGATGATCTTCTCGTGATGCGCCCACAGGTAGACGGCGGAGGACACATGGTCCGGGTGACGTATCACCTTTTTTGGACAAAAAGTCAAACGCTCAGGCCGGGAAACGTGCACGTGCGGCATTAGGAAACCAGCGGGATTGCAGGCGAGACCCTCACCTTGATGTTGGGGTGCAGGTGCAGCAGCGTCCTCTTGCTGTATCCTGAGTTGATGCCCAGAGCTAACTCCACCTCCTTGTACAGCATCACAAAGATCCGCACACCTTGTTGCTGTGGAAACAACAACACAAACACGATGCTTAACATGTGGCGGTGACGTGTCAACACACACAATTTGTCTCTTTGTTTGTTCAGCACAGTGTGTTTAGACAGGTACGTTTCTCTCTACCGCCACTCTTTCAGCCTAAAAACCGACCAATGACCAATCTGTTTCCCGCTCACCGCTTTGCGTTTCAGTATGCAGTCCAGACGCCAGCGGTTGCCCTCGACAACCGGCCTCTTCAGGAAGATCTCGGGACTCAACCTGCAGAGCAACACACACTGTAAGACATCACATACAGAAACTGTGTTCAGTTCCTTCCTCTTTTCTATTTATTTCTATTTCCTCTGTTTCCTTTCTGCTTCCCTACTTTCTCTTCCCTTAAATTGTGAACTTTCTCTTTTTCATCCTTCTTTCCTTCCACAACTGATCTGAAAGCATAAAAATGCCCAAAATGACAAGCTTTCATCCAACACCAAAACTGCTCAGCCACAGTGATCTTTGGGTTCTTCTTTACCTCTCTCACCAAGGCTCTTCTCCCACGATTGCTCAGTTTGGCTGGACGGCCAGGTCTAGGAAGAGTTCTGGTCGTCCCAAACTTCTTCCATTTAAGGATTATGGAGGCCACTGTGCTCTTAGGAACCTTGAGTGCTGCAGAAATTCTTTTGTAACCTTGGCCAGATCTGTGCCTTGCCACAATTCTGTCTCTGAGCTCCTTGGGCAGTTCCTTCGACCTCATGATTCTCATTTGCTCTGACATGCACTGTGAGCTGTAAGGTCTTATATAGACAGGTGTGTGCCTTTCCTAATCAAGTCCAATCAGTTTAATTAAACACATTTGGACAATGAAGGAGTAGAACCATCTCAAGGAGGATCAGAAGAAATGGACAGCATGTGAGTTAAATATAATAATAATAAAATATAATAAGTGTCACAGCAAAGGGTCTGAATACTTATGACCATGTGATATTTCAGTTTTTCTTTTTTAATAAATTTGCAAAAATTTCTACATTTCTGTTTTTTTCTGTCAAGATGGGGTGCTGAGTGTACATTAATGAGAAATAAAATGAACTTTTTTGATTTTAGCAAATGGCTGCAATGAAACAAAGAGTGAAAAATTTAAAGGGGTCTGAATACTTTCCGTAACCACTGTAACTCTACTTTTCTATTTAAACAGTTCACAGCCAAATACTTGTTCACTTACGCAAAAATCCAATTGCAACACTTAAGAGTATTGCAGGAGTATTTTTATTTTTTGCATTACTACCCTTTTACTTGAGTTCGTCTTCTAATACTGAAAATACAGTAAAACACTTACACACACACACACACACACTCTGCATGTAGTATTAAAATGTGTGTCTGTGTGTGTGTGTACTAATGTAACACTAGTCTGAACCTCAGACAGTAACTGATCCGTTTGACCAGAAAACCTCCCCAAGAGGTGACCGCCGAGTGCACTCTCTCACACACACACACACACACACACACACACACACACACACACACTTCAATACTATTTTGCAGAATTTCATCTTATTGTGATCAAGTTTAAACACACACACACATAAACACACACTTACCACCAGTCTGTGATGAATATTTCCTCTTTGGCCTCTTCAAGAGCATCGGCCACATCCTCCATGTATGTTTTGCCATTCACATACCTGTAGAAGACACACACACACACACACACACACACGCACACAAATATAAACACACGCACATGAACATACACTTTCAGACAGCAAGAATAACCCAAACAGACACTTCCCCCTCTTACTTTTCAATACGTCCATCTTCTGTTCTTTCATTTCACTTTTTTATGGTGGACCTCACAGCTGCGCGCGCACACACACACACACACACACACACACACACACACACACAGTCTATCTCACAGACAGTATAGTGTTGCCCAGCAGGGAGACAGGTGATGAGCAGGTGAGGCTCACTTTCCCTCTCTTTGTGTCGGGTTACTCCAGCGAAACACACACACACACACACACACACACACACACACACTCTGCCAACTGGACCAGGCCTCGTCTAGACATATTTTTTTTTCACATCAGTCCCCGGTGCCCTGCACTAATTTGCATCAATTGAAAGGCGAGGTGAAGTTCCACATTAACACGCATTCTCAAACGGTCACTTCAGCTCAAATCACAAAAAAAAAAATGACATAAAAACACTGTGTGTGTTCGAATACAACACCGGTGGTACTGTGTCAGCGGGTTGCCGTGGTTACCATTTGGCGGGGATGTTCACTTCCTCTCTGGCGAAGGATCCGAAGCGGTGGTCGGTGAGGAAGGCCGAGCCGTGCTTCTGGACGAAGACTTCAATGGCCTGACCCCACCAACGGGCGTGTCTGTAGCTGCTGCACTTCAGCACCAGCGATCTGCACACACACACACACACACACACACACACACACACACACACACACACGCACGCACACAGACACACACACACACAGACACAGACACGCACACACACACACGCACGCACGCACGCACACAGACACACACACACACAGACACAGACACGCACACACACACACACACACACACAGACACACACACACACGCACGCACACACACACACACACACACACACACACACGCACACACACACACACACACGCACGCACACAGACACACACACACACACAGACACAGACACGCACACACACACACACACACACACAGACACACACACACACGCACGCACACAGACACACACACACACACCCAGACACACACACACACACCCAGACACACACACACACACGCACACACACTATTAAATTACTGATCTGATTCACTAAACTGTGACTCTGTTTTTTTGTTTTTTTACAGTCCAGTGTAAAATAAATCCGACTTGTAAATGTGCTATAATTCCTCGGACAGTAATCACAGTTATGTTCGTCCATGTTATCGATGGTTTGTTAATGTGAAACACACGTTAAAGTCCTTTAATTAATCCCTGATTGATAAACTTGTCAACCTACTGTACTTCAAATGACAAAGATGCTCCATTTGGTTTTGTAAAGTAAATTAAAGTTACTCAGTTATGTTTCTTGCTTTGAAGGCAAAGACCCTGAAAAACATAATAAACACTTAAACTGAAAAAGTAGATTAAGGTAGTTTTATTATATTTTTTTAATCATGAAATCAAATCATCAGAAATTATTATTTTTTTTAATGTGGCCTTTATCACAAATGTATGTATTCTCCTCCTCCTTTAACAACTGGCTGTCACTTTAACGTATTTTAAAGGAGTTTGGCATCATTTAAGGCAAGATTAACATAAATGTTTTAAAGAATATATGGTTTGTAAAGAGTCCAATGAAGCAGTTTATTTGAGTTAGATAAAGAACTATTCATTGATATTTAGTTTAATCTGCATAAATGAGACTTGACGTGGAATCAGGAGCTTATGTAACAGCTATACGAAGCTCAGGTGTCACTCACCTGGACAGACTGTCGATGCGAACGCCATGTTTGGTCTCCGTGTCTTTGGAGTCCATCTTGATGCTGAACTCTTTGTCGACCAGCATCACAAAGGAGATGGCGCCCGAGTCCGGCTTCATGTACAGCAGGAAGGAGTCCTTCACCACCAGCCAGCTACAGAAGTTTAATATTTTAGCCTGTTGGTTAGAACTCTATTCTACCAAAGTCAAGGTGTCTATAGATTGCAGCCGTTCAATAAAAAGTTATCACAACCAATAGAAATGATGGGCAGAATTTTAAGAGAACATCCTCGACCGTCAGTCTCACGTCAGTGTTTGTGTCGGTCGGTGTTCACTGACCGTTTGGACCAGTGGTAGCACATTTTGCTGCGACCGCAGCAGTTAATCCCGGGGATCCGATGGCCGCCAGATCGCTTCAGCACCATTCCTTCTCTGGAAACAAAAAAATATTGTACATCTGTGCTTATAAAAACACTGATGCAGGATTTGTAAAAAGTGGAATTTTCTGACCAAACAGTAGAGTTATGTCATGTTTTTTAGATTTGGTTAAGATTTAAATACCAAAAGGTAAAATGATCATTTTGACAGAGAGTTGTTCTTACAAGCCTTTTGGTCCCAGATCGTGGATAAAGGACAGCTGGCTAACATCAATGAACTCCATCTGAAAGACAGAAAAAATTATTTCTGTGCAAATCAAAATCTGAAACAGACTACCTTAAAGGGACAGTTCACCCCAAAAATACATATTTTTCTTCTTACCTGTGGTGCTATTTATCCATCTCGATTGTTGTGGTGTGAGCTGCAGAGTTTTGGAGATATCGGCCGTAAAGATGTCGGCCTTTTCTCTAATATAATGGAAGTAGAAGGCACTCAACTCAGCGACCCGGTTACTCGAAATAATCCACAGACCTTGTTGTGAGCCGTTTCTCTCACCCGAGTAGTTAGAAATCACCAAAACTCGGCAACTCAAACCAAAACAATCCAGATGGATCAATAGTTCTCCAGGTAAGTGTCTCTTTAAACTCTGAAGTATTTTTAAGCTGTCGTCCTTACCGTCGCGTGGTAGTTCCTGTACATCGGCATCTTCAGCAGGTTATTTAAGTAATCTTCCAGTTGTTTCTAGAACAAACACATATTAGAGAAATATCAGCCAGCCAGTACGATAAAACCACATATCAACAGGTATGAAAGCAGGAGAGGCGGGTGAATGAACGGCGTACCCTGCGACTGGAAACCTGCTCCTCTCTGCCCAGCTCGTCTCCTCCTCCTCTGGGGAGGTTCGGTATCTGCCTCACCTCGCTCCTCGTCACCGTCTGCCTCTTCACCGTGTGGCTGCGCAGAGAAACATGACAACATCTCAAACAACAAAACATTTAGAGACGTTCTGGAAGGTTTCAGGTGACGAGGGAAACAAGAAACATCGTACGCTGAAGAGAAAATGCGACTTGGAGGTTTACATCACCTCTAATCTGACCTCACTGAACACAAACCTGAGCACAAGAAAATGCAGAAAAAGCCTTGCAGTGTTTACCTGCGTGACGGCAGCGGCAGCCTCATGAAAGTCTTGTACGTCCTCAGCTCTCTGTGGAGATCCATGAAGTGTTTCTCCTTCCTCTTCACCAGCCACGTGAACTCCCCGTGCTTCATCTCGATCTTAAACACCGCCGGCAGCGACTGGACACACAGCACGGATACTTGAGTTAGATATGGACATTTGACGCTTTGCATTTTAAAACATTTCTTCGCTTGGCTTTGACGGTGGTGGCGCCACCATGAGGCAAAACTCAACTGACTTCCCTGAGCAGCTGATCCTTGGCAGACAGAAACTCTGCCTGTTTGTTTGAAGCTGATCTGAATAAAAACACCGTCTGCTGGTTTGGTTTCATTATGATTTTCTTTCAAGTCTGACCCTGTAGATAATGTGACATCCAACCATTATCAGGTCAAAAACTTACATCTGTGTATGATCACCTGTGCTCCCCTGTAATGTGTAGTGCTAAGCTTTTGCCTTTTAACATCTTATGCCCCAACAACTGAAGGGGAATTCTGTTTTTTATACAGAACAGCATCTTCCAGGTCCAGTATGAACTGAGCAAGAAAACCTCTGAAAGTCTTTATGGATGCCGACCCAGAAATGTAAACCAATAATGACTGTATCGAGTGAAATGTCAGAGAAAGGTGCGTGCACCTTGTTGACGCTCCTCTGCGAGGTGACGTTGAAGCGGTCCTGAGCCGAGGTGAACCGCTCCACCTCCAGGATCTTGGCGGTGATCGGAGACGACAGGAAGACTTTGGCCTGGGGCTCCTTGAAACCCACCGTGTTGTAGATGGCCGTGAAAGGCAAACGCTCCGCTGAAGAGAAAAACACCAGCAGATACACAAACACATCAGGTAACAGACACAGATGCACGCCGTGATGGTGGTTACACTCCACGCCGACGATATGCGCTCACCTGGGACGTTGGCGTCGGTTGTGTCGTACTCTCCGTCTCCCAGGTCGAGCTCCCGGGAGTCTAGCTTCTCCATGATGTCGGTCATGTCACTGGCGACCAGCTGCAGGGTGCTGGAGGTCGGCTCGGACTGACGCAACATGGCTAACACTCAGTCTGGAGCCCGGGGCTCACCTGGAGAGGCAGGTAAGGAGGGGAAAGGAGGTGTCACACTTGAATCATATCCTTACATTTTCCTGTGCTTAACCACGTCCAAGAGGTGGCAGAGGACAACCAAAGTAACCGGTCGATCTTCTCCCGGACTCTTCCTGGGAGATCCCAAGGACTCCCCTGCCATGATGGGATATTCAATCCTTCCTAACCACATTCCCAATCCGTCTAAGCTGGGCTCAACATGAAACAGCAGCAGTCACACTCTGATCTACGGCCAGTGTTGATAACCTTTACCCACCAACGTCACTGAGGTCTGGAGATGAGGCGAGGCCACGAGAATAATCTCCAGTAGAACAGCAACACAAGACATCAGACAAACTCAAGTTAAGGCCAACGATTAGTTATTTCCCAACAAAAACTTTTACACATTTCTGGTTTGACACAAAGGCTGTAAAAAAACAATGTAAGGAAGAGAAGAATCCAACCCAGAGGTTAACCTGAAGCAGCATTTCACCAGCGAGTGAATGAATGTGTAACTGTTAACTGCTTTTGCACTGAAAGGAAGGTGAAGGTTTCATTTGTTCATTAACTACAGCAAGATGACCAACATCAAAGACCCTGGAAACCTATTTGTGGTACAACGTAAAACACTATTTTCTAACAAAATTTGGGTATTTGTATTTTTTTTTTCAGAATTGAGTGACAGTTTTCTGAACTTTAATTTTGATTGTTGCGGTCACGAATATTTAACATTATAGGTATTTTTCAGGTACTTTACGGTCTGCAGAATTTGTGGGCATGTCTTCAATAATACACTTTTTATGGCTTTTCTTATTATCAGTTATTCTCTACTGGCAGGTGCCAACTACGGCTATTATACAGGATTTTACTGTTGGAGCTCATTTTGAACAGTTTTGTATCGGACTGCAGCTGATGATTATTTTCATTCTGGATCCATCTGCTGATTATTTTCTCCATTAATCCATTGATCGTTTGCTTTGTACAAATTCTGAAAATAGTGAGAAATGGCGTCACGATGAGCCAGAGCCCAAAGTGACACCTTCACAATGCTTGTTGTGTCCAACCAACAGTCCAAAGCTCAACATTATTAAAACACATTCACATGATTCAAATCATTCAAAGGAAAAGCAGCAAATCTTCACATCTGAGAAGCTGCAGCCAGGAAATGATTTTACATGAGTAATTGACAGTGACAGTTTAATTAAGTTCTTTGCATATTTTCTGTGCACAAATCCTAATTTAAAGCTGTCAAATAAATGTAGTGAAGTAGAAAATACAATATTTCCCTCTGTAATGTAGTAAAGCAGAAGAAAAAAAAAGTACCTCAAATTAGCACTCAAAGTACAGTACTACCACTGATAACTGAATAAACTCAAGAGCTTCTGCACTGGAACAATCTCTATTGCAGAAACCAAGTATCTTATCCATCATTAAACTCTCATTGTCTTCCTGATGGATTTCTTCACTCCTTTAGCCTCCTCTCATGTCTTTGGGCTCTCCATCTTTCTTCCCTCTCTCTCTCTACATCCACCGTTGTATCTTCACAACCTGCAGCTCTTCCATCCATCTCTTTCCGCGCAGACTCGGATCACATCGAATCCAAACAGCAGGATTAGCGGAGGAGAAGCACAGGAAGCGGAGGCCCTTTAAACCACATTCCTCGGTGCAAATGTGTGAGGCGAGAGGGGGAAAAGCAGGTCAAACGGTGTTCGTGTGTGTGCTCGTGAATGAGGAGGATTGACTGGAGGGATTTTCACATTAACTGACCCACAAACATGCAAATGCTGCGTGAGGGTGAAACAGAGAGACGGAGAGTCTGTCGTCTGTCATTAATGATGCAGTAAAGAGCCAATCAGAAACAAGCAGCTATTAAAAGCAGCTTGTTTCTTTCAAAGAAACTCAGACGATACTGTGCAAGATTTCACATTCAAATGTAAAACTTTAAAATTAAATTACCTGAAATTGGTCTAGTGGTGTCAAAAATATCATCTTTAAAATGTTCAACTCCTGTTTAATTCATGTTGATTTAAAATTAAGGAATATAAAGAGCAATTACATTGTTACAGAGATGAGCATTTGAGATGAAATGCATTTATATTAGAGATGAAATGCTGATATTTCAGTGGGCTGATATAAGTGACAAGAAATGTCTGTATGGAAATAGAAAAAATATGTTTAGTGACATTAGAAATACATTAAATATTCATAATAAAGGCACCCATATGCTACTTTTTTAATGTAAATTATAGCTCAGTATAGTTTATTGTAGTGTTTTAGTTTTATCTCAACTTTAAATTTCTGTTGTAATTGTGTTGTGCCTTATAGTTGTAATTCATACAAATTTTACCAAATTTGAATACCAAGATTAAACGTTTACTGTTTTATTATTATTATTATTATTATTATTATTATTATTATAATAATTAAATGTAATTTCATCAACTAAATGTAGGAGTTCCTCATCAGGAATATTAGTAAGTTTGTACGATAGCTTATGTTAAAAAAACAAAACACAACCTCTTAAAAAGGTTTCTAGTTTAAACAATTTATGTTTTGGTTCTACAGGAAGTTAAACTGTGGTTTGAATGTGGTCTGTCTGCTTGCAATTCCTCCTCCATACGACTCCACCACCAACCACAGCGGGCAGGGAGGCCGTCCCGTATCCAGGAAATCAACAGGTCTGACCTCCACAGAGGCCAACGAATCCCGTAAAACCGAACCCTACCTGCTCTTCTACAATCTACGAGCAAAACTGGAGGGCAGAGTTTTGACTCGTGTGTAAAACTGTAGTTTAAAGAGCAGTTTCTCGACCAGCAAACAGTGACGGTTCCTTCTTTTAGCTGCAGAGCAACTATGTCAATCCATTAACTGAAAACTATGATTCCCTTCTGGCAGCGAAGCTGCAGATCGCGGCTCCACATTCCCCACCAGTCTGTTACTAACACCAGTGTTTCACACTCCACTTATACAGCATCGCCAGCAAAACAACCTTTCCTTCAAAAAGCTTCTGACATTACACAGAGACCATCATTAGACATTAAATCTCCCCAAAAATGATCAAATTCTTTTAGTTTTACCATCTCATAAACATAAATTGAGCCTTTCATTGGGGAAACTCTCCCAGATAAATTGTCATGTCTATAAACTGTGAGCAGTTGCATCTGGGAGGGTTTCACTTCTCAGATTATTTCATTTGAATAACTTTTATAGGCTGGAAGAGGCAGAACGACAGTATTTGCAAAAAAAAAAAAGAAAGAAATAAAAAAAAGCAAAGATTAGAGAGAAAGTCAGAAAATAAACAGAATTTGGAGCGTTTCTTGAATTCTACCTGGGGAATTGACCCATGTAGGGGAACCACTGATCTGCTATATCATTTCAGATGTGTATGACGCCTGATATCTACATTTTTCTCAATGTTTTCATTGGAAACCAAAACAAATTAGATGCAAATGCAGCTACCTTTACTGTACTATCATGACACCACAAACGTATTTGGTTGCACAATCCAAACACACACACACACACACACACACACACACACACACACACACAGTGTGTACCATACACAGCCTGTGGTATGCAAACCATCCTCAGCATTAAGAAACTGTGTGTCTTTGTTTGTCTTTTTGTGCCACTGTGTTTTTGAAACTGTGTGAGGGAGAAATGTGTGTGAAAGTGCATCTTAGGTGTGTCTGCAGACGTTTAACAATAGCTCCTGGGGCAACCGGTGGTGCAGGGAATTAAATCCAAAGGAGGGAAAGGTAGCCATAAAGGATCAGCCAAAGTAAAGAAGTTCATTAAACTGAGATTATAGGTTAGAATAAAGCAGCTGCAGGTAGGCTGTGTTTCACTTTAACCAATTCTTTACAGAAAGTGTCATGGCTTCGGTTTCTGTAACATGCTCATACACCCTCCTGCCTTTTGTCTGCGAGGGAATTATGTTATCAGCACTAAAAATCACACAGTAGATTCAAACCTGACCCTCTTCTCCACATGTGAACTAGATTTGAAAACAAGAAGAATTTAAGTGCTGAACTTTCACTTCACTGTTGCCTTTTTTAACTTCTGTTATAGAGCTTTTTGATGACTTTCAAAGTAGAATTCAAGGACTCAAAACTAACATGTTTTGGATTAAAGACCCGTATTAAATTTTTAATTTTAAACATATTAAATAAAAATTGAGATATACTGTAGACCAGGACATTGGATCAAAACAATTTTAAACATGGCGGACATTAATTATATGGAGAAATGATGAACAATAATGTTGAAGTATTGCTTTAGTGTATCTATAATTTTCCTCAATCGAAAAAAAACTCAGCTTTCTGTTGTCTGTCTAGTTTGCATTTGTTGCCCATCACAAACTAAAAAAAGGTTCCCTGTGGTGTTTTCTTGTTAACAAGCTTTCTGTTTATGCTTTCTGTTTAGCAGCCATATGTGTTTCCAAAACAAACAAACCTGCATCTTTTAGCTCTGGTTTGGTCTCCACCAACCCCTGAGAAAAACATCTGGGTCCAACCCCTTTTACACCACCAACTCATTCGATTCTATATTAATATAAAAATATAGATTAATGTGGCTTTCGAGAGAAATCCGCTCTATTCAAGAATATTTTATCCGAGTTAAATGTACGCGACTCAAATCATAAGAGGAAAATTGAGCTTGAAGGTTCACTGTTGACCTTGGAAATATGAAAAAATACATTTTAAGATGATTAATGCAGGCAATGGTTGGCTTGTGTGTCTGTGCATTATGCCCAGCGAGCACTCACATTAATTGGGTACAGTGTGGACCATCAGCCCCCCCCCCCCCCGCATCACTCGCCAGACAGGTGGCAGGCTGGTGAGTCCTCACACACACACTCAGTGAACCCATGCAATCAGGCTGATTCACGCACAAAAACACACAATTTTTCGGTAAAGATACTTAAACTTCTGCAGGTCCTCAGTAATCCTGAGGTAGACTCATTTGAAAAGTCACGTAACAGGTAAAAATAGTGAATATTTGGTAGTTCCTGCTTCTTAAATGAGATCGGATAACTTTATTAGTTTGGTCGCCCATGCACAGTGACAAATAACAAGAGACACGAGTCAGACAGTGACAGCAGAGAGGATATGACAGACTCCACTTATCCTTCCATTGTATGGAAAATACCAACACAATACTGACTCAGATATCCTAATTAATAAATCTGTTCTCTGCATGACTGAAAGACAAACCAAGGGGCATTAATGCAACTGAAATGTCTACAGTTGAGCAGGTAAAAACTAAAAGAGCAATAATAAGTGACACAGCAAAAAACGAAAAAATAGGAACTACATATGAAACAAAAATTTTAAAATTATGTAATAAAACAGAACCCAAATCTCAGAAAATTCTTCTGAGGTGCATTTTTGCATCCTTATTCGGTCACTTTGCACACTTTTTGGAAACTAAAAAGTTTGAAAATGAAATATGGTTTGATCTCTTCTACTGTTTCTTTCATGACACATGTAGTAACGGGTAGTGGGTAGTGGGCATCACCGTTAATTCCAACCCTAACCTGTGATGCCATTTGTTGTAATCTTTCACATTTTAGAGCAAAAATCGATGGATAAAACGGCAGGTATTAGTCAATTTTATCCAGTCAGCGCGGATCGCTATTTGAAAACATTAAGCTTTATTGAAGAGGATTGTCTAGTTTACCTAAAGATGAACAGGATCCAGATTGCTTATTGCTTAATTGATAATTGACAGTTGTTTTGCAGTAACATTTGGCAGCAAGCGCACACACACACACACACACACACACACACACACACACACACACACACACACAGCCAGCCTGGAAACTGGAAACCACCAAGAGGCTGGAGAACACTGTATTATACAATAGAAAGAGGAGCATGAATTTCCTTTTTTTGAAGACACACAGACACACACACACTTCAGTAACGGCATCCACTGACCTGAGCCCGCGGAGGCTGAGGGAAGCCTATCACCATCATCATCATCATCATCATCATCATGTCTTCACTTCCCTAAACTTTCTCTCCGTCAAGAAACAAACTGACTTAAAACTGAAAACAAGAAGCCACTGCCCTCCTCCTCCTCCTCCTCCTCTTCCTCTGCAGTGTCTTTTCTCTAGTCCGCCTTTAAATCACCTCTCACACACTCCCCCCCCCCTCTCTACAACACACACTCTCACACACACATCCACACACACACACACACACACACTCACACACACACAGTCACGGAGCCCTGACAGACAGTCTGGGAGGTCGAGAGCAGAGTGCAGCGGCGAGCAGGCAGAGGAGGGGAAGATCCAGCCGGGCGGGACGCAGCGGGGAGGGAGGAGGCGCGATTGGTCTGAGGAGCATTCAGGAGCCCAGAAACAGCCAATGAGAGGGGAGGGAGGGGGACGTCCTGTGTGAGGCACCTGTCTGTGTTAAAGGGGCTTCGTGCCATTTCAAGAAACTTCCAAACTTTTAAAATCAATCAGTCAATTCTCGATTAATCATTCAGGTCATTTTTCTGGTTTTAGCTTCTGAAATGTGGCGATTTTGCAGCTTTTCTTTGTCTTGTGTGACGTTGCTCTGAACCATTAAAAGGGATGTATCAACATTTTGGGAAATACGCTTATTTGCTTTCTTCAGAGTTCATGAAAAGATTGATGCCACTCTCCGTATGATAAATATGACACCACAGCCAGCAGCCGTTTAGCTTAGCTTAGCACAAAGACTGAAAACAGGGGGAAACAGTTAGCCTGGCTCTAACACATCTGCCTACTGAAGCTCAGTAATTAACAAATTACATCTCATTTGTTTAATCCAAAAAGATAAAACACAACAAAAGTCGTGGTTTTACAGGGATCCTTGTGCGGGACCTATTTGTTTTCTGGGTGTAGACTGTGTTCAGTCTTTGTGCTAAGCTAACAGGCTGTATTCATTAGAGCGTATCGATCTACTCATGTAATTCTCTGCAAGAAAGCAAATAGGCATATTTCCAAAAATAGCAAACTATTCCTTTAAAATGAGGCACGCAATTTACATTCAAATAATCTGATTATTTTCTACATTAATTCATTAAACATTTAGTCCACAAATTGTCAGAAAATAGTGAAAAATGTCCATTACAATTTAGAAAAAAGAACAACAATAAAGTTATTCAGTTTAAAATCCTATAAGACAGAGGAGGGCAGCAAATCCTCACATTCAAGAAGCTGAAACTAGAAAATGTTTGGCATTTAAAAAAAGAAAAGAGAAATCAATTATTGAAATAGTTTGTGAAACAGACCTGCACAGGTTGAATGTTTCTGTGAGTTAATGTTGGTTTTGAAAACAGGCTGGACCAGTATGTGTTTTACAGAAGTGAGTGTGAAGCTGGACGACTGAGCGGCTCCCCGCCCCGAGACCAGCGGGCCAACGTGACTCATTGTTGACATTCCAGAGAAGGACCAAAGCATTCAGACTCCCACCCACATGTGAGCACACACACACACACACACACACACACACACACACACGAGGCATACATACACAAAAAGCTTTCACAATAGCTGCTAGCTGAAGGGGAAATAATGGGTAACAACGATTGTTGCTTGAGGCTGTATGAAGCAGGATCGCAGCCTAAATTGCAACATTTCTCTATGGAGTCTGGGGTGTGTCACAGGGGAAAAGTAGTTCCTGCCCTCAGACTACAAATCATTTCCTAAGTGATTCATTTATGCACTTAGCATGCGTATTTCCTCTGTTCCCTTCAATATTTCATGAACTGAAATTAATACTTAATACCCTCAAATTACTCAATCGTGCCCTCACATTACTAAATTTGGCTCCTTCTCTTTTGTGCAATCACGGGCAACCATCAAGTGCTCTAAAAGTTTGAAGTTGAGTCTTTATGAGGTGGATGATGTATTATTAAAGCGTCAAGGTGGAACAATCTAAAAAAGTAAAATGTTTCAGGAATGTGAAAGAGAACAGAGCATCCATCCATCCATAAGTCCAAGATCCCAATAAAACTATTTTACAGTGCAACAGGTCTTAAAATTCATCCTGAAGGACGCGTTTCAGCGCCAAACATGACTTAAATTAGTGAAATGTTCTTTTTTAGGCTGTATCCAGTTTGAATATGTTAAAATGTTTCCCTCATGACACAAAAGAAAAAAGAAAATTCATAGGACAGTGTAAAATACTTTACCATCAAGGAAAACATTCCATCCTCTTAAAATATGGAAGTTATAGCCATCAACAGGGTAGTTTTGAGTGTTTATGGACAAACTGCAAGGCCCTAAAAAACAAATATCTAGTACAGAATTTCTCTTAGAAGCAGGGAGTTCAAGTGCACGACAAAAAGGCCCCAAAAACACATTTAAATGACTGTAAATTAATACATCAACATTACAAAACAACGAAGACAACACTTCCTCTGCCACTTCCTGCTCCTGATCAATACTGTGCATCAGCTCTTCTTTGTAAGGCTGCTCATTATGTGACAATTATCTCCACCACTATTCTAAACTGGCATCTTAATGATCTGGCTAATCTCACAGCGCTCAGTGCTTCTCCAGTTCTTTTGTTCAGCAGAGAGCAGCTGTTTTCCTCTGCTTTACTCTGTCTGCATATTTCCTTTGTGGAAGTCGGAGCCTCTTCACAGGCTAAATCAATGAGCTGGCGAGGCGATTTACCTCAAGAACCGACGGGTTTTCATCCCAACACACGAGTGGTTTTGTGCCACTGCTGAAGGAAGGCAGGAAGCCAGCATCAAACACACACGTGGAGAAGAAACTGATTCACAAGATTAAACAGTCTCTCAAATCCCCTAAGAAAACATGACTCTGTCTCTAATGTGGGTGCTGGCAGGTGAACCACAGTGAAGATGTTGTGTGATGCTGCCACCTGGTGGTCAGCTCTGTCAACTGCATCATTTACTGTGTAGTCATACATACTGTGATTATGCACATAATCCTATTGGTGGAAGAAATACTAAACACTGCACCACTAAGGCACAGTACTGACATGATAAAGACTATTATCCATGCTCATGTTTCAGCCCGTTCCAAGCGCACACAACAAGGGCGTGACTTTTATTTCAATAAATCTCACAAGGGAAGAATAAAACTTATCAAACACAAAAATGGCACAGCCACCTCTTTTCGGACCCACTGAGAGCAGTCAGATTACCAACAAATACACAACATGTGCATCAAATATCTGGGGTCAGGTTATGTTACTAGCACATAAAAACTGTGCACATTGGATATACATGCAACAACGAAGGAGGTAAACAAAGGCCCAGCCTTGCTTCCCTCCAGTGGTGTCGAGCCACTAGAGGTACTTTTGGTTTTATTCCACTCCACTGTATTAGAGTGAGAGACACACATCTGGCAACCTGGACAAATAAAACCCAAACTATCTGCATGGAGGGATAGACATGAGCCAATTGAGAAAAGATGAGTTTTTTTGTGAAGCCTGGAAGATCACATCAGAATAATAATAGACTTTTACTGTGTTTCAGTGTAGGCCTTTGCTCAACATGGGCAGAAAGAAATCTCTCTGTGCTTTTGCTGCTGGATTACAACCTTGTATTACCAGTTATGGAGGTTAGTCATACTTTGCAGAAGAAGAAGTAGAGACTGTAGTAAGGAAAAGAGAAATGAGGGACAGGATATACAGGAAGAACAAGCAGCCTTTATGGGTTTATCTCATGTTAAATTTAACATGAGAATGTCAGCTGTCAGATAAACATGGGGAGTAAAAAGTACAATATTTCTTTCTCAAACGTAGTGGAGGAAAACTACTGACTGATTCATCCCAATCACTGCAGGAAGAAAGCTACTTAGCCCTACAAGCACTATTCATCAGGTGAGAAGTATGAGACATGAGTTCATAACCCCTGACGAGAGTAAAACCACCACAACACCACGCCTCCTCTCTTATCCGGACCGTCAAAATGCACAGACTGCTACAATCTGTCACAGCACATTTCCAATATGTCTGATCAGTAAGATAGCATAACCTACAACCCAGCAGACCCAGAATAAGGAGCTTACCTTCACATTAGCTCTGGATGACTGCGTAACTTTCCAGAGAGTTTGTAGAGCTGAACCAGAACCAGCGAAGCAAACAGAGCAGTGTGAGTCTACAATCTACTGGCCCAAAGTTAGCCTATAGATATCCACTCCACCCTAAACATTGCTACCAAAGGCCACTCAGCTAAAGATATACAGAAATATAAAACATGCAGTGTGATAGGTGCAATGGTCCATGACATCAGTGAAAAAATCCTCCAAATACCATCCGATCACCCAGAAATTAACCAAATTATTGTGCATGTGGGGACAAATGATGTTCGCAGAGAGCAATGTAAATGTGAACTGCTAAAGACTTCATTGAACTATCTGACAGAGTGGACGGACTAGAAATTCAAGCATAAATCAGTGGACCGCTGTCAACAGTCGACAGAGGAACGAATATGTTTAGCAGATTGAATACCTGGCTCTCTAACACGGGCCATCATAGAGGACTGAACTATATCGACAACTTCGATCTGTTCTGGAGGCGTAGACATGTTGTCAGAGCAGATGGCATCCACCCAAGCAGAGTCAGATCGGAACTACGAACCTCCTCTACAGCTTTCATCGCCCATCGGCCCTTCGTCGGGATCAACACCCATCTGTTCCCCAGCCTGTATCCACCCAGCAACACTTCTTCTTCAGTTCTTCTCATTCTTAATAAATGATCTTATTACATCTTATGCTTTGAACTGAAACCTGGCTAGACTGGGTTAGCAATGCGACTCTTATCGAGGCATGTCCGACAGACAACTGCAATCAGTCAGTGAGATACCACTGAGCCGCCACCATTTGCTCCAAACAGTTTAGCTGTACAAAGGTCGGACCTGGGTACATTTTCATCTCTTAAATATCTTGCCCTTGTGCTCAAGGCTGAACAAGCAGTACTCACTTTAACAATATACAGGCCTCCAAATTGGCTCTCTGTATTTCTCTCAGAATTCTCCCAGCTGGTCGCTCTTATTATCACCAATGTTGATTGTGTTCATTTTAAAAAGGAGATTTTGACATTCATATTAACAACAGTGCTGACTGACAAATTCATGAATCTACTTGAGAGCCTTGAACTTACTCAACATGTCACAGAGGCGACTCACCAGCATGTTAATATTCTCAATTTGATTGTGTCAAAAGGGTTATCTATTGATGATGTCTCAGTGACTACGTTTACATACACAAAATATATACTTAAAATTTGCTTCCATAGTTACGCTGATGATATACAACTGTACATAACTGTTGAGCCGAGTGATGTAGATGCTTTAGGCTCCCCCCTTACACTTTCTAAAAACTAAATGAGGATAATACAGAAATTTGTTGGTCCCAAGCTGCTCAAAACACTAATCTGACTCATTGGAACAAACCAGAAGGAACAAGTCTGGGTGTCCATTTTAGAGTCTGACTCACGTTTTATAGCCTGGAAACCGGACGAATCTGCAAGCTCATGTTTTATTTGCTCTGGCAGATACGTCTGGCCCGTCTCCCATTCAGACCGCTTTCCATGGTAGTGGAAGTGCCGTTGTGTCAAGCGAACCAATCACAAGCGTTTATCTAGTAGGAGGCGGGTTTAATACGATGACTGAGAGAGGAGCGCCACTGAAGCATCTTTGTAAATATCCAAGATGGCGGCGTCCATTCCAGGGCCGGCTTCAGCGGCAGTATTAAACGGACTCTAAAATCTTCTCTAAAAGAAGAACAAACAACTGCACTTAAACTTTATGTTGATGAGAAGTATATGTTTGCCATTTTTTCTGACAGGACGGTGTTTCGTTGCTTTGGATGGTTGTCTCCGCCCGTTGATAACGCCCCTTGGAAATCGAAAATGAACTGAGAGGTTCAAATAGATTAGACTGTTGCAAAACACATTTTAACGGTCCTCCTAAAAAGTCCATTGACAGGCTGCAACTTATCCATAACTCAGCTACTGACCGCTAAGACAAACAAAGAAGAGAGAACACTGCACACTGCCCTGGCTCCCTGTATCTTCTAGAAGAGATTTGAAAGTCTTTCTACTTGTATACAAGGCTCTCGGCACCTTAGGACCTCCATCACAGATTGCCGGTCGTCTTATGTTCCTTCACGAGCTCTCAGATCCTCTACTATCTTTTTACATACTCAAACCCGGCTAATAACATTCCCGTCAGCCTCAGCTGTACATACTGAGGCCACAGTTACATTTCTTCAAAAATACAGTAAAAGTAGTAATTTAATTTCAAAATAATACCAGCAGAACAACTGCATGTCAAGTGACCTTCAGTGGTTTCCTATATTTTGTATCATGTGCTGTAGTATTTAAGCTTTAGATAGGAGTCACTCAGCCTATCTCCAGTGTGAACGAAATACTGAAGTTCAGCTGCAGTTTTGACCCAGTAGTCATTTTATGTCCCTTCCAGTATTTCAGTGCAGGTCGTGCTCCTATGTTTGAGGGGTGAGGGTTCTGACTGGTGTCTTGTCATTTTCAGCAACATCGGAAAGTTTGATGAACAAACACAGACATCATCCAGCAACATGTGACTGGCAGTTTGCGACACACTTCCTCCTTCTTGCACTGCAAATGTGTGTAATACTGTGTGTGTGGACAGGTAACCCAGCCGTTTCTTTCTTTACGGACACTCCTCTTGTTTGTTTTGCACCAGGCAGTCTCCTGTTTTTAATTAGATGATTGTGATCTCCTGATCTGCAGCAACACGACTCAATTCAAATGCTTCCACCAGCCAAACCAGACTGTGTATGTGCTCAATTTACTGAGACATTTTAGGCATTCAGCTGACACACACACACACACCCAACATCCCAAATGAACACTATGAGCAACAGGAGGAAGCTCTTGGGTCAAGGAAATACCACAAAAACACACAGCTCAATTCACAGCCAGCGTTATGTTTAATATCTCTGATTGTATAGGTTGTATAGATTGTAAGGACAGTGAGGACAATGTTACCAAGCAATGAGCATGACAGCTTTATTGTAACATTTTCAGGGATTTTATCTGACCTGATCTGGCCTTTCACTGTTGTATTTACTGTACACTAATGTGATGTCTTTACTTGTCTTAAAACTGTTTGGATGGGCAGCAGATAATGCTTATTTTCAACATCAACAAATTGTTTAGTTGTGGGAGGGTTTTTATGGATATGAAGGAATATTTAATCTGTGAATTGACGTGGTTAGTTGACCTGAGAGGACTTCACAGTGCTCCTTGTGGGAGCAGACTCTGGGCGTCTGGAGGTAACGATAAGATGTCGACCTCGTTGATGTTCCCGACTCCCCTGATAATAATGGATGGTCTTTCGCCTTTTCGCTGTGAGGAGGTGGGGAAGGAGCCACACACATGCACTCCTTTACATTAATCTGAGTGCAGTTTAACACGTCAGTCTCACGTCACACAAGTCTGAACTGAACGCAGGTAAAACATACGGGGAGAGAGAGAGAGAGAGAGAGATCACTGTAGTAAATGAAATATCTCAATCATCTCTAAAGTTAAACTGCCAAATCATTTCACCACTAAAGTACAGCTTTTGTGTAGTTAAAAGATTTACAAAGTGTTGAACTTTTGTTGAATGACATAATCAGACACAGGGGTGTGTGTGTGTGTGTGTGTGTGTGTGTGTGTGTGTGAGAAAGATACGATTAATGAGAGGAAGTAAATATAAAAATCATGCTTTATTTCAACTGAATTGCATTTTGTGTTAGCTCGGCTTAAGTTTTTGTTGTTTTTGTTGAACTGTGGCCGCACAATCTGAAACCATAGTTCTTAGTTTTTCTGTACTTCCCAACACACAGACACACAAGGTGCTGGAAACGTTTCTTGGAGGTTTATGGTCCTTATTGACACGACAGCGTCACGCAGTTTCTGTAGGTTTGTCGGCTGCACATCCATGATGCGGATCTCACGTTCCACCACATCCCAAAGGTGCTCTATTTGATTAAGATCTGGTGACTTTGGAGGCCATTCGAGTCAGTGAACTTGTCATGTTCGAGAAACCAGTTTGAGATGATTTGGCCTTTTGTCCAGTTCTGGTGAGCCAACTGTAGCTTCAGTTTCCTGTTGTTACCGGACAGTGTGGCAGGCGGTGTGGCCTCCTGCCGCTGTAGCCCGTCTGCTTCAAGGTTCGACCTGTTGTGCGTTCAGAGACGCTGCTCTGCACACCTCGGCTGTAACCTCAGACTGGCCCTGTCTCCTCTGAGCTCTGCCATCAACAAGGCTTTTTTTGCCCGGAGAACGGCTGCTCGTTGGATATTTTCTCTTTTTCTTGACCGTTCTCCGTGAACCCCGGAGATGGTTGTGAGTGAAAATCCCAGCAGATCAGCAGTTTCTGAAGTACTCAAACCAGCCTGTGTCTGGCACCACCATGCCACGTCTAAAAGTTACTTAAACCACTCTTTCTGCACATGTTGTTTCCAGGAGATTCTGGATGATTTGAAGCGCGGCAGGTGATTTGTCTTCTCTCCTGCTAAACACCTGCAGCAACAGTAAACCTGTTGCTTTGTTAAAAAGCACAGCAGCAGACTGATGGACCGTGTCCAGCGCTGGAGGCCGGCCCCTGATTGTTAGACAGTTTGCTCATGGTGGAGTGCTGGATTCAATAAATTGTCTAAACACTTTACCCTGCTGATTAATTCAACAATCACGTACTGTTCAAGGAAATTTATTTCACCTGAAAAGCTAAAATAAATGTTGGTCATGTAACTGAGACCACTTCAGATCCTGACGTGATGAAGAGAGATGAAGTGTGAGGAAATGATGTGAGAGGTGCTTTTATCCAGCGGGAAGGTTCTTCAGCGTGTTACTGAGAGCTAATTCAACTCGACATCAAACCTGTGACCTTTTGGTTACACAATCATCTATTTAAGACGTGATCCACTGTCACTTTGTGCATGCGTTCAATTGATTACATTTCAGCAGTATTGAAGTGCATTTGGGGAAGTTATGGAAATATAAAATTACCATCTTTCACTGCATTTTGGTGAGTGAATAATTAAAGTATTAAGATGTGTTTCTTGTGTAGTTTCCACCTCTCTGTTCAGAACTAACCCTAAACCATCAACTGCTGAGTTACTGGGACTCTAAACTGTTTAACTATATGGCCAAAAATATGTGGACGCATCTGTGCATTTGTGTATTTTCAGTCTGGGTCTGTTTTTCCTGGTTTGGTCTGGGCTCCTTCTTTAAAAGAAGTGAAGTCTTCTTTCAGGTTTTGTTCTTCCAGCTTTGTGTTTATCCTTTTCCCTGTTTCAACACGACAACTGTACAAAGCCATCTGCATCAAAAACTGGTTTTCCAAGTTTGACGGTTCTGCAGTCCTCAGAGACCTCAACCTCATCCAACAGGATGAACCCGATATCACTGTTAGATCTCACTGAGGCACCAAATCTGGTGGAAAGTCTCCCCACATACTGTCCACATACATTAGGCCCTCTAGGCTTTTATTAACCCCCTATGGAGTAATAATAATAGCCATAAGCACACAATTTGGCAAAGAAAAAACATCATAAGAAGCTTCTCCAACTTTTAACGTTTACATTTTGCAAATATTTTATTATTTTATTGATGATATTTAAGCCCCAGTGTCTTTGTGTCTGTGTGTCATGGCATTTCACTGCTGACAATACTGATTAAAGGCTGGACCACTCCCACCACACCCACTGCCCCTTGAGCTCTGCTTCCACTATCAGAGTGTGTGTGCATGTGTGTGTGTGTGTGTGTGTTGGGTACAAAAGCGCACACACGCCCACAAAGTCAATTAAGCACTCCCATGCTGTGGACTGTGTTTGCTGGAAGAGCCATTACATTAATATATAATCACACACACAATGTAACACACACACACACACACACACACACACACACACACAACCCTACCTGTGCACAATACTGAGTCCATTTGTCAGTTTGTATGGAAGTAAGCTAATGAGTCAAACTTGCCCCATCGAATTCATGACAAACAAATCAAGACACAAACACTGGAAGAGCTGGTCCTACAAAAACACACCGTCACACACACACACACACACACACACACACACCTACTCACATAATGAATATGAGAAAACTCAAATTTCCTCCTTTCTTTTCTTCTCTTTCCTCAGACTTCCTGTCTAGACTTCCTGTCCATCGCATACAGTAACAGCGGTATTACAACAACCTCTTCATGCCCCAAAACCAGCCATGTTGTTACCCCACAACTCTTGCAGCAGCAGGACAGCAGTGTTGCAACACAACTAAAAGGCAGTTTCAGGAACACTGAAGCGGCTAGAATCAGTGTTTCTATAAAAACAATGTGAAAGTGAGGAACCTCCAGAGAGTTATCAGCTCAATCTGCAGCTCCCCTCGATGCTTTACGGAGCTTTATAGTGACTTTCAGCTTATTGATTAGCCGTCCGTCCGACCACGTTACCGTTCTGGTTCACTCACACGGCTCTCAGAGAGAAGATTTCACTGAAAAAGCTGTAAAAACCTCCTGTACACGACTTGTGAACATAATGAAGCATTTAGCAGCTGAAGAGACAGATATTTCCCTCAGGAGGTGGTGGAGACCAAAAACAGAGCTAAAAGAGAGAGAATACTGGACATTCAACAGGTGACACAAACACGACTCCACATGAAGGATCATGTTGCTCCGTAATTGCTGGATGTGGAAATAAGTTCACTATATAAACCTATAAAGTGATGGTACGCCCCCCCCAAATGGCCAAATACATCAGTTATTCTTAATGGAAATTTAAAGTGGGGGAAAATACTTCCAGTACCAGCAGTACTCACTTCACAACTCTACTGACAGTCCTTCCTGACGGGAGGCAGGACGTCCAAACGGGAAAAGCACCATTCCTGAGCTTCCTAAAGCATGCAAGTCTGCAAGCGTTTGTTTGGTTATTCACAAGCGTCAGAAAACTTTTATTGTTACGAGTTTAACAATTAATAATAAGACTGACACTTGGACAAACCAACACACAAACATTTTTGATTTAATACCATTAACTGGAATTTAAGACACAAATCAGCTCTACATGAAAATACTCAGTACTAGTGTCCAACTTTCTAAGTGCAGCATTTATGCAGAACACACTCATTTAGCAGCCTGCAGTAAATCTTTATGAAGGTTATAATGGTCAATACCTTCAGAGTTTCCCATCCCACAATGCAACGTTGTATTGAAACAGAGGAGGACACATCTGAGACAGAACAAGTGGGAGGAAAAGCAAACAGATGTGCTGCAGCAGGCCGAGAGATTGTGTTCAGATACAACTGATGAATGCTGCTGATGTGCAATGGACTCGCTTATTTTGGAGGAAGTGGTTTTATGTGTAATCTAAAGAGAAGTGATAAAAAAAAAAAAAAAAAAAAGAAAAGGAAGAAGCAAAGAGCCGCACTCCTCGGCTGAGGTCCGACCCGTTCCGGTCCCGGTTCCGGTCCCGGTCCCGGACCCCCCCCCCAGGTTGGCCCCGTGGATCATCTGATTCACTCCACACGAGATTTGAAACCCCACCGACCGTGACACATGGCCGATGCCTGGCCCCGGGGATACCAGGATGCTGTGGCCGACCACTGCAGAGGACGGATGCCTTCACATGCCAAAAGACAGCCACGACAACGCCGCGTCGCCCCGCCGCTCCCGCAACCACTGCGGCACCGAGGACGCGCAAACTTTACGCGCAAATTGCAAATTCCCACTAATTACGCATTTACGCACCTGCGCTGCCACGACACGAGCAAACTTTACCAAACACTGAGCGGGTTAAATCTCTCACACACACTCACACACACTCACAGCAGGGTGCTGAATGCTCTTCTTACCTCCTGATGGGAACTGAAGCGGCGGCAGCTGGCGGGCTGAGTGTGCGGAGCCGCCGTCACCCGCTGATCACATCCACCGGGTTGGTGATCGGAGCAATAATGACGATCAACAGCGCTTCCTGTCACTTTACTTTCAAAATAAACTTCCCCTTTCCTTAGTATTTGCCCGTTTCCTCCACACTGCCACGACAAGGAGGCCTGATATAATATGATATGTAAATATAATATTCAGTAAAAAAATCATCTGTTCAGGTTTCTCTCCTATTTATTGATTGATTGATCGTCAGTACTCCCTTTTCCAAATTAAGGACCAAATAACAGTGGATGTCATGATGCTTGTAAAAATAAATGTATTATAAATAAATACAAAATATGAATAAAACTGACTGGACTGTGAATGCAGCTCTGTGGTAAGACAACGTTGGTAATAAAGGCACAAATCCTCACCGTTAACATGTTATATATTTTACATTGTGCATATTTTGGATTTACACCTCACATATAATCTTTTATTCTTAGTTTTTATTTGTATTCACACTCTTTACTACAATGTAGTGTAACTGCATCACAACAATTTCTAGTTCTATATTAATAATCTTATCAAATCTCATCTAAAAGCAAGTTTCCGCTTCCCCCAGAGCCACAAAAACATCTCGTCAGTTTCAGTGAAACCCCGGCAGGTCAGCAGGGCACCTTGAAACTCGCCCCATTGTCTTTAATCTGCACGAAATGTGAAGCCAAATTACTTTCCCCCTAATATTTTAACAATTTATAGCAAGGATAAAGAAAGATACTGCCTTAACTACAACACAAGGGCCCCACACTGGATGTGACTTGTTGTGTTGATGCCCAATAACAACAATAATACAGTCAAACAGTCAAAATAACGATTACAAAGAGGAGAAATTAAGATTATTACAACGTTGGGATGTTTGCATGTGTATTTTGAAGGGCACGTCGCCTCACTTCCGGATGCACTCGCTGTCTTTCTGTAACTTGATCATCAAACAGCGGCTGAAACCACGCCTGAAAACCTGACGCCCGGGTCACCGGCACCGTGAGCACCGACACACGGTGCAGGAGGTGACAGGGGCCCCGCAGCTGAGCCCCGGAGGTGACAGGGGCCCCGCAGCTGAGCCCAGGAGGTGACAGGGGCCCCGCAGCTGAGCCCCGGAGGTGACAGCAAACACTGCGGACCTCCTGACCAACTTCACGCCCCTGTGGGAATATTAAAGGGCTGTTACAATGATTTATACACATTTTGATATAGGAATCTTAACCAGTCTGGGGTTTATGCACACACACACACACACACACACACACACACATGCAGACATGCACATACACACAGTTAAACACACAAATCTTTCTTTCCCTGCAGAGCTGCCATCAGCTGAACCACATAATCAACATGTCAGGAGCTCAGTGTTAATGTGGGAGAGGAGGAGGAGGAGGAGGGAGAGAAGACAGTAAGTGGTTTCAGAGTTACTCCAGCATCCTGTGTTTCACTTCACTCACCAATATATCCGTTATACGGGTCAGATGTGATACAGCGACCTGTTTTTGTTCGTTAATAATTGCAGGTTAATGTCAATTAACTAACGTTGAATTGACCCTTTTTTCAGCAGATGTTTTGACTTGTCAAACACAAGCAGTGGTGGAATGTAACCGAGTACATTTACTCAAGTACTGTCCTCGAGGTACTTTACATGATGCCTCGACTCCACTGCAGCTCGGGGAAATATCACACTACATTTATTTAATAACTTAAGTTACCTTGCAGATTCAGATTAATGATGATGAACAAATAAATGGATTATTATACTGTAAGAAAAAAAGTCATAAAATTTGCCCCCCATTTACCTGCTGCCCACATATTAGTGCATCAGTAATTATGATCCTATGATATAATATATATTATTCTTTGGTACTTTCATTGTAAATTTGGACTGCAGGACTTTTACTTGTAACAGAGTGTTTCTACACTGTATTATTGCTACTTTTACCTCAGTAGAAGATCTGAGTACTTCTTCCACCGCTGCAGATAAACAACACTTGTTGAGTACATTCACATACAAGAGTAAGACAGGAAAATAAACTAAATTTAACATTAACATCAGAATTTTAAAATGTGACCTTCTCATAAATGTTTCTAATAGTTTAACTTTTTAAACTTTATTCTAACCAAACTCTTCTTATCTATAAAAGCTGCATGCAGAACAGAATGTGTTACTGCCCTGCCCCGTCAGCAGCCTATCACTGTGGAGGCTGTTAAACCTCTCGCTATCATCATATTCAAACACACCCTCTCTCTCTCTCTCTCTCTCTCTCTCTCTCTCTCTCTCTCTCTCTCTGGCCTTATTGGCATGACGTGTTGCCCAACCACAACCAAGAAAGACAACGTCAAGGAAGGAAAAATAATAATAATGTGAACGCCAGAACAAAACAGAAATAGAAGTAATCAAGCCATGCACGTGTCAATCCAACAAAACAGAGAGAAGTCAGAGGGGACAACACATCCATTACACAGCAGAAAACTAAAGAAAAATCTACTGATAATAGAATAATATTAGGACACGTTAGTAGCAGGGATAATACATTCAAAAACAACAAAAGGAGATGGTAGCGGTAAGTAGAATATGGTGAGTATTTTTATAAATGTCTCTCCGTCTAATGTTGTTGTCTCTTCTGTTGTGGCAGAAAGTGATATATCAGCACTTCACATCCTCCCTTTCCCCCAGAATGACAATATCATTTTTCTTTTTTCTGTCAGGCTTCGGGAAAATTGGGGCCATTTCTTTTGTTGTTACGTTTAGATTTTTAATATTTCTGTATTTGTGTGTCATGCAGAAAGTGTAATTCTGTCACAGCCGGTCGTCTCTGGGCAGTCAGACTCTGGTGACCCTGAAGGCGTCTGTTTGCATGAAAACACTGACACACACACACACACACACACACACACACACACACACACAGACAGGGCACAGCTGGAGCAGGTGTCAAAGTGAATTAAGCCACATTAAAGGAGCAGCACGTCTAATTCTCCCTGCTCTGATGATGAATAGTATTCATAACAAGCCTGCGGTGTGTTAGTGGACTGATGATCAGCTTCATGATTTTTCGACCAGCTGCTAAACCGCCTGTCATTCTAATCTAATTTAGTGTCACCTCAGTTTCTCATTTGCATTTTCAGCTGCTCAGTGACCAATTACATAACGCTGATAAAATAATGCAAACTTAGTTTTACTACCCAAGGTGTGTTGTCTTGTCTAGTATTGAAATGTCACCAAGTACATTTACTCAAGTAACGTACTCGCTACTTTATACTGGCACTCCACTACATTTCAGGGAAAATATTGTATTTTTATTGCACTTTTATGTATTGAAATAGATTTACAGTATGGTACTTCAACATTTAATCAAGTAATGGATGTGAAAACTTATTTTTGAAGAAAAGTACAAAAAAGAAGTACTTGTACTTTACTTGAGTATTTCCATTTTAAGCCACTTTCTACTTCTCCTCCACCACATCTCGAGGTAAATGTTGTACTTTTTACTCCACTACATCCGTCTGACGTCTTTACTTTTTACAGTTTTATCATCCTCTTCCTGTCCAGTGAAAACCTCATAACTCCACATGCGTTGATGGTGAATGTTTGTGATGAAGTGAGGGATGAAGAGTTCCTTTACGTGCTGAGAAAATTCTCCTTCTGAAGCTAAATAAACTGTTTCAAACCCTCTGGGATCAGCTGGAAAAAGCAGGACGGCGACGCTACAAACACGTGATGATCTTATAGACCATGATGCATTGCTGCAGATTAAACTACCCAACAGGATATAAAGGAGTTAAAATGAGCTCAACCTGAAACATCTACAGCAGTAAAATGCAACAGACACATGAATACAGCAGGAATATGAATCCAGAAACATCAGAGATAATAAAACTCTGGCAGGAACATTTTACTGATAATGTTGTTTCAGGCCAAACCTGATGCCTGCAGAAATCAATACAATTATCAGAGCTACATCTCTTTCATCCCTGCCTCACCTCTTCATTCCTTCCATCCAGGCATATTGTTTCTGCTGAATCGGAAATCTCAGCTGTAACGTCTCCGACACTCGACTTCTCGTCCCCGGATACTGAAACAAAAACACAGTCAGTCTTTCTAAGAGAAGCTTTGTTACTGAAATAACTTTGTGAACAGTGTTTCTTACAAAATATACAAAATCATTAAGGACCGTATCTCAGAACATTATGTAGAAAGTGTGACTCATTTGTTCTGGAAGTATTCAGATCCATTAAAAATGATTATCAAAATAGTTAATTAATTTTCTGTCAATCTACTAACTGATTTATTGACTAATCATTTCAGCTCTACCTGTATACACTGTTTGGTAGTTTACTTAATTGAAACATCATATTTTGTCAGATAGATGTAGTAAAGTAAAAAGTACTTTATTTCTCTCTGAGGTGTAGTGGAGTAAAAGTGAGTACAGTTAAGTATTTCAATAAATATACTCCATGCATGTGGTTAAAATTACATCTTTTTCTCTCTTTTCTTGCCAGGCTTTGATCAGATTGTGCTTGAGCCCATTAGATAAACGTTTCATATCAACAATAAATGCAGCTGCAGGATGTTGAGATGCAGAGAAGCTTCACTGACTGACTTCACCGGCTGAAATGGTTCCCCAGGTGGCCGTTTGCTCCTGATAAACTACAAACTGATGCTCCTGTTGCAGATTAATGAGACTCATTAGAAAAGAGTAAGGGCCTTAAACTCACAATATGAAGGTTTTAATGGTTTTATTTTCAGGCAACAAAATGATAAAATCACCAGAAAATGGCAAAAACTGTCAGTAAATCAAATGGCATTAAACATAAGTAGAACAGTTGATGATTTCCTGGGAGGGAAATAAAAAAGAGACGTGGAGAGACACAATATTCAGCTCACTTATATCCCAATTGAACTCCATGTGAACAGATTTCAATCACTCGGGAGAAAGAGTTCAATGCAATATGGTGTGAAGATCATAAATCAGATGAATCCAGTAGCTACATAGACAAACACAGTATTTACTGTGGTGGAAAATCTTTTACCACACTGTAATAAATAAATACACCTGGATTCAAAATTTAAGTATTAGCATCAAAATATATGTAAGGTATAGATAAAAGTACTCATTATACAGAACGGTCAATTTCAGAATAATATATATATATATATATATGATATATATATCGTCACTAATGTTGCAGCTGGTAAAGGTGGAGCAACTACTGGTTGATTTTGTATAACTTTTATTTATTTATCTTTTACACTTTGTATATGTCTGTACATCCACTGTAGCCTACCTGTGTTGGAGAAAGTTCCAAAAATGAACGATGAACGTCTCATTATGACACAAAAATCCAAGTCTTAAAACATGCAGAGCAGAGGAATAAAATCTGTGTTTTCATTCAAAGGAAATCTCTTGTTTTTGGCAGAAATCCTATATGTTTGTGATAGTAATCCTCCCGAACCGTCGTGCGTCGTCCAGACGCGGCGGTGTTCATCTCGACCCAACCGCGTGTCTTTGCTGCACGGCGAAGTCTCGCGAGAACCGCCCGACGTCACGGGATAATGGCTGGAGATCGCGGATATTAGAAGGTACTTTTTTCTGCTTTTATTTACTTTGCGCTGGATTAAAATACTGCTTTAACGCCAACAATGTTTTACAGCCGACGACGCGTTTGCGAGGCCCGTCGCCGAAAGAAGCGTTTCTAACATTTCTGTGCCAACTTACGCCGCCGCCGCCGGTACAAACCGTCAAACCTTCGAAATAAGAGCACAATGTTGTCCGCGCTTTTTACCACTACGAAAACAGTTAGCTCCGGCCGCACACAGCGTCCGCCCGGCGCCGACACCCGCGGGCTGTGATCGCTCCTGGAGCGGCCCCCGCGGCTCACAAAGGGCCCTTAAATACACATGAAACGCCCAACGACCGACAGAAGTCATTTGAACGTATGTACGACACCGCCGTTAGCATTAGCACGACCGTGAGGCCTGCTCAGGAAGCAGGCGGGAGCTTTTATTTTCCAAAACTGCTTCTCACCTGTCAAAGCTGCGGATTCAAGAAGATAAAATGTGCTGAGAAATGTTTCTGTAGATGCTGAAAGGTTATTCAGGCTTGTCACTGTGCCCCAGAGATTCTCTCTTTTTCATTCATAACTATCTCCAACAGAGAAATCTACAATCTAAGTTAAAGAGGAGCAGACACATCAGCGAGAGTAAGTTTTATTATCAGTGTTTACACTTACACAAGTTTTTATTGTTTTGTTCTTTGAGGCTTTTTTTATTTGTAGAATTTGAATTTAATTTAAATGCTTTGACTGTGTTTTTCTAGCTCTGATATTGGATTTCCACCAGGTGAGTGAATCATAAACACTTTTTCTTTTTACAGCCCAACACACAACTTACAGTACAAATATGACAACAATAACAGCCATGTTCTACTTTAAAAGAATGAAGCTGAACCAATAATTAGAAAGAAAACAAAGCAAAATAAATTAATATATCAAATAAGATAACTAAATTAAAAAAACTGCCACTGCCTATAAATGTCTTGATATTGTCAATAAATTGTGACCGTGCTGCAGAAGTTGAGGTCGCGCTCTGTTAAAACTGGCTGTGTGTCTGTTTGCAATATTTGACAAATAATGTGACCAAAACCTGTTGTGTGGTAAATCGGGCGTTATCCAAAGTGGCAGAAAATAGACTTTTTGCCTGCAGTAAAAGCATTAAATAAATATTTATGTTGAAAAAGTGATAAAACGAGTAGGAGTCGTTGTTTAAAAGGCACAGATCAGATCAGGCTGAATACTGAATTTCAGTGATTTTGTGTAGATTTACAAATTTCCAAACGTTGGATGTGACTGGTCAATCCCAGAACATGTGTAGGAAAGAGCCCGGATAATTTGATTTATTTTCTGGGACAATGAATATTGATTAACATTTCTGCAAAAAGGGTTAGGGTTAGTTTTTTTTTAACCTGTTGGCCAGATGTTAAATAAGACCATTAAAACAACAATAAATCACACAACATGTAAAATCAGAACAGGAGAAAGGAAAACATAAAGCAGCTGAACAGGATCAAGCCTGTTAAATTAACAGGCTGTCATAGACTCAAATAAGAGGTCAGGCGATATTCTATATTTTTGTTATTGTCAAGCCTGATACATCTTATCAGTGAGACACACTGTTGCATGAAATGTTTATTAAACCGCCACTGAAAATACTTCTGTTTAATTAATTTTTGCTAAATACAGTGAGCAGCTGTTTTAAGAAATTAAACTGTAGATTCTGAACTGCTTTTAAAGATTTACATCTTTGGTCAATGATCTTGGGGCTGAGAGCCGGACTAACACATTGTTGGTGTTGTTGACAACAAGAAAAATTAACTTTGCCAACTTAGCCCTTTGAATATAGTTTTGAGGAATAAGAATGGTACATTTAGTTATTCTTATCCACACATGTAATTCATTGTGAGTGAACTGGGTTGTTAAATGGCAGGTCAGCTGTCTATTGAGCAACATGTGGCAACAGTATCTTAAAGTGAGATGATTTACTTTTATTTTGTAATGTAAGAGCAGCAGATGTTAAGTATTGATTTGTACACATGTATTCCAACAGACTTCATGTATTAAAAACCGTCACAAAAATACAAAACTGTAAAACAAATGTCTTTTAGCAGAATGTGAAGTGTAAAATATTCCCAGTTGATTTCGGCCTCTTACAGCGCCTCCCAGAGGACAACATAAATACACAGAAATAACTTCATGTGTTTCTTTCTGTAAATTCAAGCAGAAGTTTACTGATCAGTGGCATTGATGTTGACCGTCTCTTCCTTTTGTTAACTAGCAGCAGAGATGGCTCATGTCACCACTCATGGGAAGCTGCTCTTGCAGCGCTTGCATCAGCAGCGGGAGATGGACTTCTTGTGCGATATAACCATAATGGTGAGAGATGTGGAGTTCAGAGCCCACCGCAACATCCTGGCGGCCTTCAGCAAGTACTTCTCCTCCCAGGCTGAAAAGGGTCAAGAGGTCACGACGTTGGACCCTGATAAGGTCAGCCGGTACGCTCTGGAGAAGCTTTTGGAGTTTATCTACACCGGACAGATGAACCTCAGCAGGTAAAACTGCATCAAATTTCTGATAATTAAGGTTGAACTAAAGTATTTTTCAACCAACTTCATGATAAAATGTTGTTTTTCATGGTTTCAGTACCAGACAAGCAGCTGTGCGTCGAGCGGCCGTGTTCCTGGGAATGTCTGAGGCCTCGAAGTATCTGGAGGAAATCCCCCACTGGTCCGAGCCAAGCGAAACATCCCAGTCAGAGGCGGATAAAGAAGCCGGACTCTCTCCGCCCAGTCCGGCCTCTCCGGGCAGCCCCAGCTCACCAGTTCCCTTGTCTATCGTCTCCATTACCGGAGACTGGCTTGACGAGGGGAAGGATGGCAAAGAGCAGGCTGATGGGGACAAAGCCTTGGATGTGGAAGAGGGAGACGAAGGCGACGAGGAGTACACCCCCACTACGCCGAAGAGCGTTGGAAGAGGACAGGGGAGGAAGAGAGGCAGAAGGCCGAAGAGTTTTAGTGGCGAGCAGGTGGAGCCGAGCAGCTCGGCTAACGCCACAACCAAAACACAGGGCTACAGGGGGAGGGGGAGAGGCAGGGGGAGAGGCAGGGGCAGGGGGAGAGGGAGAGGTGGCATGAAGAGTGGAGATCAGTTTTTGGAAGATTCGGACACCAGTGTGAAAGACTTCGGGGACACCTCTGCAGACTGGAGCCCCTCGCAGGAGGACGAAGTTCCGGCCAAGAAACCTCGACTGAGCGGCAGAGAGGGACGGCGGGGGCGAGGCCGGGGGAGAGGCCGAGGGAGGGGCAGGGGGAGAGGCAGGAGGAGGGTCGAGGAGGAAGGAGAGGAGAGCGCTGGGGCGGGGACAGATGACGATGACGAGGAGGAGGAAGGGGAGGAGGGGGAGGTCGGGGAACAGGATCCGTCGGAAATGGATGAGCTGTCGCTGTCGTGCACTGAGTGCAACAAACTGTTTAAAGACGCGAGCAGCCTGCGCAGACACGAGAAAATCCACAAGGGGCTGAAGCCGTTTGTCTGCATCTTCTGCTCTAAAACCTTCAGACAAGCTACCCAGCTGAAAACACACCTGCGCATACACACAGGTGAGCCGAGTCATGAGTAATAAATCACCTATTGGGGGATTTAGTAGAACAGAAGTCAGTCAGCTGATGATTCATTTGTCAGTTAATATTTAGACCAACCAACCACCCAAAACCCAAAATAAATATAATTAGTTTAAAATGGTATAAAGCACAAAAAGCAAATTTTCACATTTCCGACCAATATAACCTTTTATGCACAGCTAATTCTCTTGATAAATGACAAACAATTTATCATTTATCAAAATTGGTGATCAGTCCTCTAACCCTGGGTTTAGTGGAGGCTTATGAGCTTCCGTTTTCCCTAAAGCGACTGTTTAAACTGTCAACTAGTAACCTCAATGCACTGATAACAAGATGAGATCCAGTCTATCTGATTCAGAGCAGCATGTCACAATGTCTGAAAAAAGAAGATGGGGGGATGGTTTAGCGATTACTGCCTCCGCTTACCAATTTCCTGGAGGAAACCTTGTCATCCACCAGTTGAAAAATTGTTTCAGCACCAAATGGAGGATTGGATGAACGTAGTTTTCCTGTTTTTTTTTTTTTTTTTTTCTCCACCAGTTCGACTGAACTTTCTCTCCCTCTTTCTCTTGATTTCCTCTCTGGTGTTTGTTGCAGGCGAGAAGCCGTTTACTTGCTCCGACTGCGACAAGTGTTTTGCTCAGAAGTGTCAGCTGGTTGCTCATCGCCGGATGCACCACGGAGAGGAGAAGCCTTACACCTGTGAGCGCTGCGGCTTCAAGTTCGCTACCTCGTCCAACTACAAAATACACATCAGGTACATTATTATTATTATTATTATTAGTGTCATTATTATTCACTTGCTCAATCCAGACGCCTGAGCAACTACACTTTTTGTTTTTTGTACAGTTTAAATAACCAAGATACCAAATGGGAATAGTGAGCTTGGCTGATAAGCAGATTTTGTTACCATTGCACGGAGCCAGGTCAGCTGCTTCCCCCTATGTCCAGTCTTTAAGTTATAAACTACAATAACTGTTAAATCAAACTGCCCAAAATGAGACTATAGCTATAAGAGAATATCAACATTTTAACGCTGGTGGGAAGCTGCATCAAAAATTCAATGACAGAAGCTTTTAGTGTGTGACTACTTTTCCTTGTGTGTTTTACATAAGGTGTTGTATTTGACACATGCATCGTTTCAAAGAGCATCCCTGACTTAGTTTTTGTGTGTGTGTGTGTGTGTGTGTGTGTGTGTGCTCTGTACAGACTGCACAGCGGGGAGAAACCGTACGTCTGTGACATCTGTGGTCAGGCGTTTGCTCAGTCCAGCACGTTGACCTATCACAAGCGACGACACACCGGGGAGAAACCGTACCAGTGCGACCTGTGCGGCATGTCGTTCTCCGTCTCCTCTTCTCTCATCGCGCACGCTCGAAAACACACGGGTGAGGGTGTTTTCCCACATTTATCGATCTGGCAAAGCGCCAACGAGCGGGTTTGTTCGAGTTCAGTTCAGGTAGAATTTATGTGCGATGTGTTTTGTGTTTCAGGTGAGACGCCGTACAAATGCGCCCAGCTGCAATGTGACGCAAGTTTCGTGACGTCTTCCGAGCTGAAGAAACACATGCGGCGACTTCACCCAGGTGAGTTTTCCTGATCCCACGTTAGAGTTTTGGCCTTATATTCAGTGAAGGGTTTGGTTTGTAACTGAAAAGATACTAACAATAAGAACATTATTATTATTATTATTATTATTATTATTATTATTATTATTATTATTATATTATTATCATCTTGGTACTTCATCAGTTTGAATTGGATGTTTCTTATTTTGATTCTAGTGCAGATAAAGTACCTGAGCCTCTGTGCTGATACCAAAATACCTTAAAGAATATAAACATGTTTTTCTACAAAACTCAAAAGTTTCCAGTGGCCAAGTTTACATGCACGAAAAGTGACCATGTGACGTTCAGCTGTGGCCACATCTCTGAAAGAAACAAATGACTTGGTAACAGCATATGAATGTTCGTCAAGAAAGTTTAATCTCGCTCACACTGTGTGTGTGTGTGTGTGTGTGTGTGTGTGTGTGTGTGTGTGTGTGTGTGTGTGTGCGCAGAGGGGAACACCGGCGTGCAGTGTCTGCTGTGTGGAAACAGGTTCGCCAGCGTGAAGAACATGATCAAACACCAGGAGAAGGCTCATGCTGACGAAGTGCGGCAACACAAGGAGAGAGCCAGAGCAGGTGAGTGTGGGTGAATCACTGAACAGTAATGGATCATCTAACAACAGCAGCAGAGCCCAGCACTACGACACGTCTCGCCACAGTCATCGGTCAGAAACGTAAATTCATTTCATGTTCAGTTTCCCTGTTTGGTAACTTCCTGTCGTTTCTGTGTGTGAGCAGTAGTCCTCCTGGCTTCCAGTCATCCCGTGGCCTTCGTCCAGAGCAAACTCTCCCAGGAAAACAAAGATTTGGATTCCATCCCCGAAGGCGAGCCACCCAACCCCGAACCCGCCACTCCAAACCCTAAATCCACAGCGCCACCCGCGGCCACCGACACCACAGCTGACGCCGCCGCCACCGAAACCATCATCCAGGACTTCAAAGCGGATCCCGCTCCCACCACTATCACCGCCAACGACCAGGTGACCTTCGAACCCGACCAGGAGCAGACCATCAACTCGGACACGCTCCACGCTCTGGTGGAGCAGCTGCGGCCGCCGCCCTCCCCCACCCAGAGCCTGGAGCAGATCGTCATCATCAGGACGGTGGACAACGGCGAACAGAACCCTCCCCAGCAGTGAGGCCCGAGCCAAACCGGAACATTTTCACTTTTAACACACAGTCAGCGCTCCCATCCAGGTTTATATCCCCATATAATAGCATTATATCCCCATTATATCGGTAATAAAAACATTATATCCACCCAGAGGTGACATCAGGGAACCCAGTCAGACAATTAAAGGAATCTGAATTTACCTCCTTGGCCATAGTTCTTGGTCCCCTGAGTGTTATATTTTTAGAAGAACCAGGAACTATCGGGGTGGAATTTGCTGTAGGAAGTGATTCTCTGTCTGTCGAACACAAAATCTCGAGGCTGCTACAACCTGTGTGCACTCAAACATCAGAGTTGTTTCAACAGTAAAGTATCTACACCACAATGATGATTTTGTTGATTTGTCATGTCCGAAAGAGCTAGTTGCTAAATCTTCATCAGGGATGCACTGATCCAGCATGCTGGTGCCAATACAGACCATAATAAGAGGTTTGGGACAGTTTTTTTTTGTCATTTTTCTACGTAAAAAAAGGGGAATTTTTAAATAAATTCCACTGGGAGATTGAAATTTGTGGGTGGAAAATAGAGCACTGCTGTGGCATCACCTAATACCCTGAGATGAAGTATCAGAATCTGTGTCGGGGAGGAAAAATCGGATCAGTGCATCCCTGAACTTCACAGCTTTTAGTTTAGTTTCAGTTTAGTTTCGAAAAATCTGAGCCGTGTGTTTCTTCCATCGCTCAGCTCACGTCACTCTGAATACCAGCTTCAGCTAAATGGTAAAAACGTGTCCGACGACCACCCCCCCCCTTCACTTTTTTCTTCCATTGTGGCGTTAAAGTTTCCAACTTTACCAGCCACTTGAATTCCACTACTTTACTGAGATAAAACTTGATACTAACAACAGTTTCTCAGACGTCGACGTGCGCCTGGAGTTACTTCTCTGTTGCAGCTTTGTTTGGATGAATAATCAATGTAAAGAAAAGTTTATCAGACCTGGATGTTGATTTAAAAAATATGTAATGGGACATTCAGTACAACTCTTGCATTGTTTTAATAGGTTATAGTTAGTGGGAGCCTCGTTATCGCCATGAGATATGATTTTATTTATGTTTCATCTTTGTGTTTGACATGTGATGGTGGCTTTTTTAATGTGAACATAGCCCTGTTAATGCAAACCAAGGTTTTTGTTTCTGTGTAATATAGTTAATTTGTTTTTTAAAGCAGCTGTTTTAGGTCTTAGCAGAAGTGTTTGTGCTTCAGGTTTGAAAACTGCATTATATACAGTATTAATGTCAACTTGAAAGTAGCTGTTTTTTTGTTTTATGCTTTCTTTATTTTTTATGTTGGATAAAACATCTGCATTACTTGTACAGAAATGTGTATCACATATACAAGTTCACTACTGTATAATAACTGTACAACAGAAAAATAAAAGATAGAAGAGACAATCACATGTGTGTTTGTCTCAGTGACTGTTGCAGATGCCAAGTTGAGAAAAATAAATGATTATTGCTTATAGTCACATAAGGTGTTCATATTCTGTCCAAAGCTGCTTCAAAGTTTTCTTTCAGTATCCACTTTTATTTATTTTCTGACCCTGTTTTTGTTTTTGAAAACCATCATCTGTTAAGCAGCATAATAATTTGGCACATTTATTTCAGTTTAAAACTCCTCATATTTAGTAGAAAATAATGCTAAAAAGGTCCTGGAGATGACGGTGTAATTGAAACAGAACAAGTAAAGAAGACTTGATTTGTAAGTTTAGTTTCAGAATGGCAGCGGGAATTGTTTTTGCCAAAATATTAAATACAGTGAAAAAAAGATAACATGACAACAAAAGAATATACTGTACATTCAAACAAACAAAGAAATAAAGACTGAGAAAATAAAACACTTATTAAATGAGTTAAATAACTGTTTCAGGACATTTTGTGGTTCTCAAAGAAAGCAAAACACAAATTTCTGATATAAATTGCAGCAAATTTACGTTTGATACATAAAATGTCACTCTCCAAATTATAAATAATTAATAAAAAAGAGCAATATGGTGAACAGAAGGATTATTATGTGGAGAAATGAGAATTATCTCCTGTTGAAGCTGAATTTAAAGTTTTGTTCGCGGGTTTTTGTCCTTCGCGCGCCGCCATCTTCCCTTGTTTCCATAGCAACTCAAACTATTAGTTGCTATAAAACGATGAGCAGCGAATTTATTTCAGAGTTTTACGCTTCTGTCTGCGCAGAGCACGAGATACAAATAAATCCGCACGTTTCACAAGTGTTGGGGGAGACGCCGGTGACGGAGTGAGTGACTGAATGTAAAAAATCAAACCAGTAAAAGTTTTTAAAAACATTTTAACCAACAGCGAACTGTCAAGATTACGCTAAGCTAATCGGAGCTAATGCTGCCTTCAGGTGCTGCTGACTGATGTCGAGATTTTTGGTGTCAACATCTCAGTTTAGAAATACTCCGTTAGTGTGGAAGTCTGCATTTAACATTTTACTTTGTAGTAAAAGTAGATATTAGCAGCAGTGGTAGAAGGTAACTAAGTAACTCTGCTAAGGTTACGATTTTGATGTTTTTGTATTTGTTACTTGAGTATTTCCATGTATTTCTGCAGCTTTAGAGGTAAATATTGGACTTTATTTCTCCACTTCATTTATTTGACAGCCATAGTTACTTTGCTGATAAAGATTTTACTTTAAAGACATGATCAACAAAGTAAAGTAATAAAGTAGTTAAAATTAGCTCCACTTCAACCAACAAGTATTTTTTCTTTTTTAGGTTAGACTTTGTGCAAATAAATGACCAAAAACATACATCACATGCTTGCTTCTGCTTTTACTTCTGGACTTAATTACATGCAGTCATTTGTGTTATTTCCATTCAAAATCTTTAGTGGTAGGTGTTAACGCCTCAAACTTGCACCTGAAGGCAGCACGTGTGTCTGCTCATGAAATCAATGAAGTTTTGTTGCTGTGTGTTTTGCAGTGATTTCACCTTAAAACTGACAGGAAACAACCGCCTGAGACACGTTCAGCGACTTGATGACGAAGACGCTCTTGCTCTCTCAAAGTGTCTGAGAAACATCAAGTGTGTCACAGGTGAGCAGTCCGGTTCAGGTGAACACCTTTACTAGAACATTTTTTAAACAATTTAAAACTTGTTTCCTTTGTCTCAACAGGTCTTGATGTCAGGTACAATAACATAACAGATGAAGGGGTTGGACACCTAGCTGACTTCTTACAGGTAAGCAGGCGTGATGGGGGGTCAGACAAGAGAAAAAAAACATGTTCTTTGTACTCCATGTTGTTTTTCCTCATATTTCATTTTATTTATGTGCCAGTTGTGATTTATGTTTAACGTCCTGTTTGCACCGAGCAGGACGGATCAGCTCTGCAGTCTCTGGACCTGACGTTCAACGACATCCAGGCAGATGGAGCTGAAGTTCTCGCCAAGAGCCTGCAGGTTCATATTTATCTCTCTCTAACACACACACACACACTAATTATAGACATCCTTCCTGCATACTTTTACTTATTGTCAACAAATCCCCAGAAAAGGCCAAAACCAATAAAGTGTTAGTCCGTCTCTCAACACTTCCTGACTTGTGGCTCTCAGCTCCGAGCCCATTGGTTCCTACTGAAGACGTACATCTTTAAAAACACCTCACAGATATATACTTTAATTTCTAAAACAGCGGCTCACTCTTGCTTTTATCAAACAGGAAGAGATGTGTTGGGGACTATTTTCCCCAGCGGATTAATCCACATTTGGTGCTCTGGTTAATATTTGGGGCAGCAGGATGTTGTGTGTGGGGTTGAGTAGAAATAAACTACAGTGTGTGTAAAGAGGAATAAGATAAGTCAGGCTTTGGATACACACGTACTAATTGCTAGTGTTGGTTTTGGTTACTTTTCACCTCTGCCTTAAGATTTGAAATGTCAGTAATATTCTCTCTCTCTCTGCAGCGTAACAGCACCTTGCTCGCTCTCAGACTGTCAGGAAACAAGATCGGGAACAGAGGAGCCATGCACCTGGCCGGCATGCTGCAGGTGAACAACACCCTGAGGGAGCTGGAGGTGGCTGACTGCGACCTGGTAAACAATAACTCCTTTGATTTTACATCCATATTCTTAAAGTCAGCTTGGTTGTCAGAGGCCAGTGTCTCTGACCCTACGTCTGTCCCCTGCAGGCCACTCAGAGTGTGATAGCGTTGACCATCGTGTTGAAAAGCAACGCGACTCTTTGTTCTGTTGATATCAGCCGGCCACTTCTCTTCAGCCACCAGGTACAAGCACACACGGCATCACACTGGTGTGTTATATACGTGTGTGTGTGTGTGTGTATAAAAAATAAAATAAATCTGGTTTTACTGCCTTTTCTTCAGTTTCTATCACATTTGATATATAATACAAGGTGGTGTAACCTGAAGCTCTCTGTGTGGCTCTCAGGAGGAGTGGGCGGTGCACTTGTCTGAGATGCTGGTGGTGAACAGCAGCCTGGTGGAGCTCCACCTGGGGAAGATGGGGATGACCAACACCGGGATGGAGAGGCTGACCGAAGGCCTGAGGCTAAACCACAGCCTGCGCTACCTGGACCTGCGCTGGTAGGAATAAATACATTCTGAAATCCTCTGAAAACCAGCTGGTGAATTTTACGAATCTGCTACTCTCACCGCTTGCTTCCTCTTGATCTTTGTTTACCTGCAGTAACCGTGTGACTCGCGACGGCGCCTTTCATCTTGCCGCGGTGCTGAAGCAGAACCCGACCCTGGAGATCATAGATCTGTCGTCCAATCGGATCGAGGATGACGGTGCCGTGTTCCTGAGTGAGGCGGTCGCCTGGCCAGGCAGCGCCCTGAGAGAGTGAGTCGGACACACTCAGACAAACTGCAACTACAAGGTATCCATTAAGACGTTAAAGGGACATTCCACCATCTGGCTACAGGCACATTTTCTCAAACTGTGTTGAACTTTGGGCCACCAAGGCGGTTCAGGGAAGTCCAGGGAAGTTGCTCCAAACCTCTCTGGCTTCTGATCCCCTTTAAATGAAGTAATGTCGACTTGTGGCCCCCATCACCTTAGTTTGGTCATGGGCTGTGAGCACTTTGTAAGATTTGTCTTACTTTTAAAGGGCTTTATTTTCTATTATCAGACTCCACTAGAGCAGCTGGAGGTTTTTACATGACACCTACAAACACTGTGTCTCTCTGTCTGTCAGGCTGTCTGTCAGCAGTAACGACATCAGGACGGAGGGTCTGCTGTCTTTGACTCGGGCTATGACAGTGAACACAACCCTGGACCACATCTATATCTGGGGAAACCACCTGGAGGAGCCGGTCTGTCAGGTAACACACACACACACACAGACACACACACATATATTCTACACATCCTGTCACCCTGCTGAAGTGTAGCAGACTCTACCTCATACTTAATGTGTATATCCTGCTCCCCCTTCAGGCCTTCAGAGAGCTGATCGCCAGCGGCCGCCTGCCTCCGGAGCAGACCGACGTTAGTGCGTACGAGGTGGACGGTCGGGTGTTTCTCGCTGAGGTCTTCCACGGTTTGAGGAAACACTATAACAGGAGAAACGGCTCCGGTACAGACACGTCCTCTGACACTGCACCAGAGCACGCTGCCAGCCCAGACTCCAGCATCCCACCACACATTGAGAGCCAGCAGCTTGTTCCACTGCAGTCCTGCTAGGCTCTCATTAACCTCAGAACCTCTTCACATCCACCAGCATCCCAACAGACTCACAGACCGACTTAACAACTGAAATTCATACACTCGTCAAAAGAACAAAATATAAAAAATGCAAATGTGCCAAAAGAAATAAGTAATGAAACTAAAATAAGCCTTCTGAACAATAAACTGTTGTTTGTGAGATTTTCTTTTAATTAAAGGTGCATCCAAAATATATACCCTGTCTTATTTACATTTAAATGTTAAGTGCATAGATTTAACGGTGCATAATGTAGATTTAAGATACAGATTTAAGGTTGTAAAAGTAACCTGAGCATGCACATTAGTGTTAAATTATTCCAGTTTTAAATGAATAATATGCCGGAATAGTAGGTTTTGTTGTAGAAAGAGTTTTTACAGTGGAACACAGATTATTTAATTTAACATTAATCGTTAAACAAAAACATATTTAAATATTTATGTTAATTCCAGCCACATCAGCCAGACAGTTCTGTTGTTTTAACCAAATGTGAGGATTTTAGAAAAAAATTAGGTTTTATAGAATTACTAAATTTACAGTTTAAGATTCTTCACAACAAAACTATTTCACATCAGGTGACATGATATTAGTACCAACTCAGTAAAATCTATTTTCATTATAAAATGTATCAAAACTAAACAAGAATTTATCCCTTCCTTAGTTACATCTGGGTTCTTTTTTTTCTCTAAAACAATTTGCCCAATTTGAAACATGTTCAAGCTCTAAAAAGTACCAAAAATATTTTTCATATTTTTCCAGACTTTCTAGACCCGAGAATAGATCCTTATCAAATCCACAATTTGTTTTATTGTGCCCCATATTTAAAAAAACAAATTGATCAAAATATTAGAAGACTAGCCCGTGACTGTTACAAGATTCAGTCATGTTTAAATCTCAGAGTGCAATAAGTGAGTGCTGGTAATATTTTAATTCAGATGTCCTTCATTAGTGACCTGTGATATCAGATCAGTATCCTTCCCTCCAGCATCTTCAGGATTCTGACTCCCTACTCCTCAGAACGACCCTCCTCTGGACTCTCCTGACCTGTCGCCTTAAACACTGGCGCTGCGTCTGTATTTGGAGGATCCCACTCCAGCAGGACGCTCCTCTTCCTCAGGCTGTGGCTCAGCCGCTCTCTGTCCTGAGAGCTGATCGTCCACCGCTGCACCGCCAGGCGAGTCAGCGCAGGTAGTCGAGGCAGAGCGCAGAGCAGCGCCGGCAGCCAGGCCGAGCAGGGGGCAGAGGTCGAAGGTCGTAGGCTGAGGTCGACGTCCTCCAGAGAGCCCAGGCCTCCTGCTGCGAACAGGGCCGACCAGCCATCGTCACCCGCCGAGCCGTTGTAGGACAAATCCAGCGCCTGTAGAGAGGACAGACAGCCACGTCTGCACACGGCAGCTGGACAAAGATGGACGACCAATCAATGATAATTGATCAACAATAATAAAGAATAAAGCAGAATTAATGCAACTAAATCTACAGTACATAAATGTATGTTTTGTTGTATTTTGATGTCAAAAAACTGTGTGTGTGTGTGTGTGTGTGTTACCTAGGTGACGCAGGTCATCAGTGGTGAGCTCACAGCTGCTGAGGCGGAGCTCCAGGATGACCGACGGCGTCAAAGCGTCCAGGAGCAGCGATAAACGACCGCCAACCACTTTACACCAGGAAACATCCACACTGCGCAGGTACGGCACGGCCAGAGCTGACACACACACACACACACACACACACACACACACAATCAGTGAGGACATCTGAGATACATAACCTTCTCGACGCTGTACAGTTTGATACTACACCAGACTCAAGGCACAAAAGCCAGATTTTTACCCATTTTTGCTTGAATAACAATCAAGCAGGTTAGTCCAGAGTTAATGAAGGGCAGCCTGGGACACTTACTGGTGTTAAAATATGTATAAAATAAACAGAAATCCAACATTTCTTTCAGTATTTAGAATAAGAAAGTGCATTACAAAATAAATGTTTACAAAATGATTAATAAGTGGATGAATGTCATCCCTTCCTTTTGTTAAGATTGGACAAATTGTGATTCCCTTCTTGGTTTTTTTTCTTGGTATTTTGCTTTTGTGCTTTTTTTGGGCCACATGTATTTAAAAATGAGATAAAAATGGCTTCTTTGCTTTATAAAATGACTGTACTCTAACTAGCTGTAGTACTAGTTACAGTAGTATCAGTACTCCTGTTGGTAGTTGTGGTACTAGCTCTAGCAGTATCAGTACGTGCGTACCGAGAGCAGTGAAGGACTCCTCGCTCAGGCGGCAGCTGTTGAGCGGCAGGCGCCTCATCTGTGTCAGAGGGAGGGCGGAGACCAGCGTGTGGACCACGCCCCCTGCCTCCTTATTGGACGACACGTCGAGCTCTGTCAGTGCCGTCACAGAGGGGAGCCCCTGGACTGGAGACAAGGAGTCACATGACTGCTGCAGGTACCTGCTGATCCTCGCAGCTCACAGAGATTCAGTTCAGTCTGAGGTTTGAGATTCACACACACACTGACTCACCCAGGGCCTCCAGATCGGTGTGTGTGAGACAGCAGAGGTGAAGGTCGAGGCTCTCCAGGTGTGTGAGGTGAGCCAGGTGGAGGGTGAGGCGGTCCAGTCCTCCAGCCAGACCTTTGTTGCAGGACAGGTCCAACTCTCGCACTGAGGGGAGGCAGCGGAGCGAACCACCTGCAGGACAGACCAGAATTTACCAGACAAGATCTAACGTAAATGTACAAAATATTCCTACTCCTAATCTCCTACTGAGAGCATCGAGGTCGTCTGCCGTCAGACCGCAGGCCTGTAATCGAAGCGTGGTGAGGGAGGCGGCGTGAGAGAGAGAGGAGGCCAGCTCTCGGAAGCCGCCAGCATCACCTTCCTGTGTGAGCTGAGGATTACAGGAGACGTCCAACACGCCGAGTCTGGGCAGAACAGACACGATTCCACCTGGGGAGGGGGGGCAGACACAGCACAGAGTGGAGGATATAACATCTACACATGTTCTGTGGGTGTTCTCCTGTGGCATTATGGGAAATGTAGGAAATCTGAAATAGAAGTAGATAAATAAGACTGCCATATCTACTAACCTTTCCTTCCTTATAAAAGTGTATATAAGTTAAAGTCAGTACCCAGTACAGTAGCATCAGCTGCAGTTAGCTGGCAGGCCACCAGGTGGAGCTCCCTCAGTGGTGGGTGGAGTTTACCCAGCAGGCTTTGCAAAGCGCCACCCCCAACGCCACTGTTCCAGGATAAATCGAGGATCTCCAAGAGAGGGATGCAGCCGAGAGCTTCACCTACACAAACAACTCCAAATTACTTGCAATATAATCCATGAATTTCTTGACTAAAATAAAAATAACATTAGCATGGAGGAAAATAGTGTAATACCAATCCATCACATTTATTCAGTCCAATTTATCTTCCAAAGCATTTGCTCAGGTTACAAGTTTCCAAATTTGGAGTATAAACAATAACTTAAAAATGATTTTTTAAATTTATTTAATTTTATAGAGAAACGTGCTGCTTGCATGCGGTGTGAATCTGGAGTTACGACCCACCCAGTGCAGCAACGTCATCAGCGCTCAGCCTACAGCTGCAGAGCCTCAGCGCTCGGATCCCGGCCACATGCTGGAGGTGGGACGTCAGCGCTTTCAGACAACCGCCAATCAGCTCGTTCCAGGAGACGTCCACCTCCTCCAGCTGAGGGAGAAACTGGAGCAACGTCGCTGAGGAAGAGGAGGGCAGACAAGAGCGATGTCGTCAACAAACGTGGAGGGCAGATAGACACTTAGAGCTCATTTGTGTGATTTATGTCATGTAAACCCCAAAACTGAAAAATCTTATTTGATTTATATTGGAGTTTAAATCAGAGTAACCATGGCCACCTAGCTCCAGCAGGTCTGTAGCAGTGAGGTCACAGTGAGCCAGGCTGAGGCTCCTGCTGTCGGCTTTCTTCCCCAACCTCTGCAGGAAAACACACAGTCGACCCCAGCCGACGTCACGCTCGCTCTCCGCTGCCTCGGCAACACCTGGAACACAAACGCAGTACACACATTTGACTGAATCAGGCTTCATTTGTTTTACCGTTTGCCTTTAAAGGAGAGGTTCACACTCTGCCAGGTCTGTCTTAAAAACAACACCCCCACTGTGATATCAAAGAGATCCCTTCCTGACGCGATTCTAACGTAGTGAGAGACAAAATCCACAATCAACATTTAAAAATTCAACAGTGAAGCTTCAGGGATCTGAGTTAAACAAATCAACAGAGTATCTTCTTTTGAGTATAAAGTTTCCTCTTCTTGCTGAGCTGTTGTGGAGGGATCGAAACACAAGACTGAAACCTCATTTTAAGATAAGACAAGATAAGATGATCCTTTATCGATCCTCAGAGGAGTAATTCAGGTGTTGCAGCAGCACAAGGACAGAAATAAATACAGATAAACAGAGAAAAGTTAAAAAACAAACTGATAATTAGAAGTACATGAAATAAGAATACTACCACTACAACTAATACTGCAATACTATCTCAAGTGAAGCGTACTATGACAGCGTACACCAGAATACTATTTATACTTAGTTTGTTAGTATTTATATAGAAATGAGACATAGAACATAATGTAATAAAACAGTAACATATTATAGTATGGGATATAAAAAAGGTGAAATGTAGTAATATAGTATACCAACAGGTAGTATAGTACAGCAATACAGCATAGAATATAAAGGTATACTATAATGTAATATATACTGTATATATTTACATGGTCATCTCCACCCAAATCACACCACAACAAGAAAAAAACAGGGAAAGGTAGTTTAACAAATAAATAAATAAGGAAGTGACATTAACTTCACCTGCTGCTGTGAAACAACAGAAGCCAAACCGTCCTGCTCACCTGAGCCCTGTCCTCTCGCCTCCCTGCCCTCCGTCTCTCCATCCTCAGGGATCCCCGTCCGGTCTGAGGTCCGGGACAGGAAGCGTCCCAGCGGCTTCCTGTCCGAGCCCGTGCGCTTCCTGCGGATCTGGCTCATGATGACGTCGAGAGGGGAACGCCTCTGACTGCCGCCGTCCCGCCCCCGCTGACCATCTGACCAAAACACAGCTTATCCTTTAAATGTCCTTCAATTCTTCTTTACACTAAGATGAATTCATTACAAAAGCTATGATTTAAAGGTCTCTCATAATTAAATATATTATGCCTGTGTGCATGTTTACAGGGTTATCAATGTTTAAGTATTGTGAAAAGATCAATTAAAGTAGCCAAAGTCCAATAAATGACCCCTCAGAGATATTTCACCATTATCTTCTTAATAAACTAAAATGGGAAATGGGGAAGTTTTAGATAAAAGTGATTTCACTAACATGTAAGAAAAGTAAACAAAAGACTTTACTGATCTCTAGAGGAGAAATTAAATGTTACTCCGTCACAATAAAAAAACAGACCAGATAAAGATACAAAGAGGATAAAAAGAACAGGAGAACTAAACTATAAATCAAAGTATTTAAAGAGGGATTAGCATCAAATAATAAAGTAAAACTTCTCCTCTCTCCTCATCCATCATTAGAACTGGTTTCATTTATAACAGAACATCATATTTATTTACATGAGTCTTTTAGAAGCTGTCAGATAAATGTGGGTCAGAAGTACAATATTCCCTCTGAGATGTGGTGAAGTACAAGTACAAGTGCCTCAGATGTGTACTGCAGTAAAACCTCTGCACCTCCTCTCACCTGCAGACTCCATGCTGGAAGAGCTGATCAGCAACAAAACAAAAGAATCAAATAATAAAAACCCGGAACTTTTGTTTTGGTGAGTCCTCGCGGTGATGCGTTCACGGTCCGTTCGTGTGGACACAAAACACAGAAGTGATCAAACCAAGTGATCCGCTCAGCTACACTGACGTCCGCGTGAGCTCAATCACTTCTGCAGCTGCGCCTGCGCCGTCGGCTCCTCTGCACACCTAAGTGACGTCATGTCTCGTGCCCGTCAGGTGGATCATCCCGGAAGTGCGACAACACCTTCAGTCAACGTTGTTGTCAGTCTTTGTCCCGAGGACCCGGCTGCTCTGCAGGACTGTGTCCTAGTGAAATACAGAAATACTGTTAAACTTTACTTGCATCAAAATATATCTCAAGTACTAATTTTGTAGAATGGATTATTCCAGAGTAAAGTGTGTTATTGGATTATAATTTTTGATGCAGTCATGTGTTCATCACTTTAATTTTACAGCTGGTAAATGAATTTATTTGAACAACCAGCAACAGGAACTGCAGCCTCCTGAAGGATCAGCTGACATCCCTCTACACATTTGACAGGTCTGCTGTATTATAGAGAATATACATCTCACAGTACAGCATAAACATGAGAAATACACTAAATTACATTAAATAATGAAACTGGGATCCACAAGTGATTATTTTCAATTATCATTTAATCTTTTCTCAACAAATCCGTTATTTGGTCAAGATAATAATGAACGTACAAATTATGTTTGTACAAGATAAAATCTCACATCCATTAAAGTAAAACAAATCCTCACATCAGAAAGCTTTTTTTCATTTTTCATAAAATTGCAATGAAAAAGTATGAAAAATGTTGCTGATTGATTTTATTTTGTTTTTATTGAATCTTAAAACAAACAAAAGCTGCTTTTGTTAGTTTTTAATTTGCTTTGAGCGATTCATTTGGACATTAATATTTCGTATAAAATAAAAAAATATATAATTCCAGTAAAGGATGAAACAGTATAAAATGAACAGCTGATTCTGACCAAGTAAGTTAACTTTATTTCATCCTTTTGACCATTTTTTTCATCTGCAGTTAATCGCATTTTCAGCTGCGACAACGACGAGTTGTAACATAAAAGAAACCCGACACACAGAAGTCAGAGACGAGCGCATTTCTTCCAAATTTATTTTATTAGATCTGACAAATGTGTGGACAGTACAGGATCATTTCTGTACTGAGTGAACCTCCGGTCTCCTTCTGCGGAGGATCGTTACGGCAGTCTAAAGGGCCTCGTCCCCTCCTCTGCTCGCCTTCACCTGCAGTAAGAACAGGTGACGGGGACAGAAAGGCTAACCTTGACCTCTGACCTTCTGCTGAGGAAGAGGAGCAGAGGGAGGAAGGAAGCGTCTTTAAAACAACTTTAATCCACTGACGTGTCCTGTTCTCTTCCCTTCCTTCTTCCTCGTGAAAAAAAGAAAAAAAAAAAAAACGAAAGCAAAAAATAAAACATAAAGCCAAGAAGAGTGTGATGGTTGTGATGTCCAGCTGACGGGAAGCGTTGCTACGGTGACGCCCCGTTTTCTTTTTCCTCCTCAGTCATCGTCCACGGTGGGTGTGATGGTCACGCCCCTCCTGATCTGCCCCCATCCAATCAGACTGTCAGGAAGAAGAGGGAGAGGAGCCGATAAGACGACAATATGAAGACCGTTTGACACTCGACGTTCATTCATAAACACTAAATTCCTTCTTTCTTCATCCCTAATGAGAAGCTTCCTAACTTCTCAAACTGTCCAGATAATGAAAGCGCTTCTTAAAACGCGATAAAGCTTTTATTTAGTGGGCAGAGATCTTTATATGTTGGACAAAAACACCTTATTAAAAAATAAGATACAAGCATACAGGTTATCTTTGGGACAGCTACAGGACATGAAAGATTTCTCTTTTGAGAATATTTATTTTACTCCTGTATTTTACAGCATTACTTTATGTCTAGTTTTACTTGTGTGTTCTGTCTTAGATTCTATTTTTCTTATTTTGAAATATTTATTTTCGTGTTTCTCCTTTACATATTGTTTGAGCATCGTTAGAGGAAACCTGAGATTCAACATTTTCATTGGCAATGACGGCTTCGCTGTAATTATGGTGCACATGACAAATGAAGAACTTGTACATTTGTGCTAGTAAACATTAACGTTGTAATATTACAACATTTATGATAAAAAAAAATTTGCAGTAATTTAGAAACAAGCAAGTTTAATAAAATAAACACGATTTCCCTGATTTTAGTGGACCGCCGATTCTCACCGCCAATGTTTCTCCACACGTCGACTCAGAGCGATCTTCTCGCCGACCTCTGTGCAGACCGGGTTGGTGAGGACGATCTTGGCCAGATCAGCCTTGACGGCGCTGACGCGGCCGCCTGTCGACAGCGAGCCGATGTTCACCATCAACACCTCGTTCTTGGACAGTTTCTGGACCTGCGGAGACACGAGGAGATAACAGATGCTGTCAGGACACGTTTTGGAACTGACAAGTCTGGATGACTGAAGCGGTTCCTAAAAGCACCCAACACTATCTCCACTAAACCAAAACAAAAGATCTCTAAAAGCTCAATGTTATGTTTCCAGGCCTTGAGAAAATGTTGGATTACATTTCCCATGATTCATGCCTCACCTTGGCGGCCTTTTTGTCTCCCTCTGTGCGGACGCCCAGCAGCCTACGGAGCAGGAAGTAGGAGATTTCCAGCTCGGTGAAGATCTCTGGCAGCGCTCCGACGGCGCCCAGCACCTGGCCGACCATACGATCCGCCCGGCACAGCGTGGGGTCGATCTTAGTGCCCACACCTGCACAGAAAACACACATTTACTTAACCTTTTGTTGTTTGTGCCACACTTTTTGAAGTATTTATTATACTTTCAGTTCACATCTCTGTGTTGAGATGTGTTTTAAAGTCCTGGCTCATCATTTCCCACTCAAAACAATACATTTCTCCTTTTTCTGTAACCAAGAGCAGTTTCTTTCCTCTCACATGAAAGGATAAAATGTCAGTTAGAACGTGTGCACGTGGACCTACCGATAAGGCCTCCGGGTGCAGCATACTGCAGGTCGTTGTGCTCAGCAAACAAAGAGACGATCTTGGAGAAGATGGGTTTGCACATCAGCTTTCCCTCGTGGTCTTTGGACACGATACCGGGCCGCACCTCGATCTCTTGACCCACCTGGAGGCCACACGGAGGACGACGACGGGTTAGAGGGGCACACAACTTAGGTGGCAGATAACTGCATAAAGGCTAAGTTTAGAGCTTTATAATCATTTCCAAACTTCTTCTTTTATTGCCAATGTTTGAGGTAATACATACCCGAGATCTAAACAGATGGTGAAGATACACGTACATGTTTTTGCATCCGCACCGTTTGATTCTGACACAGACAGTTGGGTCTATTTATTTTATTACATTAACGAGTGAGGAGCAGGTACAAAAATCATCTCAAGCAAAGATAAAGATTCTTTGTATCAGATTTGTATACAAGTTACTGAAGCTAAATGAGTGTGATGAAAAGGCCCTGTCAGAAAAGGCGTCACATGGATTTACATCTTTCAACAGTCAGGAAATAAAATAAAATTAATAAAATCCACCACAACATATTATGTAAAATAAATACTTTTCCATTTTCTCTGATTCTAACTTTGATACAGGAGCAAAGTGCCATTCCTAAACAGAGATGCTGCAGTTTGAAATGTGAATCACAGTTTTGTCTGTTGAAATAACACGAACAGATCTCACCTTGAGCACACCCTTCAGGATACTTCCTCCCGCCACGCCTCCTTTCAAGTCGTCGACTTCACAGCCGGGCTTGTTCACATCAAAAGACCTGATGACTGAAGCACCGAACGCATTCAATTGGTTTCACGGCAGAATATCAAAAAGCAAACAACAACAATGAAAGTGTGACCTGCAAGGCTAAAACAAATACGGCGAGGAAAACAAAAAAGCTGATAAGTGCACTTTCTTACCGATGAGTCTGGGCTCGGAGATGAAGTCTCTGATCGGCACCGGGATCTTTTTGACGATGTACTCGCAGACCACCTCAATGTTGTACTTCAGCTGTGCCGAGATAGGAATGATGGGAGCGCCTTCTGCCACCGTGCCTGCAGAGACATGACAGACAACATCAGCTCACGGTCACCAGAGGTTTAGAGGAAGAGTCACAAGTGGAAAAATGTAAAAGGCTGTTTAATCAAATTTTGTGGCTTCACAGGCAACTTTAGAATGCTGTTGTGTTTCGAGTGGACCAGGGTTGGGTAGCTTTTTCTTGTACTTTACTCTCTCTACTGGTTTCATACATACTAAGAAGTCTCACAAGCTGTGTTAGTACTAAATTGTTGTCAGGAATTTCAGAGCCGGCCAGTGGCTGAGTGTTGGCTAATGTGACACTTATTTGGCCATATATTGGGAAACGATGAGTGTTACACATTCAGATGATGAGGTGCTGAGTTACACAAGCTTCTAATATACATGATTTCTTTAAGGTAGATTTGTGCGATGTTTTTCTTGTAAGCAGCAGTGCAGGTTCATGCCGACTCACCCTGTACGAAGGCGAGGATCTGCTCGTACTGCTCCTTGGCCTGGCTCTCCTTCACCAGGTCAATCTTGTTCTGCAGGATGAGGATGTGCTTCAGCTTCATGATCTCTATGGCAGCCAAGTGCTCTGATGTCTGAGGCTGAGGACACGACTCGTTGCCCGCTGGCAGACGGAGACGAGAACAAGAGATCAACATCACTTCTTAAGAGACTCGGAGCAAATAACGCACAAATGAAGTCAAAGTTTGTCTCGCTGGCGGGAGTAAAGCGAGGAGACTTACCAATAAGCAGGAGGGCTGCGTCCATGACGGCGGCGCCGTTCAACATGGTTGCCATCAAGATGTCGTGACCAGGACAGTCCACAAATGACACGTGTCTGAAAGAAAAAAAGTCCCACTGAAGTATGAAAAAAGGCTTTCGAGGAGCAGATGAGTTAAACAGCTGAAGAGCTTTAATCTGTGCCGTCTGTCTTCAGTCTCACCTGACCAGTTTGAAGCTGCCCTTGGTGCCGGGGATGTCTGAGGGAAACTCATCAGGAGTGCTGCTGCCACACGACCTGTAGCACTCCGGCCTGGGACAGCTGGGGTCATCCAGCTTATACACCTACAAAATACAGTAAGGTCAAGTTTTTTTTTTTTCATTGTTTTTTTTTTTTTTTTTTTTTTTTAAAGATTATTCGATAGGTGACCGAGTGAGAAAGTTCAGGGAGAGAGGAGAGATGGCAGGGCGCCCTTATAGGAGTGTGGAGAGAAAGTTTTACTTTAAAAAAAAAAAAAAATAATAATTAAAAAGAAAATAAGACTTGTGCATTGATATGAAACAATTCTTAACTGAAGTAATTAACTGACTTTACTGGCTGACTGAAAAGGCCCTGGTTGTTTTTTGTCCTGTTTAGAATAATAAGCACAGAGCATTTTTTATACTGCATGCATAAAAAACTAACTCAGGTGTTGTAAAATATCATACAGGCATTTCCCTTTAAAATTAAAACGGAGGCAGAGGTCAGGTAGACCGCAACAAGCGGGTTACCCTCAGAAAGATCAATTCCCAGTGCCTCTTACCTTAGCATTAGCATATCCGAGCTTGATGGTGATGTTCCTCTCCAGCTCGTTCTTGAACCGGACAGTGTGAACCCCAGAAATAGCCTTCACTACGGTGGACTTTCCATGGGCCACATGACCGATGGTGCCTAGAGGAGAGTAAAGACAGGAGTGAAAACAGGTCGTCCTCGTTCGTCACGCCCCGCCTTTAACAGACACGATATCTGATCAGTTATTGCTCGATCTGCGTACCGATGTTGATGGTGGCCTGTCTGCTGATGATCTCTGGAGAGAGAGGCGTCAGGGTAGACACGTCCTGCCAACAGAACAACTCACATTAGACTCATGGCACACCAGGAGAACTACACAGAACCTGACAGAGCAGCCCCCCCTCCTCTCTTTAATACTGGGGGTGAACAGAAACAAAGGGAGTCTGCATTGTGACAGACATGCAAACACCGTCCCATACTGACTCTGCAAACATGTGAAGTGGAAACTCAGACAGAGGCACTGACACTGGGTGCTTCATTAATCCCAATGATAAACTGCAGCGTTACAGCAGCTAATTAATACAAAACATACATAAAACACAAAATACAAATTAGGTAAGAGAAAAAAACTAATTAAAAGCCCAAATTACATATAAAACAATAACGTTATATACAATAATATAAAAGATTCTGGCCAGTGTTTCTTCTTTCAATATCACTCAGTACAACCAGACTGAAGATACACATTTCATAAACATGCACCAGTTTTTTTAATAACCACATGTTTGACGTTGTTTCTGTCTTAATCAATTACTTTATTATTTACTGGTTAAAATTAAAAACACAAATGTGTTACCTATGATCCACATCCTGTTGAGACACCTCCATCGTTGACTGACTGTATCTACACAGGAAAGTCTGCCAGCAGTTGGATTATTCTAACCGGGATCTCTGCTTCCTTCACCGTAACGAAGCCACATTTACATTTTACTGGTTTTTACTTCGGATTAGCAGACGATGCTAACGTTTCGATCTAACAATTCCAAGCAGACATAATAACAATATAACAAACACGACGAGCACAACGGCGCTGCGCACACATATATTATACATTTAAATATTTGTCTCATTTCGATGGTGAAACTGAGTCCAGCGCTGATCTTTGTTGGAAGTGAAGCGGGGGTCCTAACGTTAGCTCTCCGCCCCGCCGGGCCTGCCGTCATGTGCCGGGGCAGCACCGGCGACCGTTACCGGCACGAATCCCCGCCTTTTGTGTCCCCGTTTTGGAGACACGACGGGCCGACAGCCACAGACATTAAACTACAAAACTGTAAGAACCGGCAAACTGACACTTACCAGAGAATGAAGGTCTTGTCGAGCCAGATGAGGCTGACCAAGCGTTGTACCAGACTCGTCGCCCGCCATCTTGAATGAAAAGGGAATGGAGGCGGCTGCGGCGAACGCCTGATCAACCGATAAACTCTATTGTTTATTGTCTTTTTTCCAATAATCGGTAATTACACCAAATTCTGTTTATGTTTATGGAGTATAAATCGGAAATCACATATGTTTAAACAAAGACGTCTGCTATATATTTATTTTTCGGTCTGACTCGCGTGATTCATCCAAGTAGAAGCAGCGGGGTCCTTTCACAACGGCTGATGCAATTTATTTCTTACTGTTAAACACTTTTTATGTAATAACCACAAACTGCTGCCTTTTATATTCCACTAACAAATACTAATCGCCGATCGAGGCATAGCGTTTTGACTACATTTCACTAACTCCAAAAAGTAAAGAAATATATTCTTATCCATGTGTCGGGTCCGTCCTTGTTGAGCTGCGTCATCAAAGGGCTTTTATGTAGTTCTGCAGTAGCAGTTGTAGTCCCATGTTTTCTGTTGTTTCTATCATCGTGTCTATACGTGACATTTAACTTAGTGTAAATGTCATGTCGGAATGTGCATCAACTGAAATAGCCAAATAAATTGAAATTGATGTTTTTTGTTGATTAAATACAGTTTCACATGTATACATTGTCAAATATAAATCTAATATCATATCCACCTACCTCATGTATATAAAGTAACATTTACAATAATCATTCAATAATTATCCCAGCATCTTTCTGAATATTTTGGCCCCTTTTTTATACTCAAACAAATTTCCAATTAATAGAATGACCACAAACTGACTGGCACGTAGTGAAGCACTGGTGGTTCACTCTGGAGTCTGTTTATTGGTCTATTATTAGTTTGATGTTGTCCGTGGTTACACACAAACACACACACACACACACACACACACACACACACAAACAGACAGACTTCTTTTTATATTCCTTTATTGAAATTTGAGAAGTTTTTAACAAACATAAATGGCATTGTACAATATTAGGGACATTATCTAGACAGCAGATAATGCATAATAAAATAATCACACATAAAAGGGAGGGAAGATAAAAGCAATTGAAATAAAAAAAAAATTGAAATAAAATTCAAAAGGAGAGGGGTCCTAGGGGTTCTCTGCTAGTTTAAGTACCTTTACTTTATTACAAAGTTTCAAAGCAATCTTCTTCTGCTTCATTCATTTTAGTGATAAGAAATAGTGACACAGTTTCTTGTGAAAAATCTAAAAATTCAAATGTAAATTCTTATGTAAAACAAATTTTCCAAAGATAATAATTGCATTAGCTATTAATCTTTCATAGATAAACCGAAAATCACATTTTCTTTTGAATTTTGAATTGAAAATTCAGACAGATTGTCAAACTTAGGACATAACCAGCAATAGAAAATGTACATTCATAGAATAAATCTTCTGTTGTTTCAACATGTTCATCACAAAATGAGCAAAGTGACGTCTTAAAAATTCTCCAGAAAGATAAATTCGGTTTAGAATTTTAAAGTGGACTTTGTTGAGGTCATAATCTCATCGAAGAAGGAGGTTAATGCCTCCAAGTTTCATAAAAACGGTCCTTGGGATATGGAACCAAAAGCTGTTATCATTTTTCAAAAAAGATCTTTGCCAGTTTAATTTTTCATCCCTCCCTTCTCATATTCTTTAACCATAAACTCCTCTCTGAATATAATGTGTTTTCTTTTTCTCCAAATATTGTTAAAATTAGCCTGCACTCTTTTGGAGGAGTGAGATTGAGACAGCTGGGTGAAAAAAAAAACTGACAGACTCATGTGATCTCCTGTAAATGGAGAGGGGAGGGGTCCCGATGCTGGAAGTGTTGAGTCAGTTAGTTCAGACTCCATTTTGAGTGGACAGAGCAGAAGGGGGACAACTGAAGGCCGAGGCAGGGTGAGTTTATTATTTTCCTGTCAAAGTCTCTGAGTTGGTTTTGTCCCCATGTGGACTGCAGAGGAGAGACACGTTAGAATGACGTCAACGCGTTGATTCTGTTAGTTCCGAACAAGTGATCTGATTGGACAAGAGACATTCCATGAGTTCTGATATAGACTCTAACGTCACTGGGACTTTCTACCACATGTATCACTCCGCTCTACAGGCGTCCTAATAACCGTTAGTTCTGTTAAATATCTGAGATTTTGAAGAAACGGGACTCGAGGAGAAGGAGATCATGGCAGAGAGTATATAAACACACAGAGACTCCGAGGTGAGCTGTGATTTGTAATGAGTTGCGGAACGTAGAAAATATAAACCGAAAACTTTGTTTGTCTGAAAGCTCGCTAGAAATTTAGTGGAGACCATCCACGGAGAGCAGGAAACGATGGAGCGACGCCCTGTCTGTTAACTCAGCGGCTCACAAACCACCAAAGAGACTGCGGACAGACTCTTACTTCACTGGTTTTCACTGGAAACATACAGATAAATGTTCCTGATACGAAGCAGCTGCCTGCAGCAACCTGCTAACGTTACAGGAGCATGTTAATGTGTTGCTTGGCAACAGTCCAGTGGCGGAACTATTTGTGTTGGCGGAGCGAAAGAAATGATTGAATACGCAAACAAATCATAATCTGTTGTCGTTTATTACTGTTAACTAATAAATTGAGCGTTTATAAAAGCAATTTCAGTGCAGTTAGATCATTGAGGCTGTCATGGATGTATAATATATCAGTGGTTAGTTATGGAGTATCTTTGGTTATGGTGCACTGAGCCCTGGAACCTGTATACCTAAATACTGGGATACATGTAAATGAGCATAATTATGCTTTAAAGTTTACTGTTATTCTCTCTTTAATACTGCAGGGTTGTGTATCCACATTTAAACGCTTTGTTTGTGAACTTCTCTTATCTTATAACTTCTCTTATGTTCTCTTGTGTTAGAAAAGTAGCATTTTCTAATTGTGCAAGCACTTAATTATTCATTATTGCCAATATGTTTTTGGTTATTTTGAGTTGCTTAACAAGTAATTGAATGTGCAGTGTATAAGTGTAAATGTACACAGTAACACTTGGAGGACTTTGTGTCAGGTGAAAGGCCATTTGTGTTTATTTTGAGTTTTCATGGTGGTAGAAGTGATGCTGGCCATGCTGCTCATCATGATGCCAGAAGAATGAAATGATGGTTAAGTCTCTCTGCTGTGATTATTGATGCCAAGGGGCTGCTGCATGGGTCATATTTTAATAGTTTATCTTTTAAAGACCGAGCATTATTTGCTTCAGTTGCAGCGAGACGCACTTTCAAGTACCATAAATTGCCAGACAAAAACCCAAAGCAGTCAAAAATATTTAACTTCTTTGAAAGAAACAAACACATTATGGTGCACTATAGCAGACTAACATGGTAAAGCTATAATTACACAGTGTATCTCCAGTGTATTAGGTTGTGAACTAAAGTGGGCCCTGGCCGTAACCCAAGAAGACAAGCACAGATTTAAAAACAAGCGACCAGGTGGAGTGCTGGCTGCTTTATTATACTGTATACTATGTGTGTGTGTGTGTGTGTGTGTTACTTCGTGTTCTCTCCGACTTATTTGTGATTCTTGACTCTGAGCTCACAGTCAGTGTTGATGTTTGCCTCTCAGACTGACTTCAGACCAGAAGATGAGTGTTTGTGTGGAGGAAGAGGAGGACAGAGCAGGGTCTCCAGGATGTCTGTCTATGAAGAGTGACCGGTCCAAAGATCTTCCTCCAGTCTTCAGTAATGAACCTCAAACCTCAGACACAAAGTAAGAGACCTGCTACTAACTCATTTCTATGACTCATGTTCAGTTACCTCTGCCAATGCCATGTTTTTTGTTGATTTTGTATTTGTAGATTACATTTTCTACTAAATTTCATCTTCAGTAGAGCTGGTTTTATTGCAGATACTAACATTACAACATTACAACATGGGGGCTCGGCCATATACACTCTGCACACAACTCTACATAATCCCAGTAATCAAATACCACTGGAGCCCTCTATTGGTCCTGGACTGCAATAACATATAACAGCCACTTCATGACACCATCTTCCTCTCAGTATCTGTGAGAGCTGTGGACGTGTTGGTCCGGTCCTGTAGAGGGCGCTGAAAACACTCATATATGTTGCTTTGGGAGTCATTGGAAATAGATCTATAGAAAAGTAGCCCGGCATCGCTAGACTCATTCGCAAATGAGTATTAGTCTGGAACCTCTCAGTTCATTTTTGATTTCCAAGGGGCGTTATCAACGGGCGGAGACAACCAATCAGAGCAACGAAACGCCGTCCTGTCAGAAATAAGGCAAACATATACTTCTCATCAACATAAAGTTTAAGTGCAGTTGTTTGTTCTTCTTTTAGAGAAAATTTGCCGTCCAGTCCGTTTAATACTGCCGCTGTAGCTGCCGGGGAACACGGCAGCACCATCTTGGATATTTACAAAGATACCTGAATGGCGCTCCTCCCTGTCAGTCATCGTATTAAACCCGCCTCATACTAGATAAACGCTTGTGATTGGTTAGCCCAATAAAACGGCAAAAAATCAGTTTGAAAGGAGAGGGGCCAGACGTATCTGCCAGAGCAAATAAAACATGAACTGCAGATTCGTCTGGTTCCCAGGCTGATAGAAAAGCTGTAATCTGATTTTAGAGGACTGAAATAAACTTTAAAACCTGCAAATTATTGATATAAGCAGCAGTTTGTGTATTTAAAGCTTCTAAATGGCTTTAATCAGATATTTGACCAAGGATTCATGTGATATGAATACAAACATGTTGGTGTTTGCAGAGTTCAGTACAACAGACAGAGAGCAGGGTCTCCAGGATGTCTGTCTATGAAGAGTGACTGCTCCAAAGATCTTTCTCCAGTCTTCAGTAATGAACCTCGAACCTCAGACACAAAGTAAGAGACTGTTTCTACTGTAAACTGAGCTGATGGATTGACCATTGAAGATGAAGACAAACTGCTATCAGATTTATATTCACGATGCAGAACTATTAGTGCAGAGACTGTTTCAAACTAAGATGGTTCTTATTTTATTTATGTAGCAAAACACTTGAGAACCTCCATTGCAGAGTTTGCACTTCAAGAAAATAATCATATATTTTTGCTCTAATGTCAAAGTTGCCGTAAAGATTTAGAACTTTTCAAAATCTGAAAGAAGTGCTTCGAATGTGTAATTTCATTTTGGCATAATTATCAAAATATTCAGTTGTTTTACTCGTCCTCAGATCAGCTGTTTTAATCAACCAGATGCATCTTGATTCAGTTCATATCATAATTGTACAACATGTGGTGAAAAAGTAATTTGTAAAGAATCTTTGCTCACCTTGATTCTGTGTGTTGACGGTTTGAGTTTGCGCTTTAATGAACTACTTAATATTATGAAGAAAATTTAAGCTAAGAGGTCCAGTTGCTAATAATTCTGAGCTTGCAGTTGAAAGCTTTGAATCATTAGTAAGTGAACCTTAGCTGAGCTTAGATTCTCTTCACCATATATTGTTCCTAAAGGTCAAGAACAAACATCCACGGGCAGCACTTCTATGGATAAAAAAGGGGCAGAAAATGGTCAAACGTAGATTTGGACCACTTCTCTTTTTTAGAATGTTTGAATTGCATTTATGCCTTTATTTGATAGTTGACAGTAGAGAGTGACAGGAAACATAAGGGACGTACAATGACGTACAAAAAAGGCAGCCGTCTGGACTCTAACCTGTGACAACGCTGTTATGTGCTATGTGTCTGAGACTGCTGGTCTACCACCATTATTTACACCACTTCTAACCTCAGTTTAAACCTGACTAACCCAAGAGAAGCTGCCCAGGTGACTGTAAAACAGTGAAGGATATAATGAGCTCTCTTTAATGGAAGGCTTTTACTGTGAAGTAGCTGCAGAAAGTTTTGCGTTTGTATTAATAACAAACTACAGGCAGATCACTAAATGTTCAATAAGACGGACAGACAGGAAAAGCAGTTAATGACTTTTTATGACTGAATTAAAACAGAAAAGTAACAACACTTCCTATTCTCTGTGACCATCTGAGCCAAATTTTGATATTTTTCAACAACAAACAAATTGTAGTTATGAAAAAATGTTTTCACAGAGAGAAGAAGAGCAGGAGTCATGTTCCTGTGGAGGAGCAGCCGTCCTGCTGTGCTTTGTGTCAGGACGTCCTGAAGGATCCAGTCTCTACCAGCTGTGGACACTTGTTCTGCAGACAGTGCATAACCTCATACTGGGACCAGTCTGCTTCATCAGGAGACTCCTCCTGTCCCCAGTGTGACAGAAGATTCATGTGTAAGACTGTACATCTGTTCATCTTAAAAATGTAACCCTCTACATTTCATAACATTATGTTTATTTAGCTCCTTACAATAAGGTATTTAAACCATGTGGATACAACCCAAACATTTCAAGATTCATGCAAGTACATCAACTTCATCAAATATGCTGAACTGCTTCAAGTGCTACATTTAGATTTCGAGTTTTCGGGCTGAAGATGTGTACAGTTTCTGCGATCGTGATGTCAGTGGGGAGCTTGTTCCACCATTGTGGATCCAAGACAAACAGTCCTGATTTTGTTAAGTGGTATCTGGGCCCCCTTATAGTGAGGGAGTATCAAGCTGATTGGCAGTAGGAGAGTGTAGTAGACGGGCTGGTTTGACCCTGTCCTGGATGTTGGATGGGCCTGAGTCATTCATATCAGGTTAGGCAAGTACCAGCGACTTGAATGGCATTCGAGCTGCCACCGGTGGCCAGTGCAGGGTGCAGAGAAGCGGTGTAGTGTGGGAGAACTTGGGTAGGTTGAAGACCAGCTGGGCTGCTCTATTCTGGATGATCTGCAGAGGTCGGATGGCGCATGCAGGCTCACCAGCCAAGAGTGATTGCAGTAGTCTAGGCTTGAGATGACAAGAGCCTGGACCAGAACCTGCATCGCCTCCTGGGTGAGGAACAGGCTCTGAGCTAAAAGTAAAAATGTATTTATAATTGGAGTTTACTCTCAGTCCTGTGTTCCTGTTTGTACTTTAACATATCAGCCTTATTTTACTGTTTACTTTACAACATTTCCTGCTTCTGCTTTACATAAATGTTTTACAGCAAACCAGCAGGAGGCTTTTATTATTATTATTATTTGATTAGTGGATCGGTTTTAAATGTTGCAGGGAGGAAGGAACAGCCACAACTGTTCAGATGAAGAGCTGCAGACAAGCTGCTGAGGCTCAGCCTGTCACCCCTGCTGTCAGTGAGTTTAGTCTCACATTTCTTTCTCTTTTTTAGTGAGTGGTGGTCTGTTGGAGGCTTTAAATGAACATAAGATCAGCCTGAGGAGGAGATGTGAATGTGTGACTGAGGGAACTGATGCAGCAGGAAGTGGAACCCTCCTCAACAGGATCTACACTGAGCTCTACATCACAGAGGGACAGAGTGAAGAGGTTAATACCCAACATGAGGTGAGGCAGCTGGAGACAGCTTCCAAGAAGAAGATCCTCCATGACACTCCAATCAGGTGCCACGACATCTTTAAAGCCTTACCTGGCCAACAGGGACACATCAGAGTCGTTCTGACGAACGGCGTCGCTGGTGTTGGAAAAACCTTCTCAGTGCAGAAGTTCACTCTGGACTGGGCAGAGGGCTTGGAAAACCAAGATGTCAATCCGGTGGTTCTGCTTTCGTTCAGGGAGCTGAACCTGATCAAAGATGAGCAGTACAGTCTTCTCAGGCTGCTCCATGTTTTCCATCCAACATTACAGAAGGTCCCAGCAGAGAAGCTCGCTGTCTGTAAACTGTTGTTCATCTTTGACGGCCTGGATGAAAGCAGACTTTCACTGGATTTCCACAACAAGGAGGTCGTGTCTGATGTCACACAGAAGTCATCAGTCAACGTGCTGCTGACAAACCTCATCGAGGGGAATCTGCTTCCCTCGGCTCTCGTCTGGATAACTTCCAGACCTGCAGCAGCCAATCACATCCCTCCTTCATGTGTTGGCAGGGTAACAGAAGTACGAGGCTTCACTGATGCCCAGAAGGAGGAGTACTTCAGGAGGAGGTTCAGTGATGAAGATCTGTCCAGCAGAATCATCTCACACATCAAGACCTCCAGGAGCCTCCACATCATGTGTCTAATCCCAGTCTTCTGCTGGATCACTGCTACAGTTCTGGAGCACATGTTGACTACAGACCAGAGAGGAGAGCTGCCCAAGACCCTGACTGACATGTACTCACACTTCCTGCTGGTTCAGACAAAGAGGAAGAAGCAGAAGTATGATGAGGGACATGAGACGAGTCCACAGGAGCTGATGGAGGCTGACAGGGAAGTTGTTCTGAAGCTGGGGAGGCTGGCGTTTGAACAACTGGAGAAAGGAAACATCATGTTCTACCAAGAAGAGCTGGAGCAGGTTGGTCTTGATGTCACAGAGGCCTTGGTGTTCTCAGGAGTTTGTACAGAGATCTTCAAGAGAGAGAGTGTGATCTTCCAGAAAACAGTCTACTGCTTTGTTCATCTGAGCATTCAGGAGTTTCTGGCTGCAGTCTACATGTTCCACTGTTACACCAACAGCAACACAAAGGTACTGAAGGACTTCATGGGAAAACATTATAGTCACCCACGCCTGGATGACTTCCTGTGTGGCAACATGGAGAAATCCCTCCAAAGTAAAAATGGCCACCTGGACCTGTTCATCCGCTTCCTTCATGGCCTCTCTCTGGAGTCCAACCAGAGACTCTTAGGAGGCCTGCTGGGTCAGACAGACAACAGGCCAGAAACCATCCAGAGAGCCATCAACAACCTGAAGGAGATGAACAGTGATGATATCTCTCCTGACAGAAGCATCAACATCTTCCACTGTCTGACGGAGATGAATGACCACTCATTACATCAGGAGATCCAAGAGTTCCTGAAGTCAGAGAACAGATCAGAGGAGAGACTCTCTGAGATCCACTGCTCAGCTCTGGCCTACATGCTGCAGATGTCAGAGGAGGTTCTGGATGAGTTGGACCTGAAGAAGTACAACACATCAGAGGAGGGACGACTGAGACTGATTCCAGCTGTGAGGAACTGCAGAAAGGCTCGGTAGGTCCAGAAACGATTAATCATCATCACAAAGCCTGCAGTGATTCAATAATTGCTCAATATGACCTCTCAGATTTTAGTTAATACTTGCCCCCAGAGCACTTGCACCAAAATTGCTGAACTTCTGTTTAGCAGATGTTGAGGTACACGTTTGTGGTATTTGTTGCGCCCCCTAGAGGTTGATTTGAATGACACTTTCAGGGTATGTTTCAGGTACTTGTGTGGATATCTCCTGAAACTTTCGTGATGAATCACCCAACGGTTGTTGACTTTGGTTTTATTTATATTCTTAACCACGCCCCTTCAAAGTTCATTGGTCAATATCTGAAAAACTAAATAAGATATCAACAAGCTTTATACAAGCTGCTCCAGAGCTCCAGCTTATGTTAAGAGATCAACGCTCATGAAATCACCGCCCACTGACCAGTGGCCTCGTGAAGCTCGTTGCACAGATTGTGGGAGGGTCTCTGAGAAGGGTAAGAGTGTTGAGAGACCAGTAAAGCCCTTTGGCTTCCCTGACGCTTTATATGAGAGCTATAGATTCCCGTTGGCGGGAATGACAGATCTGTATCAGCGTCTTGAGCCATTTGTTGCATTCTTTATTTGCTCCCAAGTCCGTTTGACAAACTGGGGTTGCAGCTGAAAGAATGGGAGACAAAAAATGACAAAAACAACACTATAAACAACAAAAACAACAAAAAACGACAAAAAAGACAAAAAAGACACTATAAACAACAAAAAACGACAAAAAAAACACTATAAACAACAAAGAACGACACTTTAACCAACAAAAAAAGGCAAAAAACGACACTATAAACAACAAAAACGACAAAAAACAACAAAATACGACACTATAAACAACAAAAAACGACACTATAAACAAAAAACAACCAAAAACGACACTTTAAACAACAAAAAACAACAAAAACGACACTACAAACAACAAAAAATGACAAAAAACAACAAAAAACGACACTATAAACAACAAAAAACGACACTATAAACAACAAAAAACAACAAAAACGACACTATAAACAACAAAAAACAAGAAGAAACGACAAGAACGACAATATAAACAACAAAAACAACAAACAACGACACTATAAACAAAAAACAACCAAAAACGACACTCTAAACAACAAAAAACAACAAAAACGACACTACAAACAACAAAAAATGACAAAAAAAGACAAAAAACGACACTTTAAACAACAAAAAACGACACTATAAACAACAAAAAACAACAAAAACGACACTAAACAACAAAAAATGACAAAAAAAAGAACAAACGACAAAAAACGACACTATAAACAACAAAAACGACACTATAAACAACAAAAACGACACTATAAACAACAAAAAACGACAAAAAACAACACTATACACAACAAAAAACAACAAAAAAACGACACTATAAACAACAAAAACGACAAAAAACAACAAAAACGACACTATAAACAACAAAAACGACACCAAAAACAACAAAAACAACACTATAAACAACAAAAAACGACAAAATACAACACTATAAATGACAAAAAACGACACTATAAACAACAAAAAACGACAAAAAAACAACAAAAAACGACAAAAACGACACTAGAAACAACAAAAAACGACAAAAAAACAACAAAAAACTACAAAAACAGACAAAAACGACACTATGAACAACAAAAACGACAAAAAACAACAAAAACGACACTATAAACAACAAAAACGACACCAAAAACAACACTATAAACAACAAAAAACGACAAAATACAACACTATAAATGACAAAAAACGACACTATAAACAACAAAAAACGACAAAAAAACAACAAAAAACGACAAAAACGACACTAGAAACAACAAAAAACGACAAAAAAACAACAAAAAACTACAAAAACAGACAAAAACGACACTATGAACAACAAAAACGACAAAAAACGACACTATAAACAACAAAAAACAACAAAAAACAACAAAAACGACACTATAAACAACAAAAAACGACACTATAAACAACAAAAACCGACAAAAACGACACTACAAACAACAAAAAATGACAAAAAAAGACAAAAAACGACACTTTAAACAACAAAAAACGACACTATAAACAACAAAAAACAACAAAAACGACACTAAACAACAAAAAATGACAAAAAAAAAGAACAAACGACAAAAAACGACACTATAAACAACAAAAACGACACTATAAACAACAAAAACGACACTATAAACAACAAAAAACGACAAAAAACGACACTATACACAACAAAAAACAACAAAAAAACGACACTATAAACAACAAAAACGACAAAAAACAACAAAAACAACACTATAAACAACAAAAAACGACAAAATACAACACTATAAATGACAAAAAACGACACTATAAACAACAAAAAACGACAAAAAAACAACAAAAAACGACAAAAACGACACTAGAAACAACAAAAAACGACAAAAAAACAACAAAAAACTACAAAAACAGACAAAAACGACACTATGAACAACAAAAACGACAAAAAACGACACTATAAACAACAAAAAACAACAAAAAACAACAAAAACGACACTATAAACAACAAAAAACGACACTATAAACGACACTATAAACAACAAAAACCGACAAAAAACAACAAAAACGACACTATAAACAACAAAAACCGACAAAAAACAACAAAAACGACACTATAAACAACAAAAAACGACAAAAAACAACACTATAAACAACAAAAAACGACAAAAAACAACAAAAACGACACTATAAACAACAAAAACGACACTATAAACAACAAAAAATGACAAAAAACGACACTGTAAACAACAAAAACGACACTATAAACAACAAAAAAACGACAAAAAACGACAAAAAAGACAAAAAACGACACTATAAACAACAAAAAACGACAAAAAACAACACTATAAACAACAAAGAACGGCACTTTAACCAACAAAAAAAGACAAAAAACGACACTATAAACAACAAAAACGACAAAAAACAACAAAATACGACACTATAAACAACAAAAAACGACACTATAAACAACAAAAAACGACACTATAAACAACAAAAAACAACAAAAACGACACTATAAACAACAAAAAACAAGAAGAAACGACAAGAACGACAATATAAACAACAAAAACAACAAACAACGACACTATAAACAAAAAACAACCAAAAACGACACTCTAAACAACAAAAAACAACAAAAACGACACTACAAACAACAAAAAATGACAAAAAAATGACAAAAAACGACACTTTAAACAACAAAAAACGACACTATAAACAACAAAAAACAACAAAAACGACACTAAACAACAAAAAATGACAAAAAACAAGAACAAACGACAAAAAACGACACTATAAACAACAAAAACGACACTATAAACAACAAAAAAAGACAAAAAACGACACTATAAACGACAAAAAACAACAAAAAACAACAAAAACGACACTATAAACAACAAAAAACGACAAAAAACAACAAAAACGACACTATAAACAACAAAAAACGACAAAAAATGACACTATAAACAACAAAAAACGACAAAAAACAACAAAAACGACACTATAAACAACAAAAACGACACTATAAACAACAAAAAATGACAAAAAACGACACTGTAAACAACAAAAACGACACTATAAACAACAAAAAAACGACAAAAAACGACACTATAAACAACAAAAAACGACAAAAAACAACAAAAACAACACTATAAACAACAAAAACCGACCAAAAACAACAAAAACGACACTATAAACAACAAAAACGACAAAAAAACAATAAAAACGACACTATAAACAACAAAAAACGACACTGTAAACAACAAAAAACAAAAAAAACGACACCAAAAACAACTAAAACAACACTATAAACAACAAAAAACGACAAAATACAACACTATAAACGACAAAAAACGACAAAAACGACACTATAAACAAAAAACGACAAAAAAACGACAAAAAACAACAAAAACGACACCAAAAACAACAAAAAACAACAAAAACGACACTATAAAAAACAAAAAACGACAAAACGACACTATAAACAACAAAAAAAGACAAAAAAGGACAAAAAACAACAAAAACGACACTATAAACAACATAAACGACAAAAAACAACAAAAAAACGACACTTTAAACAACAAAAAATGACAAAAAACAAGAAGAAACGACAAAAAACGACACTATTAACGACAAAAACGACACTATAAACAACAATGAAAACGACAAAAAACGACACTATGAACAACAAAAACGACAAAAAACAACAAAAAACGACACTTTAAACAACAAAGAATGACAAAAAACAAGAAGAAACGACAAAAAACGACACTATAAACAACAAAAAACAACAAAAAAACGACACTATAAACAACAAAAACGACAAAAAACAACAAAAACGACACTATAAACAACAAAAACGACACCAAAAACAACAAAAAACAACAAAAACGACACTATAAACAACAAAAAACGACACTGTAAACAACAAAAACGACTCTAAACAACAAAAAACGTCAAAAAACGACAAAAAACAACAAAAACGACACTATAAACAACAAAAACGACAAAAAACAACAAAAACGACACTATAAACAACAAAAAACGACAAAAAACAACAAAAACGACAAAAAACAACACTATAAACGACAAAAAACGACACTATAAACAACAAAAAATGACAAAAAACGACAAAAAACAACAAAAACGACACTATAAACAACAAAAAACGACAAAAAAGGACAAAAAACAACAAAAACGACACTTTAAACAACAAAAAATGACAAAAAACAAGAAGAAACGACAAAAAACGACACTATACACAACAAAAAACAACAAAAAAACGACACTATAAACAACAAAAAACAACAAAAACGACACTAAACAACAAAAAACGACAAAAAAGGACAAAAAACAACAAAAACGACACTTTAAACAACAAAAAATGACAAAAAACAAGAAGAAACGACAAAAACGACACTATAAACAACAAAAAACGACAAAAAACGACACTATAAACAACAAAAACGACAAAAAACAACAAAAACGACACTTTAAACAACAAAAAATGACAAAAAACAAGAAGAAACGACAAAAAACGACACTATACACAACAAAAAACAACAAAAAAACGACACTATAAACAACAAAAACGACAAAAAACAAAAAAAACGACACTATAAACAACAAGAAACGACAAAAACGACACTATAAACAACAAAAAAATGACAAAAAACAACAAAAACGACACTACAAACAACAAAAAATGACAACAAACAACAAAAAACGACACTATAAACAACAAAAAACAACAAAAACGACACTATAAACAAAAAACAACCAAAAACAACAAAAACGACACCAAAAACAACAAAAAACAACAAAAACTACACTATAAACAACAAAAAACGACACTGTAAACAACAAAAAACAACAAAAACGACACTAAACAACAAAATAGGACAAAAAAGGACAAAAAAAACAAAAACGACAACAAAATGACAAAAGAGAGATAGTGAATACAATTATTGTTTATTGTCAAACAGTGAGATAAGATCAACTGAACCACTGATGTGAAGAGCAGATGTTCATCAAACAGGAAATGTGATCAAATACATGCAGTAAATATAAAGTGTCTTTCATAAAAACATATTTTGTAATAAGTGTGTTGTGACAGACTTTCAGAATGTGGACTCTCAGAGATTCACTTTGAAGTCGTGGCCTCAGCTCTGAAGTCCAACCCCTCCCATCTGAGAGAGCTGGACCTGAGTGACAACAACCTGCAGGATGCAGGAGTGAAGCTGCTGTCCGCTGGACTGGAAAGTCCAAACTGTAGACTGGAGACTCTGAGGTCAGTTCACTGACTATAGCTTATGTAGTTGTTTTTGTATACATTAAATTCAAATTTCAAAATGTGTAAACAGAAAGAGAGAAAGGATAGATAAAGAAAAGAAAGCATGAATGCAAAGTTCAATAAAGATGAAGTTAGAAAGTGTGATGAGAAGCTGATATGGCTGGTACAGAAACAACCCACACAGCTACTGTGGCGTGGTGTGCATTAAACCAGAGCTCAGAGTAATGAACAGCAGCCTAACACAGGCCACAATGTCACAACAAAACAGGGTTCAAGGTCTGTTTGAGGATTTTTAAAAATAAGCTGCAAAAGAAAAAGGACTCTGTTGTAACTACTGTAAAAAGATGGCAGTTCAGAACAGTCATAGGGTTTATGATTTAAAGCAACAACAGACTGTATACAGTTTTTAAAAAGTTTAAGAATCATCAAAGTTTTGTATCTTTCTGAAATGAAACATGGAGTTTATGCAGAGATCTTTCGATCATAAAGTTCAGTAACATTTTAGAAGCTTGATGAAGATTAAACTGCACATCAAACTCACAGTTCCTCTGGTTCTGCTGCTCATTTGAACATGTTAAAGGTGCAGCACTCTTCAAGTCACATCAGTGATGATTATGAACAACACCATCAAGTTAAAGAGTTCTGAGGTTCTCAGTTATTTCTTCTCGACAAACGAACTGTTGATCTGTTGCCTCATTATTTGATGCCAGACCTTTATGTCTGATACACACACATACATATATGGAGGAACACAGATTAAAGGTGTGAAGGGGGTCACAGAGAGTTCAAAGCATATTTCCAATTGCAGCTGTTTAAAGGATCAACATAGTATTGATACTCTGATTCCAGCCTTGACTGAGATCATTGATCATTGATTAGGACATAGTCATGTTGATCTGCACATTTAAAATCTAAACACATCTGATTGGATTATAAATTGATTTTTATCTCCATCATTTATTCTTTATTCAGATTGAGGGGCTGCAGGTTGTCAGAGATCAGCTGTGCTTCTCTGGCCTCAGCTCTGAAGTCCAACCCCTCCCATCTGAGAGAGCTGGACCTGAGTCACAACGAGCTGCAGGGTTCAGGAGTGAAGCTGCTGTGTGGTTTTCTGGAGAGTCCACACTGTAGACTGGAGACTCTGAGGTCAGACACCATTTGTTCCTTCTGTGCTGAGATTAATATGATGTGAAAGTTGTGGTGACACTTAACTGCATCAGGCTGATATTATACTGATCCACACTGAGTATCTGAAGGATAAAGTTTGTTTTCTTCTTCTGTGGTTTAGTCCATTGACTGTGGCAGAGCAATGTTGAGCTGCACATTTAAAACCTTAATATGACACGAAGAATCTACACTGGATAATTCACTCTGAGTCTCTTAAACTCTTCATCTTCATCTTAAATTCCTCATCATGTTTTTAGTTAAATAAATGATAGTGAAAAATACATAGATAAAATGAATAAATAAATAATCACTATTTCAACTATCAAGACAATAACAAATATATTCAGTATTTGCTTTTTCCAACATGTTTATGAAGCTATATGATGCTTATACTGACTGAAGAGTTTAAAGTGAAGAAGCTTTGATTTTATGACTCCACTATTCCTAAAGAAATATTGTAGATGTCTTTTGTTCATATTTCCCCAAAGTTCCCTGTAATCTTTGGAAACTTTGGGATCTTGAGTCGAATCTTAAATGAATTTCTGTGGGTTTTTCTTTGTGTTTGGCTGCACAACATGAGTTTGTATAGATGGAGCCACTGGTGGAGCTGGCAGAGGTTAAGAGGTGAAGTCACTACGTCTTTATTGAAGCAGCAGCACGTTGTCATTAATATTAATGAGAGCTCTTCTTCACTGTTTGTATTTCACAGTGTTGAACCTGCATCCTGTTGGGTTCAGGTGTTTGGAGTTTCATTTTCTAAACTTCTACATTCTAAACCTTCTTCAGCTCTGAACAGATTATTAAACACTGAAGGATTTCAAGCAGGAACATTGTCTTCTAAAGTCACATCATTTATTCTTTATTCAGATTGAAATACTACAGTTTGTCAGAGATCAGCTGTGATTCTCTGGCCTCAGCTCTGAAGTCCAACCCCTCCCATCTGAGAGAGCTGGACCTGAGTGACAACAAGCTGCAGGATTCAGGAGTGAAGCTGCTGTGTGGTTTTCTGGAGAGTCCACACTGTAGACTGGAGACTCTGAGGTCAGTTCACTGACTCTCTGTTACTATTATAGCTCTTATATTTTTAATTAACAATTGAACTTAATTTATGTTCATACGCAACTTACATCCATAAAGTTGTAAATTTGTGTTTATGTCCTTTTGTTCATATTTTATTGTTTCTTGAACTAAATTTAGTCTACAGTCACAAAAGACTTCTGTTTCTTAAAGAAACTGTAGAAAATGTCCTCTGTTAGTTGTTAAAGTAGACGTTTTTTTTTAGCTTCTGTTGATTTCAATGTGTTTTCACAAATAATGTCTGATCATGCCAGTCTGAGCCTGGATGAGGGTTGTGGTTTTTTTGGACCCGTGCAAACGAGGTGAGGATGTGACGTTCAGTGCAGGTGCAAATGTAATGAAGTTCAATCCTATCTAGATACAATCTGGATACTTGTCGAATTTTAGTGCAAGATGTGAAGGGGGTCACAGAGAGTTCAAAGCATATTTCCAAATTCAGCTGTTTAAAGGATCAATATAGTATTGATCCTCTGATTCCAGCCTTGACTGAGATCAGCAGCATGTTATTAATCTGTGTTGACATGAATAGGTGTATGAATGTTGTGCTGACATTTGGATGATGTCTGTAGAAGGCTGACATGATGATGATCCACAATAACACAATGACAAAGTCTCTCTACTCATTTTAGGGAAAAACTCATTGATTAGGACATAGTAATGATGAGCTGCACATTTAAAACCTGAACACATCTGATTGTATTATATTTATCTCCATCATTTATTCTTTATTCAGATTGTGGACCTGCAGTTTGTCAGAGATCAGCTGTGCTTCTCTGGCCTCAGCTCTGAAGTCCAACCCCTCCCATCTGAGAGAGCTGGAGCTGGGTCACAACAAGCTGCAGGATTCAGGAGTAAAGCTGCTGTCTGATGTACTGGAGAGTCCAGACTGTAGACTGAAGGCTCTGGGGTTAGCTCACTTACTCTGTTACTATTGTAAATATTATATGTTTAATTAACTATTCAACCTAATTTATGTTCATACATAACTTACATTCATGAAGTTGTAAATGTCCTTTTGTTCATATTTTAATGTTTCTTTAACTAAATTTTGTCTGCAGTCACTAAAGGCTTCTCTGATTTAAAGAAACTGTAGAAAATGTCCTCTGTTGTTCAAGACAAATTTTTTCTTTAGCTTCTGTTGATTTCATTGTGTTTTCACAAATGGCTGATCATTGATATTGATCCGTGAGAACACACACACACACACACACACACACACACATATACACATATATGGAGGAACACAGAGAGATCAAAGCATATTTCCAATTACAGCTGTTTAAATGATCAATACAGTATTGATGGTCTGATTCCAGCCTTGCCTGAGATCAGCAGCATGTTATTAATCTGTGTTGACATGAATAGGTGTATGAATGTTGTGCTGACATTTGGATGATGTCTGTAGAAGGCTGACATGATGATGATCCACAATAACACAATGACAAAGTCTCTCTACTCATTTTATGGAAAAGCTCATTGATTAGGACATAGTAATGTTGAGCTGCACATTTAAAACCTGAACACATCTGATTGGATTATAAATTAATTTTATCTCCGTCATTTATTCCTTTTTCAGATTGACGAGCTGCAGGTTGTCAGAGATCAGCTGTGCTTCTCTGGTCTCAGCTCTGAAGTCCAACCCCTCCCATCTGAGAGAGCTGGAGCTGAGTGAAAACAAGCTGCAGGATTCAGGGGTGAAGCTGCTGACTGATGCACTGGAGAGTCCACACTGTGGACTGGAGACTCTGGGGTCAGTTCACTGACTCTCTTTTACTATTATAGATCTTATATGTTTAATTAACTATTGAACCTAATTTATGTTTGTACAGAAGTTACATCCATGAAGTTGTAAATGTCCTTGTTTAAATTTTTTTGTTTCTTAAACTAAATTTAGTCTGCAGTCACAGAAGACTTCTGTTCCTTAAAGAAACTGTAGAAAAATTTCCTCTGTTAGTTAAAGTAAATTAATGTTTATATGTTTTGTTAAATGGTCACATCTGTATACAGAAGATCCTCTGAACTCACATTTGTTTTAAATTCATAAAGTTTAACTTTTGAAGTAGAAATATTTCTTTGGTTTCTATTGATTTCAGTGTGTTTTCACAAATAATGTCTGATGATTGATATTGATCCTTCAGAACATACACACACATATGGAGAAACAGAGAGAGATCAAAGCATATTTCCAATTGCAGTTGTTTAAAGGATCAATACAGTATTGATGGTCTGATTCCAGCCTTGCCTGAGATCAGCAGCATGTTATTAATCTGTGTTGACATGAATAGGTGTATGAATGTTGTGCTGACATTTGGATGATGTCTGTAGAAGGCTGACATGATGATGATCCACAATAACACAATGACAAAGTCTCTCTACTCATTTTAGGGAAAAGCTCATTGATTAGGACATAGTAATGTTGAGCTGCACATTTAAACCCTGAACACATCTGATTGGATTATAAAGGGATTTTTATCTCCATTTATTCTTTATTCAGATTGAGGAGCTGCAGTTTGTCAGAGATCAGCTGTGCTTCTCTGGCCTCAGCTCTGAAGTCCAACCCCTCCCATCTGAGAGAGCTGGAGCTGACCTACAACGAGCTGCAGGATTCAGGAGTGAAGCTGCTGTGTGGTTTTCTGGAGAGTCCACACTGTAGACTGGAGACTCTGAGGTCAGACACCATTTGTTCCTTCTGTGCTAAGATTAATATGATGTAAAAGTTGTGGTGACACTAGACTGCATCAGGCTGATATTATACTGATCCACACTGAGTATCTGAAGGATAAAGTTTGTTTTCTTCTTCTGTGGTTTAGTCCATTGACTGTGGCAGAGCAATGTTGAGCTGCACATTTAAAACCTTAATATAACAAGAAAAATCTCCACTGGATAATTCACTCTGAGCCTCTTAAACTCTTCATCTTCATCTTAAATTCCTCATCATGTTTTTAGTTAAATAAATATAATAAAAAATACATAAATAAAATGAATAAATATAATCTCTATTTCAACTATCACAGTAACAAATATATTCAGTATTTGCTTTTTCCAGCATGTTTATGAAGCTATATGATGCTTATACTGACTGAAGAGTTTAAAGTGAAGAAGCTTTGATTTTATGACTCCACTATTCCTAAAGAAATATTGTAGATGTCTTTTGTTCATATTTCCCCAAAGTTCCCTGTAATCTTTGGAAACTTTGGGATCTTGAGTCGAATCTTAAATGAATTTCTGTGGGTTTTTCTTTGTGTTTGGCTGCACAACATGAGTTTGTATAGATGGAGCCACTGGTGGAGCTGGCAGAGGTTAAGAGGTGAAGTCACTACGTCTTTATTGAAGCAGCAGCACGTTGTCATTAATATTAATGAGAGCTCTTCTTCACTGTTTGTATTTCACAGTGTTGAACCTGCATCCTGTTGGGTTCAGGTGTTTGGAGTTTCATTTTCTAAACTTCTACATTCTAAACCTTCTTCAGCTCTGAACAGATTATTAAACACTGAAGGATTTCAAGCAGGAACATTGTCTTCTAAAGTTACAACAAAAATGTATTCAGATTGAGTGATCCACAATAACACAATGACTAAGTCTCTCTACTCATTTTAGGGAAAAGCTCATTGATTAGGACATAGTAATGTTGAGCGGCAAATTTAAAATCTGAACACATCTGATTGGATCATAAATTTATTTTTATCTCCATCATTTATTCTTTATTCAGATTGAGGGGCTGCAGTTTGTCAGAGATCAGCTGTGCTTCTCTGGCCTCAGCTCTGAAGTCCAACCCCTCCCATCTGAGAGAGCTGGAGCTGAGTGGAAACTACGAGCTGCAGGATTCAGGAGTGAAGCTGCTGTGTGGTTTTCTGGAGAGTCCACACTGTAGACTGGAGACTCTGAGGTCAGTTCACTGACTCTCTGTTACTACTGTAGATCTTATATGTTTAATTAACAATTGAATTTAAGGACATATTTGGAAAGTGAGGACATTTTTGCCAGTCCTGACTTACAGAGAGACTTTCAAAGGGCTGTTTGAGGGTTAAGACTTGGTTTTAAGGTTTTAAGGTTCACGTTAGAATTAGGTTTAGGTTAGGCTTAGAGAAAGGGTTATGCATTTAGTTTTGATGGTTAAGGTTAGGGTAAGGGGCTGGGGAATACATTATGTCAACGAGGGTGCTCACAAGTATAGAAGTACAAACGTGTGTGTGTCTTCACATGTATGCGTGTGTCTGTGTGCGTGCGTGTGTGTGTGATTGGTCAATGAATCCATCTTATTATAAATTGATTTTTATCTCCATTTTTTTCCTTATTCAGATTGAGTAGCTGCAGTTTGTCAGAGATCAGCTGTGCTTCTCTGGTCTCAGCTCTGAAGTCCAACCCCTCCCATCTGAGAGAGCTGGAGCTGAGAGACAACGAGCTGCAGGGTTCAGCAGTGAAGCCGCTGTTTGATCTGAAGAAGAGTCCAGACTTTAGACTGGAGACTCTGAGGTCAGTATAGGATTGGAGTCGGTCCCTTGTACTAAACACAGTTAGTATCAAAGCAAAGATCCAGTATTTCCTGTAAACCTCCAACCTTCTCAGCGGCTGCTTTCCTCAGTGAAGCTGTGAGAGGAGAACGGTGACGGGCTTCAGGATTGGACAGAAAGACAGACAGAGAGAGAACAGTCAGCCAATCAGATCAGCAGAAGCTGGTTGTGATCATGTGTTTGAGTCCATGTGAAGACGACTGTTGTTGTTGTGTTCATGTCTGCAGGAAATAAAGCTGGATTACAGCTGGCAGCATTACAAGATGTATAGAGACAGTGGTCCTCATCCATCAGACTGTCGTCCCATCAAATCTGATCTCAGAGTGTTTGTTCTCTCATTTCAACACTAAAGAATTGATCAGTTCATCTTTGTCACAGCTCTCAGATCAGTCTGACTGAAGCCTGCAAACCACTGGCTCTTATTTCAAAGACCCATCATTACATTTAGTAACCATGTGGTCTTTGTACAGACCAGAACCTCTGCTGAAGTCCAGTAATCAGTTCAGTCTCTGTGTGAACATGTAGGACCTTTAACATCATATATATATCAGATGTAAATATTCAGCTGTGAGTGAGACGCTGGTTTTTAACAGCTTTGAACCCTGACAGCAGTAAATCCATCATTAAAGTGAGCAGTGAATGTCTCTCTGATTCTGCAGTAATGATGCGTTCAGGACCCTCAGCTCTTTATTTCCACTGTGTACTTCAGTGAAATCTGCAGAGTAAACAGACTTGATGCCCAAAGTCTCTTCCAGCTCAGTGTGTTCGCTCCAATACGTTAACATGAGAGCTGAAAGGAAGCAGGCTGAGCTACACAGCCCCCCCCCCCCCCCCCCCCCCCCCCCGGTCTGAACAGGACTGAAGTCCCTGCTGGTCTTTATACTGGATGTGCTGCATCACTGACTGACAGCTGATGGAGGGAGTCTCTGTAAACACTGATTTATGACTTCTGCTGTCTGTCTTCTTCTCTCCTCAGCTGGAGGTGGTCTCTGTCAGAGTGAGAGGATCAGAAAGGTGGAGGTGTTGAGAGGATCAGCTGTGTCCTGATGATCCAGAGAGGTTGAAGCAGCAGCAGCTTGTGTGTGGAGAGGCTCTGACTGGGCCATGTTACTGGGAGGTAGAGTGGAGAGGAGAGCTTCATCCAGCAGTGACCCACAGAGGAATCACAACAAGTGGAGACGAGTCTCAGTGCTGCAGTCTGAACTGCTCTGAGATCAGCTCCACTGTCAGACACAATGTCCAGTCCACCATCATCCCTGTGTGTTCCTCTGGATGTGACAGAGTATCATCAGTGTATCTGGACTGCTCTGCTGCTGCTCCGTCCTTCTACACCGTCTCTGCAGACACACTGAGAGTCCTCCACCTGGACCTGGACTTGGACCTGGACCTGAGTTTAGTTTTTTCTTTCTTCTTTTGGTTCATTTGGATGTTCTGAACCCAAAATGCCTCTGCAGATTAGTTCTGTCTATGACAAGAAAACTGCACATTTACGGTCATTTAAAGTGCTCAAATGACTGTGAACTAGTTTAAAGTTTGTGGTTGTCTCTGTATGTCTTATATCTTTGTGTTGCACCTTCACACTGTTGAATGATGGAGAACTGCTGTTTATTTTCACATTGTTCTGTATCTTGGATGTTGATGTCAGAATGCAGAATTCTGCAGCTGAAGTATTATTGTTATAAGAGCTGGATTATATTTCTGTATACTTGTTCTCATTTCTTCTGTATGTTTATGTTCTTATTCCATATTGATCCATCATTATATTCTGTAACAGATTAAATTATTTCTATAAACCAGTTTGTGAATGTGTTTCCTCACACAGATGCAACTCTGACATTTAGATTAATATGTGTTTAAAGGTGAATAACTAATTGTACAACTGCAGGTTAGTTTTCAATAAAACAGTATGATGTAAAAATATAGAAAGGCTGTAAAGATCTAGTACACGTTAGCAGTAGATGAGGGATAAACAGCAGTGAACATGGACGGATGTCTGACAGTAACTTGAATTATACAGAGAAAGAAAAGTGAAAACAGGGATGTGTTTTATAATTCAGTCTAGAAGAGGATTCTTCTGATGATTCTGGAGTGCCACCAGCTTAAAGTCCTGCTTTCAAACAAATATCTCTTGGATTTTTATACATGTTTAGTTTTCTGGTTATGTTATTTTTTTACAGAAGTAAGATAAGCATCCACATCCATAACAACAATTTTCCAATTCATTTGGCCACTTGTCCAGGGTGAGTGTCACAAGTTCCCATTGGCTGCTTAGCAACAGGTTTAAACCATTGTAATTAATATCTGTCTTTGGAAAACAACATGAACTTTCTTTTTTGAGCATTTTAATTTAATTTAGGGCTATGATCAGCAGGGGCCATGACTATTAATCCTGATGAAATGGTAAAATAATGACTTGAAGTCCAGATTTTAACAAAATGCTTGGGGGAGGTTTACCCTTTTAACCTAATTTAAGATGAAATCCAATAGTTTTAACAAATAATTTCAATACAACACAATTCTAAATGTGTTTTAATCAAAGCCCCATCATTTTCTTCAGGTAGCTTCTTCCCTACTGCTTCACTGGCCTTACTGTATATATATTTATCTTGGCATGTTTTGATGGGATGCACCAACTATCACACACAGAGAGAAGCCTCACGCGAGCAGAGCTGTCATAAATTGCAATTACAGATCAATAATTGAAATCAATACTCATGCTGAACATTGTGAAACCAGAACAACTAATTAATTTAATTTCCTCCACGGCACTGGACTCTACAGGAGGACTTCACTCCCAGCAGCGTCGCGCCCCGCTGCGTCTCGTCTGCCGCTAATATCATGCGAAGAAGAAGAAGAAGAACGCCCCTTCAGTTCCGCCCAACACGGAAATGACGTCGTTGCAGAAAATGGCGGCCGCAAAGCCTGTGGACCGCTGTGGTTTGTTACCCGTCTAATGTAGAGCCGAGTGAGGGGGTCTCTTCGTCTGGCACACGGACGATAACATGGCAGTGCACCGCTGCCGTCCGCTTTCTTGATCCCGGAATCGAACCCGCAACTTCATGTCCGAAGGCGCCAGAGCCGCCTGGTCGAAGAGGGGTTGTGGGGATTCGCACCGCCGAGGTGAGACGGCTGCATCTTAGCCGCTAAGCTAAAGCCGTTGCCCCGGCGGAGCTGTGTCGGATCCCCCGCAGCTCCTGTCGCCGCAGCCGGGAACCGTGACAGTCGGTGCGGCCGGTCGGGTAGCTCGCTTCCGGCTCAAATATCGATCATGTTTACTTCTTACACACGATCCAGATTATCGGCTAACAGCTCCGCCCTCGGCTCCGGGCACCAGAGGTCCCTGCGAGCCGGAAGCCTTTGTGTTTTTGGGGCTCAAATCTTAGCTCAGATCAGGGGTCTGGATGTAGCATAATGCTAACAGAGGCTAGCCTGTCCGACCCACGGCGTGACGTGAAGCCTGTTGTCAGGTGAGACACTGACCACCTGTTGTTGTTGTTGTTGTAACACAGGTGAGCTCAGCCTGAGGTGAGACTCCCTGACACCAGACTACACCGAGATTCACGCGGATTCAAAGAGCCTGTAAAGTGTAGTTTACTGTGAGAAGTTCTGGGGAGTCATGCAGAAGTACTAAGCTGATCAGCTGACAGATAATCAATACTAGTTTTATTGTTATTAATGCATAATTGTAGTTGTTAATCAGGGAAAATTACCACAAACAATAATTTTCTGGTCACAGCTCACAAACACTTACTTGCTTTTCTCTGTTTGGTCATGTCAGCGTCACTTGACGCTTTTTGGACCTGATATCAGTTAGTCAAGGTCAACAGAAAATCAGTTGGTAACAATTTGGATAATCATTTAGTTGTTTCACTCTTTTATCAACAAACATTCGCTGGTTCCAGCTGCTCAGTTATGATGAGTTGCTGGTTTTCAGTTGAATATCGTTGTGTTTTGGTCTGCTGGTTGCACAAACAAGCAGTTTTAAAATGTCATCTTGGATTGATGTGCATTTATTTCACTACTTTTTGGAGTAATTGTTGATAAGAAATGATTGACAGTTGCAGCCCCTAAATGTTAAATCTGTTTATGCACGTCGCCAGTTAAAAGAATCTAATGGAACAAGGAGAAGAAAAACAAAATGTTGTTTCTTTGGATTTGGAATGCACCTCTGCTTTAACGTGAGACATTATGTCGCTATAATCTGTCCTGACTGTATTGAACGTGTGTGCGGTGAAATAGTTTGAGCTCACTAGTTGTCACTTCAGGGCCCTGAATGTGTCATGGGACGTTCAATGGTATCGTTGCTGTTGCTTCTGCTTGTCCTCCACCGTCTTCATGGGTCTTTTTCTTGTCTCCTCTGTTAGAACCAGGGAAACATAAACACAGGAAATGCGAGCGGCCCCTTAGCGCTCAGCCGTCAAAGCCTGTGATTGTTCCCCCGGGCTCCAAAAGGTACGATTTTTCACTCTGCGGCACTGCAGAGTGAAACCCCTTCTGTCACCAGTAACTCAGCATCCATCTTACCCATCAACCCCCCCCCCCCCCTCTCTCTCTCTCTGCTTCACATCTGCCGCCTGAATTTTGCGCTGACAGGGTTTTTGGCTTGTGTTGTGTAGCTGATCATGACTGTTATGCACAGGGGTGAGGGTCAACAAAGTATCACACTGCTGCTGTCACTAGTTAAAGTAAAGTAAAGGAACTTAAAAGTGTTAGTTCAGTTTGTCTTGTTAAGTTTGATCCACTTTCACACACGTAAATTACTGTAGAAAAGTTTGTTTTTATATTATATTTGATGTCTTCACACCCCTTTTTATGAACTGCTCAAATGGCCTTGTTGTAGCCAGCTGGAAATAGTTTGTTTAATTGGTTGTTGAATTAAACTTTACTACAACCTGGGTCTTAGTTTCTACTAGTTTTTGGCCGTCGTTCCTGTTGGCTATGAAAGCATGGCACCAGCCAGAGTAATAGCAGAGATACAGATGACCTGAACCACTTTATTTGGAGGTAAAACTGATGGCGAATGCGTCTAAAATGTAGGTAATAAATCCTCATTACACAGGAGAACCTGTGATAGGTCAAAGTTCATCAGGAAGTGGGTCTGTTTGGGTTATAATTTTACAGTTCACCTTTGTTTTTCCTCCCAATAAGTATGTGTAACCTGCAGGTTTGTTATTAACTTGTTGGGTACAATGTTGTCATTATTACTGATACAAAACTATGAAAAAAAGATCCACGTTGTAATAAACTGGAATAATCCTTTAACCCTAACTTTATTAGGACATCAACTAACATTCATTTCATAACATTCATTTTAATAAATAGACTGGGCAAGTAGCCATAATAAATTCTCTGCAATTAACACTTTGCCACAGTTTTGTTTTAAAAATACACAACAAGGCCAAAATTATGTGTACAGTGGACACTCTTATCAACATGAGATGTTCAACAACCACACATGGGTGAAATGTGCGGGTATCCACATACTTTTGGCCCTGATTAAAGATATTGAACATGCACAGAAGTCCTTTCACGGCTGTCTTTATTGCAGTTTGCTCCTGCAGACGTTCATGCTTTAATGTGGCGGTTGTGTTGGCTTTGTCGTCCAGGTGATTGACGCTCAGAAAAGGGACATTGTTAGCATCTTCTGGACACAAGGGGCACTGTCCTCTGATTGGCTCGGACAACCCCCTCTGACATGCCCGTGGCCAATCAGAGGTGAGTGTGCTGTGTGTGTGTGTGTCTGTGTGTGTGTCTGTGTGTGTGTGTGTTTGTTTTCATTTCCATTCGTAATGAGCGACTGTGAGTTTGTGGAGAAGATGTGTGTGTGTTTGTCTTTTTTACTCTTTATTGTGTGTAGAAAGTAGATACAATTAAATCTAAGTTTTGTGTGTGTTCATGTTCTTTTTTCTCCTCTCTTTGTGATTTGTGTGTGTGTGTGTGTGTGTGTGTTTGTTTGCATGACCGTCTATTTTCATGCTGAAGAAATCCAACAAAATGACACGCAGGATTTCCTTTTGTTTCTCTTCATTTTGTTACCAACCTCACTGTGTTGCAGGGTATTTCCCCAGTGTGTCAGTGCAGAGACACACACGTTTGAAAGAGTAACGGCTTGTTAGGATGCAGCAGCTGAAGTGCTGAGCTTTTAATGCTGAACGACCTATCGAACGCCCTTCCAGTCCCACACTTACTGTTTTCAGCAGCACACACACACACAAACATGATCTTTTCCTAGATGAGACTCGCAGTGTTGTGCCTGTTCAATTCATTTTTTGAATAGTTGTTGATTCATCCCTGCTCTATGTGACGTTCTGAGAGATCTGCTCTAACGCTCTGTGATTTCTACATCACCCTGTCTCCACCCTCCACCCGCTCCTGCTCTTTGCTCCCCTTCACACCTCCAGGTGTGTTATGTCGGGGGCAGATGTGGAGGTGTACCTGTCCCAGGTGCACGATGGGAGTGTGTCATCTGGCTTCCGGGCGCTTTACGAGGAGCGCCTGCTGCTGGATGTCACACTGCTGATAGAGGAGCACCACTTCCAGGTACACAAAATAAAACTTTCGGCCTCAGCGAGCAACATCGTTGCTCTGTCGTTTATGTGACCGTGTGTGCGCACATCCTCCTACAGGCCCACAAGGCGCTTCTGGCCACCCAGAGTGACTACTTCCGGGTCATGTTCACAGCAGACATGAGGGAGAGGGACCAGGACAAGATCCACATGAAGGGGCTGACGGCCGCTGGGTTCGGCCACATTCTCCGATTCATGTACTACGGCTCACTGGAGCTCAGCATGCCCACCGTCCAGGAGATCCTCCAGGTAACGCCAGAAACGTCTTTCTTACTTTTTTGCTATCTGAAAAACGCTGTCACACATACCACCTCTGTTTTCCTCCTCCTCAGGCGGCCATGTACGTCCAGCTGACGGAGGCGGTGGAGTTCTGCTGCTCCTTCCTGCTGGCCAAGATCTGTCTGGAGAACTGCGCCGAGGTCATGCGCCTCCTGGAAGACTTCAGCGTGGGCGTGGAGGGCGTCCAGGAGCAGCTCGACAACTTCCTACTTGACAACTTTGTCCCCCTCATGAGCCGGCCCGACTTCCTGTCCTACCTCAGCCTGGAGAGACTGCAGGTTCGGTTGTTGTTGTTTGTATGCGTAACGCAGCAGATGGCCAACAGAAAAGTTAGAGTTCAGTAAATTCAATCTCTTTCTCTCTTTCTTTCTCCGACCCAGGCGTACCTGAACAGCGATGCTCTGAGTCGCTTTCCAGAAATTGAGCTGTATGAAGCTGTCCAGGCGTGGCTGCGGCACGACCGGCGGCGCTGGAGGCACACCGACACCATCGTCCAATCCATCCGCTTCTGCCTCATGACCCCCGCCAACATCTTTGAGAAGGTGAGCGCTTCTTTCTGACAGGTTATAGGCAGCCGAGAGGAGTCCACAGGTTTTCCTGATGTTGTCGCTTCCTCGTCACAGGTGAAGACGTCGGAGTTTTACCGTTACTCGAGACAGCTGAGGCAGGAGGTGGACCAGGCGCTCAGCTACTTCCATGATGTCAACCAGCAGCCTCTGGTGGAGACGCGCTCCAACCGCATCCGCTCCGTCCGCCCGCAGACCGCCGTCTTCAGGGGAATGATCGGTCACAGTATGGTCAACAGCAAGATCCTGCTGCTGCAGCGCCCAAAGGTCTCCGCTCATTTGTTTCATAGAGTATGTGTGACTGGGGTAAAGGATGAGCATAAAGGATCAGAAATGGGCGGTATTATACCTGAGAGGATATAAAAATCCCTGCCGGGTGTGTTGTGATGATAAAGCAAGTTTTGAGTCGCTACTAATTAATTTTGATTGTGGACTGAAATGAATTAAGCCACCTGGAAACCTTGGGAAATACTGAGCAAACAGCAGGCAGAACCAGAACCTGAACAGATTTAAAAGTAAAATATTAAAAATGTTGGGATCTACTGTTGCTTTAGGGGGCTAAAGTTAGGTTTCAACTTCTGTTATTAGAGCTCAGAGTATCTAACCTCCACACTCTTTTTGAGAATGACCACACTGACAACGTTTACATGCACACCAATATTCCACTATTATTCCAAATATGACAATATTCTGAATCTGATCCGTGTGTAAACTCTAGATTCCAATTGGATATTTTGAATTAGGCCTGATTCCAAATACATGTCAAGTATCACAAGCTGCCGTAATCATAATCACAATCTTGTTTTTTAAGCAGACAGTTTCTGATTTGAATCAAAATGTGTTCATTACAGGAAAAGTTCTTATTCAGATGTGTTTCGACAACATTTAAGACTTCTTTTGTTAGATTGAAAAAGAGGTTTCATAGATAAACATGTTTATATTCATCAGAGCAAGGTATAAAAACAGGATCATTTTCTATATCACAATCACAACTTTGATCCGTCCGTCTAATGTGTTTACTTGAACTGAAACCCGGGTCTGTCTCAGGTCAGGTAACCTGCGTTCTGATCCCTCAGGTGTGGTGGGAGCTGGAGGGGCCTCAGGTGCCGCTGCGACCCGACTGCCTGGCGATCGTCAACAACTTTGCCTTCTTGTTGGGCGGAGAGGAGCTGGGGCCCGACGGGGAGTTCCACGCCTCCTCCAAAGTCTACCGCTATGACCCTCGACAGAACTCGTGGCTGCGCATGGCTGACATGTCTGTGCCCAGGTTAGAGGATCCCGAAGCCCCCCGCGTTGTACCGTTGACCCTGTTTTCTAATTTGAAAAGCGTAGAAGTTTCTTGTCTTTTCTTTTTCGTTAACTATGTTAATTTCCAGGTGATCTTGCAGATGCTCACAGACTCCTTGCCGCCGTTATTTGAATGAATTATTCATTTATGGATACATATTCACGGTGTTTGTCACTTGCAGGTCAGAGTTTGCCGTGGGCGTCATCGGCAAGTTCATTTACGCCGTGGCGGGCCGCACGCGAGACGAGACCTTCTACTCCACAGAGCGCTATGACATCACAGAGGACCGCTGGGAGTTCGTGGACCCGTATCCTGTAAACAAGTACGGTCACGAGGGGACGGTCCTGAACGGGAAACTGTACATCACTGGCGGCATCACCTCCTCTTCCACCTCCAAACAGGTGTGCGTGTTCGATCCAGGGCGGGAGGCGGGAGGAGGAGGAGGAGGGGGAGGAGGAGGAGGAGGAGGAGGAGGAGGAGGAGGGGGGAGCTCAGGTGGGTCAGACGCACACAGGACACGCGCTGGCCGAGGCCCGATGCTGCCCGGCACCCACGCCAGCTGCTGGGAGAACAAATCCAAAATGAACTACGCCCGTTGCTTCCACAAGATGATCTCCCACAACGGGAAGCTGTACGTCTTCGGGGGCGTGTGCGTGATCCTGCGGGCTTCCTTCGAGTCGCAGGGCTGCCCGTCCACCGAGGTGTACGACCCGGACACTGACGAGTGGACCATCCTCGCCTCCATGCCCATTGGGCGCAGCGGCCACGGGGTGGCAGTGTTGGACAGGCAGATCATGGTGCTGGGCGGCCTGTGTTACAACGGCCACTACAGTGACTCCATCCTCACCTTCGACCCCGATGAAAACAAGTGGAAGGAGGATGAGTATCCCAGGATGCCTTGCAAACTGGACGGTCTGCAGGTGTGCAGTCTGCACTTCCCAGAGTATGTGCTAGAGCACGTCAGACGCTGCAGCTGAGGTCTGCTCCTCAACGCGCCTCCTTTTTATAGAAATGGGAATGCACTGTTCACGGACCGGAGCGTCCCGCTGGGAGATCAGGTGTTTACAGGTGGGAGACTCTGCTGATGCGCAGCTTTTAAACTAGAGACCAGCACTTACCTATGGTGAGGAAAAGATGGCCGGGCCATAGATTTGCTGTTCTTAATGAAGCCAATCGAAGCGTGGCGCAGCGAGACGTCACATGTTAACAGTCAGCCTGAACATTTTCAGAATTAGCTTTCTCAGAAAATTAAGGGAAAATTATTTGTGGGGAGAGAAAAAAAAAGTTTAACTAAACTGCTGGTTTACGTTTGGACTGTGGTCAGTTTCCTATTCTACTACTCAACTACTGTATTTAGGCTGTCCAGTCAGGCTTATCGCAGAAACGCACTGGAAGCGTCACATTCACAAATGGACCTGTGTTTAGTTTATTTCACCAGTCAAACAAACTCTGAATCAGGTTTCCTCACCTGCGCCCTGAGATTTCATAGCATCCGTAGACTTATTTAAAGACAAGCACACGTCCTGTACGTCATCAATCAAGTTGCTCTTTTTGAAAGACTGCAGCTATTTCAAACAATTAAAAAAAAAGCCGTATTAGTATAGCTGATTATAGGCTGTTGCCAAATATAGGAAGCAGACTTTAGAGAGCGACCATTAAACAGATTCCATCACCATGTTGTTACAGAACCGTCACACTCTTCACTCACAAATTCAGTTTTTCACTTCCAGTGCGTTCCAGCTTTTAGTCCTAATTCTGCTCTTTACTCCCAGATATCCACCATACTGTGCTCATGTTCATATAACATCACCGTGTCTTTCTGTACCCCCCCCCCCCCCATGTGTATATGTGTGTGTGAGTGTGTGAGAGAGAGCTGAATGCAAGACTGAGAGGAAAAAACACTACATGGTACATGAGGGCTCACGCTTCATTCAGTGATGGACGTCACACGATGATTAATGTCGGGCTCTGGAGCGCCGCGGGGGTCAAAGGGATGTTGTCTGTATCCGTCCAGCCACTGGCAGTGCTTTGCTTACTCTCGTCTACATTCCCTGCACTTTATTTGGTTCTCATTGTGGCTCTCGGGGGCCTTCGGAGCAGCTGAAGTATCACAACACGCTGTAATGTCGCAGACGTTCGGCAGTGTCTGAAATTAACTCTCCGGCCGACGAGTCGAGATGAACTGAAAATGTCCCGAACATCAAATATGCAGCTAGTTAGAATATTTTAGAAACACTGGGCCTCATGCAAGAGCATTTTCTTATTCTTATCTTTAACTTATCTTACTGTTTTTCTGCTCTGCTCATTCAGTTTCACTCACAAAAATGTTACCAAAGAGTAAAAACTTTCACTCCTGCTGTTGGAAATGAGCAGATTTATAAGTAACGTCTCTCTAAAGAAATGTGCTTAACAGAGAAAGACCTTGAGGCTGCTTTTCAAACAAATACTGAAATTTATAAATTCATTATCATAAAATCGAAAATAAAAGACCTTTTAGTAGAATAGCATCCTTGAGGATAATCTGATCTACAGAATATACATTTTGCATAAAGTTTGTCTTAGTTATATATTTTATTTTTGTTAATTTCTGCATCATATGTATCGGGTCCTTGCATGAGGCCCGTTGTTTATTTTCCTGTATTGTATGTCACGTACAAAACCAGGTTTGCGAGTATTTGAATTTAATTTGAGCTCAGTATCATCGGGCGTTCAGCTGCGAATGACCAGCCAGTGTTTTGGATGATTCTTGCCAGTCGACCACCAAAGCGCCGCGCGGTCGGCCGCGTTAATTTCAGACATTGAAAAGTCACCTGAAGTTATTTATATGTTGTCATATGTACTGTACAGCTTTGACTTCTCGATCCTGCAGCCCAGCAGGTCCTGCTCGATCACCAGCTCGACGTTTCTGATTTCGAGATATTTATTTTTTTAATTTGTTTTGTTTCCCATGAGCCAACTGTGAAAAGGGCTAGAGCACATACTGATGCCGTTGTGTATGTCAGCCAAGTATTTAAGTTATTTATTTTCCGAAGTATTGCTTTCACCGAGCTATGCAGTAAAAGTAGTAGGGTTATTTATTATGACAAGAATTTCATTGTGAATCGTGTTGTTTTCAAATTGTTCTGTCTTCTTTCGGCCGTCTGTCCTGTCCACCTCAGCAGCACTGCATGTGGCTCATGAATGGATGCTTTGAGAACAGTCTTTGGAGATTTGCCAAGGAGGAAAGGTTAATAAAATGAGTAAGCCTGTAGTGGGAATATTTGATAATTCAGCTGGATCTCAACAGGTACAATTGAAAGGAGGGTACTGGTGTTTTTTTTGTTACCGTCTCCAGCACCTTTACATTTTCCTGTATGCAAATTGTCGTCGATGAGATGTTAAATTCACAGGTTTTTCATCATTTCTTAAATACGAACCTGTTTGTAGGCAGCATGTTTTTGAATGACCAGACTCCAGTTTCTTCCTGGTATGAAAACACTCCGGTATTATCCTTTAACTCGTGGCTCTTTGTATCAACGACTGTCTCTACTGTCCACACACGAACCTCTCGAGTCCTGAGCTGCAGCTTCACAGCGTCACTGGGGGAAATCTTACGCTGTGTAAATTTCCCCAGTTAACGCCTCCTCAGCAGTGAGACTTTGTGTGTTTCACTGTGGACTTCATAATGCATCTTTTGTTTTCAATAGTGAAAAAAATGTTTTCAAGAAATACAGTTAATGCATTAACGATAATTTATAATGAAATGTCAAAAAAGTAGTAAAGATGTCCGACATGATTCCCCAGAGCTCAACAGTACAAAAACTCAAAGATCCAGATCAAGAAAAGCAGCAATAAGATGAAATGATTATTAAATTATCAAATTAATTGATTAATTAATTAACTTTTTTGCCATTCCAAGTTTATCAAAACCTGGTAAGTAGAAGCTAAATGAAAATACAGAGCATGAAATAAAAGGAATATATAAGATTTTTGCTTTCAAACTACATATAAAACATTTTTGCTGTAAAATCAGGTCTAGTTAACCATTTTTCAGGCTCAAAATATTTCAGATTATGGGTTTTCATTCCCAAAACTATTATTCTTCCTGTTTTAAAGATCTTTGGTCTTGTTTTTGCACTTTTCCCCCTAATCCTCAACTCCAGAGCCTTCAGAATAACCGCAGAAGTGTCACATGTAAACACACCAATGATCACACTGTCAGAGGCCGGTCCGGTGGGAAACGGGCCTCTTTAACTCCACGTCCGTCTTACGTGTCACCGTATTCTGCAGCCGACATCTTCAACACCACCTATCTGCCACTCTGCGGTCCTCTCGCTGCTCCTCTTCCTCCTCTCATGTTGCTGTTAAAAGAAGAAACGTGTAAACCGATGAAGTACTACTGTCCTGATTTGAGGCACATTCAGTCATAGCGCAGCGTCCTTTAGTCCACCAGTCTTCAGTCTGTCAGTAGGAAAACAGAATAGAGGATTAAAAAAAAAAAAACATACCTTGCTACAACGACTGTATCCGAAAAAGAAAGTAAAATCAGATTAACATATCTTATAATCTGAGTAGAAACTCTTTGGAAACGATTTGTAACTTCTTTCCAGAAATAAATGTTCATATTGGTAAACTTTCAGCCGGGTGTGCGTGTCTGTTTCTGACTCCTCTCGTGGTTATTTGTGACTCAGCTGAAGAAATTCTACGTCTAATATCAGTTGATAATTTTTATATTGATTGGTGTCCGAAAGGAGTGAAAAATGACTTCAAGATGTTTTTAAATGTCTTGTTTTGTCCGATCAACGGCCCAAAACTCAAAAAATCATCAATTCATAATGATATTGAAACAGTAAATCCTTACATTTCAGAAGCTGGAACCAGTGAATGGTTGTGGTTTTTGTTTGATAAATGACAATACATCAACAACAACAATACATTTTCTGTTGACTGACTACTAATCAATAATATTCAAGCACTTGCAATGACTGATGAACGATAGTGATTTACTAGTAGCTCATTCCACATGAAAACAGACAAAAACTCCATGATACAAAGTGGTTTACAGTAAAATAAAAGTAACAAAAAAAGAATACAAACTTCAAAGAGGCACAAAAGCAGAATATCCACTGACATGATGAATGTGACTAGTTACATGTGGCATATTCCTGAATTTATTTGTGTTTAATCAATAAGTATAGTCTCCCAGTATAGAAAAACTGCACAGAAAGTGGGAGAAATGGGATAAGTGGGTTTAATTAGGGCCCGAGATCCTACAGCAAGTTTGGCCATAGGCAGGACTATGAGGGGCCCAGACCTTAAACTACAAGGTGATCAGGCCTAAAGCGAATTTACAGATCACAGATAGAAACTTGACCAACACTTAAACAACTATCAATAAATTATTTAAATCGATTTAATTAAAAACTTACAGCAAAAAATGGTGTAAAACAGTAAAAAACACATTTGATTATTTTTAACTGTAGTAGATTAATTTCGTATTTAATGTTTAGACCTGCAGTGAAACGCGCATGCGCCCTTTGTTTCGCCACTCCTTCGGCTTTCCGTAGAAAAGCGAAAGTCTTCCGGTCGAACATGTCCTATGTCAAACTGGTAACTATTCTTTAACGCTTGTCACCTTTTGTCACCTTCAACATCGTGTATTTTATCAAGCAGCGGCTTCCGGCCAGGGAGGCACAAACTCACAGTGCGAAACACGACACATTTAACCTAAAAAAACAGTAAAACGTTGTTAAATTAGTCATCAGCTAACGTTAGCATGTTGCTATAAACGCGAATCTTTTTGTTTAACAGATACAGTATGTTTATAGTTTCTAACAGTTTAAAGCGTTGGATTTATTGTTGTGTAATGTGTTTAAACTGACACTACAGCCTGATGGAGCGCGGCTCTGGTTCGCTGTATGGTCGTTAACGCTGTGTGTGTGTGTGTGTGTGTTGTTCCGGGGCGCCGCCAGGTGTCGCTGTGTGTCGGAGCTCCGGGTGTCACGGCGCTGCTGAGCCGCCCGGTGCTGGCTGCCGCCGCCGGAGAGGCGAAGAAGAAGAGCCCGCAGCCGGCCCTGAGCATCGATGAGGTGAGCTCATCGATACCTGACGGGGGGGGGGGGTCAAAAGGGATAATCAGGAAGAGGTTATTAAAGTGTTAAAGCAGTAAAATCTCCCCTGAGACTGTTGAACTGTTATATTTATTATATTATATAATAATTCATACAACACATTAAAATAATCCAGATAATTCAAAGGAAAAGGAGCAAATCTTCACATCTGAGGAGCTGCAACCAGGAAATGTTTTAGAAAGCGATTATCAAAAAAAGCTGTGGCCAATCGGTTTGTTTTCTATCAATTAATTGGTTTGGATTGTTTCAGATGTGCTTTTTCTTGTTTTGTGTGCAGACATTTAAATTTGTAAAGTAACTAAAGTTTTAAAGTAAATGTAGTGAAGATAAAAAGCGCAATATTTCAAAGTGGCATGAGAGGAGAAGACTCAAGTACCTCAAACTTGTACTTAAGTACAGTAATTGAGTAAATGTACTTTAGTCTAATCCTGTTTTTTTTAATCATAATTTGGATATGATTATGTGTACATGCAACATAGTCACCTGGTTATTCATCCACATGCATACATGACAGAAAACAGTTACGATATTATACAGAAATCTGATGTATTCTAATATTACGTACATGCTGGTCAGTTTAGATAAACAAAAATGATAAAAAATATGCGTTTGAAAGTAACCAGTAGGACAAATAATATTTGATATAATGTCAAATATTCACTAAAACAGCAGGTATATGTGCACCATATTCATGCAGTGGAGTGTATGGATACTTTGGAGTGTGGATAAAATGTGCAATATTGTCTCTAATCTTAAAATATCAAATAATGTTATCTACCGAGAATAACCGTATCAGTGCATCGTCTGTTCATCAATGTCTTCTAAAGTGTTTTATATGATTGTTTTAAATTGATCCACTCAATCCTTTTGCGTCTTGACTGTGAGGCGTTTCACTGGAATCGGAGGCAGTTGCGATCACACCTCAGGCGCTGATTCTTGTTTTGTTGTTTGTTTCAGCTGCCGTCATTGTACACCAGCCCCGAAGCGGCGCCTCGGTACGTGGAGCCAGAGGCGGGGCCGCTGGAGCAGAGCGTCGCATCTCTGAGGAAATGGGCAGAACCGTACACGAACCAGTGTCAGGTGTGTGCGTATGTGATGCTCCCTGTCACCTCCCTTCAGGGACAAAAACAACAAAGAAGTTCAGTCAAATTTACAGTCACCTCAAGCTGAGGTCAAACTTTGCTTTTAAACTTTAATTTCGGTTTACAGCAGTCACATGTTTTTCGTAGATTTTGTGAAAACATTTTGTGTTTCTGAGTTCAACAACTCCCCAGTTTTCATTCCTGATGAGCGAAATCTGTGTTTTTAATCAGCTATTATGACTCCCTGCAGTCACTGTGGAAAATACAATCCCATGACTGACACACCAAAGCCGTATGAACGTTCATCACTTTTACTTCCGGAACAATGAGACAAAGAGAGACACATTCGAGCAGCGAGTTTTGCCACAAGTGGTTTGTGGTTTGTTTGCGTCATGCTGGTGCTTTGAGCTGAAGCTTTACCTCACATTACATAACCTCATGAGACACTTGCAAGCAGTCCTAATTGTCTTTTTCCCATTATCTTGCATTATTGCTGTTCTGTGGTCGTCACCGTGTTGGAGGAATATGTTCATATTTAAAATCGTCTAATTTCAGCATGCAGTTTGGTGTGACAGTCTGTTTTATACAGAGACATATCTGCTGTTCCGGTGTTCGTTCTGTTCTGCTTCTTTAATCCTGCAGGACACCAACTACTCTTCTAGTTTTCATCATACAGACGCGTGCAGTAATGCACAGACTATTTTTAATACTGAACTCTGCCCAAGGAAACATAAAAAAATCTGTATGCTGGAAAGACAAAATGAAGGAGGATTAAATGCTGTATAAAACAAGTAACTTTCTGTCCTTTTTTTTTTTTTTTTTTGCAGGAAACTGGCCAGGTTGCAATGGAGAAAGTTGAGGTTAGTGACGTGAAAAATACTATTATTTAGATTGAAAGAAAGAAGCCGAAGCTTAACGCAGACAAGTCTGGTTGTTTTATGGCGTTTTGAGCCGACAGCTGCAGCTCGATGACTGATGTCTTCACTTTGACAGTCACCTCAAAAAACGTTTCCAGCCAGCTGTGGCGAAGCTTTTGGCTTTCTTGCTTTACTTGCGGGTGGAGAGTACGCTGTTTATTTTTACACAGCGTCTGCGCCTCCTCTCATGCATCATTATGAAGTGCTGCAGAAGTGACACTTGAAAAAAACAACATCTCCTTTCTTACTTGATTGATGGATCGATTACTATTAAGAATTGCCTTAATTTATCAAAGCTTTAAAGGTTTTAATCAGTCACTTTTTGACAAAATATAAAGCAGATGTATCTAGTTTCGCATATATGTTGCATAATTTAAGATAAGCTTTATTTATTCAAACGTTTTTTGTCTATTTCAAAAAACTGTAATAACCTGGATTTCGTTGCCTAACATTAGTTTATGTAAAATATATATAAAAGTGACTGCATATAACTTACTGTTTTAATTTTTGGTGGTGGTGTGACCTTTTTTCTTAATTTTTTATGCCTTTTTATCTGATTGAAGTGCATAAAATAGTTGAAATAAATCAATAAAAATCTAGGGGAACATAATAGTCTCCTGCTTTCAGGTGCTCATTGATATTAAGTATTAATCAGTCAGCTGTAACTGATTTGGACTCGTCCTCTGTCCATGTGACCTTGCAGTCATTTCACAGTCTTAGTTTGAACAAACAAAGCAGACAGTAGAATGATTCTTTTTGATAAAAAATTGCTGCAGAAAGACCTAAACGTCAGAAAGAATGTTTAAAAAGAGTAGTTGCATATTTTGAAGAAGATAAAGGCTGTTATCAGATGAAAGTAACTCGCTCTTCTGTCTTTTTCTGTGTCTACTGATGATCTGTGGATCGCAGCAAGTATACCGGACTGTGGAGCCCACAATCAGCACCTCCATAACAACAGTCACAGGTGAGGAAACACATTTTGTTTGTGAAGCTATAAACACGACTTCAGTCAGTGCAGAAAAACACCACTCCTCTTCTTCTTCTTCTTCTTCTTTTTCCTTCCTTCCCGCCTTGTGTTATTTTTCAGATGTGTACCAGTTCCTCAGCGACCCTCCTCCTGACCTCTACCCCAGTGTAGCGGCTGTGGGCTTCTCTGGCTTCCTGGGACTTTATTTGGCCAAAGGTGAGCGAAGCACTCAAACACCGACCTGCATTCCTCACAGAGGCGAATCAGGTCAGAGGCGGTGGCTCTCTAACACCACCAGAAACACATTTAGAGGAAAGCAAAATCAGTTACACTGTCCATCAGTCTGCAGCACTCAAGGTTATTTATCAAGTGTCTCTTTGTCAGTTTTCTGCGAGCAGACAGTTTTCTTTCAGGAAACACTAAAAGCGACCTTGAACATTTTAAATAAAAGCCGCTTATCAACAGTCAGCAGTTGGAGCTGCTGCTGCGGCTGTGACACACAGCTCATGGAGGTGATAAATGTGCTTTAAAGCCCTCAGTGCCCAGAATTTGCACTCCTTTCCCAGAGTCATAATGATACACGTATCTTTTAGGTCACCCTTTGTAAATAAACGTCCATAAACTAGACTAGAAACCATAGGGGAAAAAAAGACACTCCTCAATATAATTGCAGAACTTGCCTGAGAATCATCATGTTTTTATGTTTTCTTCAGTATCAAAGTAATCCAGTGATGGTTGTCTGTACATACATGAGTTCACTGCAAACAGGAGCAGCTAATAGCTGATTCAGCATACTTTTAACTGGGACATTCTGCCAAAAGCAAAATATAGGCTATAAAATATTTGCCAAAAACAAATATAGACTATAAAAAACCAAGTAGTAGTCCTCTGCTAACTAAAGTATTATTATCCTCCAAACAGAAGTAAGACAAAGAATAATAAAAGGAGCTGCAGCTGTTGTCTGCCAGTGTTTGAGATGGATTATTAAATCAATAAATGTGGGTAAAGTAAAGGTAACGATGAGTGGAACAGAAGGCCACCTCACTTCTTGTAGCAGCTCCTTCACTCCTTTAAAACATCTTTCTCTCCTTCAGGCTCCAAGGTGAAGCGACTGGTATTTCCAGTAGGACTCATGGCCCTGACTGCCTCCATGTTTTACCCTCAGCAGGCTGCGTCCTTACTCAAGGTGTGTACGAGTGTCGTCGTGTCATGTCTCGTCTCCTTCAAACAGCACGACAGAAACAGAATATACTGAATGTGTGGCTGCGATGAGTCAAAAGTGTGTGAGTAACTCTCAGTTGTGCAGTTGTACTTAACTCATAATTATATTTTTAGTTTGATGTTTCAAACTTTTAGTAGAATTATTCACTACTTTTGAATTTGACCATTTCATCCACTTTGTGATATATGTGACAAATGACAGAATGTCAGTATAAAAAAGACAGGATTTACACCTATAAGATGGACTTTCTGGATAGTTAACAAGTCAGCAAAAAGATTAAACCTCTGAACCTGTTTTCACCTCTTTATTTAAAAGTTCCCCCCAGTACTGAAATATACTCAGGAAACCGCTGTGAAAGCTGGAACAGTGGCGTACATCTAGTTTATGAGTTCTTTTTATTTTTAGGTACAAATTATTAGCGGTAGGTTATATTTCTCAGGCCCCAGGGAGCCAGAGAGTTCGTTCTGTTTGGAGTTTTTTAACGGGAAACCACTGAGGAAAATCACACCCTCGCCCTATAAACCCTCCAGCTCTGACGGACATCACATAGATTAAAACTTTCCAGCAGGTCTCACGCATCAGTTGGTGTTATATCAGTGCTTGTGTGTGTGTGTGTGTGTGTGTGTGTGTGTGTGTGTGTGTGTGTGTGTGTGTGTGTGTGTGTGTGTGTGTGTTTGATCTGTGACGGGCTTCCTGTTGGGAAAAGGGTTGTGCTTTCCTGCGGGAAGTCCTGGCTGTGAATTGTTTCTGATGTCCAATGATGTCTGGGTCATTTTTATTCACTGTATTTCCGCCCAGAGAGAGCCGACAGGCACGCACACACACACACACACACACACACACACACACACACACACACACACACACACACAAGACACGCCCTGATTTCCATCACACTTCGGCTCCCAACACATGCAGAGTTAAAACAAGCGAGCGAGCAGGGCAGGGTGCGGATACAAAAACACATGAGCTGATGAGATAAAAGAGAGCCTCTTGTTCGCCTCTTGTTCGCCTCTTGTTCGCCTCTTGTTCGCCTCTTGTTCGCCTCTTGTTCGCCTCTTGTTTGTTCTCTGAAACTTGAGGGCAGTGTAATAAAACCATTTATTTTATGGGTTTGAAATATCTAAGAAAGAAGAGAGAGCTGCATTTATAACTTTGATGCTGTATTTTTATTTAAAACTCTGCAGATTCACATTTTGGCCATTTATGGCTTTTTTAAACTCTCTTTCTGGCCCATTATGTGCCACAGAGTTTAAATTAAAAAGATTGCATGAGTTCTGAGTATGAGGCTTTCCCTTCCTTCCTTTCTTTAATGTCGACCTGCAAGCCAGAGAGAAAAATCACCCATTTTGCCCCCAGTTATAAAGATGCTGCGTTTACAATGTCAAAACATCAACATGTCATCGTCTCCCAATGCGTGAAACAACTAGTCTTCTTCAGAATTAGGTCAGGCCGCGTGGCTTCATGCTGCTGATTCTCTGAAATGTAAAGTTTTCTGTCGGCCCTCAAACTGTATTTTGTTGTGAAACAAAAAACCTACAAATCCGACACAGTGGCTCCCAGTGTAAAAAGCAGAGACGGCGTCCGTAGTGGCTGATGGTGTTTCCTGTGTTTCACCAGGTGAGTCGGGACTCGGCGCTCAGCTGGGGTCAGCGGGGCCGCGTCGCTATGGAGACTCTTTGGAAAGAACAACCGTTTGGCAAAAAGAAGGTGAGTCTTGCGGCATCTTAACCTTTTCTCCAAATATTTGATCATCAACATGCATAATGATGTTGACGGTTTATCGTAGTGACTATTCTGACTTTCGTGTGTCATCTTTTGTTTTTTTGGGAGAAGAAAGAGCGAACAGACGGCAACGACTCGAGCAGCTGAGACGGCGAGACGACGCACAGCTTCCAGTAACACACACTCACACCTGTAGATCCTCTTTACCTTATTCACAAACACACAAACTCCCACAGCCACAAATCAGGACTTGGAAACTGCATTATTTACGTTAAATATCAGAAACTTGGATACTTTGTGTATCTGAAACTCCACCTGCTTCCGTTTGAGACATTCCTGAACATCACCGCCTGTTCCAAGAAGCAGCTTTGCATGTCTTTTCACGTCAGTTATCCAGATAACTCCTCGAATCTGCTTCCTGGAACTCCTCCTCTGTAATCATCCCTGGTTTCTCCTTCGATGACCTCAGCTCTTCCAGTTTCTGTGTTCAACAAAACGGGTCACGGAGTCAAGTTTCTGCAGAGCTGACTCATGAATGGGCAGCGAAACGTCCATCCGGCACTTTCTCGTTCTTTTTATTTGTTAAAGCTGCACAACACAACTTCACAGACGGGCACAGAGAGAGACCTGAAACTGTTAAAACTCAGAAATACTAATAGATGATTAACGGATGAGTTGATCGACAGACGAGGAGGTAATTAATCATTAAGTCATTTTAATGGTTCCAGTTTCCTCGTCTTTTTCTTTCTTTATAGAAACTGAATATCTTTGGGTTTGTTTTTTACCTTTTTATGGACCAAATGATTCATCAGTGAATTAATTGATAATGAAAATAATTGTTTGCTGCAGCCCTGCCGGAGCACGATCAATGATAGAAAATGCTTATAGGAGGAACCTTCCAGTTCCTACCTCTACTACAGAGGTTATTTATGTTTTTTAGTCTGTTTTATTTGTCCCTTCATCTGTTTGTTAGGAGAATATCTCATTTAATGAGCTTTACAGGTGCTGGCTGGTGGATTGTGTTACATCTGGACTGATCCAGGCATCGCTCTTCTCATCTAACTCCCTGAAAGAAAGCAAATATCTGCTCTGTTACTTTCCAAGCCTTTTCTCAGCAGTACTGAAGCGCTGCTTTTTAACTGTGACGAGCCGTAAAGTGCAGCTCAGAAGGAGCTGACGCTGCCGTCTTCTCGTGTTGCGTCTCCTCTCTGGTCTGAGCGCCACTGAGATCTTGTCAAGTGCAGCTTTCAACAGTATATGATGTAATATTAAATATTATAATATCTCAAAGAATTGTTAGGTATTCGTTTCAAACATGCTGACATATTTATTTCCCCAGATGATGTATTCCCGTCGCAGTAAAAAGCCAAATGAGTCTGTGTCTAATAATGTAAATACTGTGGGTGGTTTATCTTGATGGAATTAAATCTGGCATCTGACTGACGTGACGCCTTTCTTCATCAGTTATTTGTCCAAACACGCATTTATTTTTGTCTTATGAAATAATTTCTAATTCACTGATGTCATTAACAGTGTGATCTGCTGTAATCACCATTCACGACGTGACGTGTTTGTTAAGAGTCTGGTTTAAACCCGGAGTGGACATGGGAAGCCTGGAAAACTAAAGCAATTCAATTAATGGATAAAAATGTCTCGTAACTGTAAACTGTGTAACAGCTTTTTGATGCCAGAAAACGTGAGTTAAGCCCAAAGATCGCAGGATAACTCCCTTTGTGAAACAGGCCTCAGGAGGTTTAGAGCTGTTTATTTTTTTGTTTGCCTCTTTAAGCGGCAGGAAAACGTATAGACTGATCATGTGTGTGAGGTCACTTCCTGTTGTTTTGACCCAGACAACCACCGCTGCACTTCCTCATGTCACCCCACAGAAACTCAACTGTTAGCTGCGACACTCGAGGTGAAAACAGACGTGAACGCCGCCGTTACTTGAGGAGTCACGTCTTTGCCCCGATTATTTCCGTTTCCTCTCTTTTCCTTTTTCTCTGTCTGGTTTTTAATGTTTCTACAGACACAGCAGAGGATTTGACCTGAATCTCCTCTGCTGTTTCAATGTTTGCCATCCAAAAAAAAAAACACTTCTTATGTTAAATACTTCAATCCTAGCTGAATGCTGATTAGAAGCATTTTTACAGTTTTTAAAGCAGCATGAGACAATTTACAGACCAAATTACGTATTTATGTCAAAGGGAATAGTCTGGAGAACCGTGACAGTGTTTTTCAAGTCATTCACTCCACAAAAAGGAACTACAAAACGCAACAAGTGCTCTTGTTCCGCTTAAAGTGTTTAAAGTTCCTCAAATCTTCCAAAATGCTGAGAGTAAATGCGCCGCTGTGCTCACCAAGTGCTGTGTGTGAACAACTGCCAAAGTAGCAACAAGTATCTGAAGGTCTTCTCACATCGCTCTGTGGAAAGTACGTTCAGTACTCACCACAACACTGTTTCTGTTCAGTTTTTACATGACCTGTTACTGTCAGTGTGATTTGAAGCACTGGATTTCTTGTCACAGATCTTATTCACTTTTTCCACTTTCCGAGCTATAAATTATAAGACTTTTCATTTTTATTTCATTTCAGTTTTCTTTATTTATTTATTTTGGAACTCCCAGACCACTTTTTAAAGTGTGTGTGTGTGTGTGTGTGTGTGTGTGTGTGTGTTTGACCTTAAGTTTACCTGCACTACTGGTTTATGTTTGTCTTATTTTAATAATCTGAATGACAAATTCTGCACCGCTGCAGGGTTTAAATGAAGCAGCACTTCTGATGTATTTCTTCCTCATCAGGAAACAGAAAACAGCTGGCTGGCAGTGACAGGCACATCTGGAACAAATGACAGAAAGAAAAGACAAATGAAGGAAAGAGTTTGCTGTGAAAGTGGCTCTTTTTTTGTTGAGAATTTGAATATGACTGAGCAGTAAACCCTTTCTTCTCCTTTATTTGCTCCTCAAACATCTAAAACAAACAGTTTCCTCTTAAGAAAAGGCCAGGAAACAGAATCGCTGAAGGGATGCAAAAATAGAGATGACGTTGCCTTTTTTTTAGAGGAGCACCGGACGAAAGGGCTCCTAAAAACTCTTGAGGTTTAATCTTTTGTATAGAGGCCATTGTAGGACATATCAGACTCAGCTCTTCATTGTTAGACCAAGTTTCTTTATCTCATCTGTACTTTTAAAACTCATACTTTTATTCTACTTTTTTCCACTAACAATGTATGTTTATACTACTACAGTGTGTATTTAATATAGTTTATTTATAGTGTTTATATGTATTTTGAGCATTTTTGGCACCAACATTTCCTTACAAACATATACAATATAGACTAAAGTTTACTTTTAGGTTTCAACATACTTGCTTAGGATGTGACATCAGTTACATAAGTTGTAGCTGCTTTTGTCTGTGTGCTGTGGTTATTTATAGTAATGTCGTAGTTTGAAGGAAAGAATAACTAATTTGTGCATACTAATTATTACGTTGTGAGCCCCGATGCCCACCCTGATTTATGAGATGACACTCAGTGTTTTTATAACCCCGCCTGGTGAATGTTTAACCCGACATCCAGTTTAACAATTCAACATAAATGAGAACCACAAGCTGCTCAGAGGTCAGAGGGTTCTGGAGTCGGTTTTATCATCACAACCGTCTCCTAACTGTTGCAGAAATAAGAAAACCGTCCTTCTCAACGGCGTGAGGTCAAAGTCTCCGTTTATCACGTATCGCGTCGGCATTACCCCCCCCCCCCCCCCCCATTCCCTGCAGGATTCATCATCACTCGACCCAGACAAACTCCTTCTGTGTGGTGATAAGGGCTTCAGGGGAAAACAAGCCTCAGTTCCACCTTACATAAAGCTACAATGAGGTCAAATTGAGTTTATGGGGTTGACTGAGTCCATAGGGGCTTCAGGCAGACAATGAAGAACTTCTGATTAACTCTTTACTTCAACAACCCACTTCCAGAACTTCTACGTACTAAGATTAATAGAAAAGTTTACTGTATTCAATTGAAGTCATTTATTATCAAATTAAGGTGCTAATTTTCACTTAAAAGCCACCTTCTTGCTGCTGTTGACATATTGGGAAAAGCTGGTTTAAACTGGCAGAGTTAAGGAAATTAAAAAGTCTGATAACTAAGTTTTTCCTTTTATAAATAATGTTTTGGGGGTTTTATTGCCGACTGCAACATTGGGCGCCTGATTATTCTACATTTTCCAATTTGCTGGACAAAGTATAACTGCACATTGTCTTATTGAGGATGTATGAAAATTATGTTAATGATGTAAAACTCAAATAGAAAACAATAGTGCTAATAAGATTAAATAATATTGGTTGTTGTTAGCATAATTATATTTTGCTCTCGTTCTAAACTTTTTTTAAGACAGGCAGAATTAACATTTTGGGCTCCTTCAGAGAAAAATCTAGTGTGACTGAAAATCAAACAATCTCACCTCAAAGTCCATTGAATAGTTGTTCTGGAGCTTTCGGTCGTATTAAATCACGATGACATTACATGACCAGAGCTCCAGAACGACCACTCAATGGACTTTTGGCTGAGTTTTATTTTGCCAAGTGAACCTTGAAACTCAACTTTAAAGCCAATGTGGACGAGAAGTCCTTAAAGTGCTCAGACAATTTCAACATTTAAACGTCTACAAGTCCTTAAACTGCTGAGGAAGATTACGGGATAGCATCAAAAGCTCCAGAGCAGCTACTAAACGTACCACGAGAGGAGATTGTTTTGTCAACATGTGATGCTGTTTTCCATCCACATCTATACCCGCTTGTCTCTCAGGACGTGACCAAACCTATTTACTTAAACTTCACTTTGTACAGCAAAAAAAAAAAACAAAACACTGAATTTGTTGCTTTGGTGCCAAAGACCACTACAGCATGTGTAATCAGTTATTTTATTGCAAACTTTAAGTGATAATAACTCTTCCTGCACATCAAATACACCAATTACTAACGAAGAATAGTTAAACAAATGTAAGAGTAAACGTAAGTGATTCAGAGTGACACAGATTGCAAACTACATACAGAATTCCCCTTTTTAAAAGCTGAACTTCACTCTGAACCGAGAGAAGCCGAGGAGTCGGACGCAGAGGCTGAACCCTCCGGTCGCTCTCTGGTCGGACTCTCGTTGCGCCTCCTCCTCTCCCTCCTCCTCCAGCGCCGGACCTCCATCACTCCTCGGCCGGAGTGGCCATCTTGACGAGGCTGCTCTTGTCGAACCTGAACAGCCTCCAGCCCTCCTCCTGAGAGAGGTCCTCGGCGCCGCGCCGCTTGTAGAACTGGACGGACGGCTCGTTGTTCTCCGCGACGACGAACATCATGCCGGTGCAGCGCGTCTTCATCGCCAGCTGGAGGAGCAGCGACGGTTAAAGGGTTAAACCAACGTGTGGACAAGAAGCAGCAGCAGATTCTACAGACTCCGTCTCTAATGGGGTCGAGCTCCCAAAACACTAAATCCTACATTTCCCATAATGCCCATAAAGACAGCTGGATGAGTTGCTGAGCCCACACATCAAATTAAATGCAAAGCTTTACCCTCGTTACTTATTTACATTTATTTTTTCAATATTGAACTGTCAAAAAACTGATTTAAAATCACTTGAACAATGTTAATCACTTAAGGATACAGAAGTGAGTCCATACTTTTTCCACCTTTCTACCCCAAAAGTAACGTCTGACACATTAGTTCCTTCTGGTTTATTCTTTTCCACATTAACATGGCGATAAGAGACGATAACGTTTATTGATCCAACACTCACTGTGTCTGACATGTTCCTTTAGGTTCCATCTGTTTTATTTTTGTGCTTTTAACCATATTTATATTTTACCAACACTTAATTCCCCTGTTCGTGTTCTAGTCTCTCTTTCTCCTTAGTTTGGTGTTGGGTGAATTGTAGTGTGTTTACATTGATCAACAATAAGTTGATGTTGAAGAGTTCCTTCTAAAGGTTGACTCACAACAACATGTACAGTCCCTTTATTATCTCACCTACTCAGCTCTGATTGGTCAGTTGTTACTGTAACTAGGGGAAACACCCGTCAGTGGGCACAACAACAGACCTGTTTGAATTGCTGAACAAATACAAGATGTGGGCAGGGAGTCAGAAGACTGACCAGGCTCATAATGGTCCTATTTTATCATTTCTTCTGCTCTGACACTGACGACACTGTGAGCTTTGGTTCGGTAAATAAACTCACATCACTGAGGTGGCGCAGGAGCTCCGAACCGATGCCCAGCCCTGGGTGGAGAAAAGAACGAGGGCACATTAATAAAGAAGCAGCTGGGAAGCGATTAAACGTGGAGTGGACTAGATTTTTTATTGTCTTACCTCTGTACTGATCCATCACGTAGAAATCCTCCAGGTACAGCTGTTTGCCCACCCAGGGGTCATATGTGAAGTAGTACATGGCGAAACCAACCACCTTCCGATCTGCAGAGACACGAATGAAATGGTTTAGTGTCCTGCTGCTGTATGTGTGTGTGTGTATTTATTTATTTATTATGTTTATTGTATTCAGTATACCTATATTTATATTCTGTATAGCTACTTGTGTTTACCTTAGTGTGACTCTTAAGGATGTTGTTGTAGAACAAATAATCTAATTAAAGTTTCGGAGGCAATTTGAAGCCGTATATCATGTTACAGAGTTAAAACATGACTCATACATGAGATTTGTGTCTGAGCTTGTCTTTAAAAAGATTGAACACCTGCAGCCAAGCAGCCAGATGGGCATATGATACAAACACACCTATATTTACTTCACAAAAACAGGAAGCGCATACTGTGTAAGAGGGAACACTGTCAGTCTGAGCAGATGGTGGAGGCAACACAGTCATAAAGCTTCCACTTCGAAAATGTTACGCTGGTAAATTAGATCTTAAAGAGAACCTCGGGCTTAAAATGTGATGCAGATACGAAGAAAAACTCTTCAGGTGTAGACAAAATGACACATGGCAGCATTTATAAAAATAAAAAAAAAATTTAAAAACCACCGGCTTCCTGGTGAAGGAACTTGAGGTTAAGACTGAGAGAAGCAGGCTGTTTAGTGTGTGTGTGTGTGTGTGTTTAACGAGGAGGCAGGTCGGTTCGTACCGTCACTGCTGTTCTCTCCTTGGATTTCAGCGATGATGCAATGATAAAACGGGGTGTCACCGAATCCATCCTCAAGGAGTTCTGCAAGGAAAACAAAAACCTTCAGCACGAGACGAAGAAGAACACAAATAATCAGTCGATGCAGACGGACGGAGGCAACTTGAAACGCTCACCTTTTTCAGTCAGTGTCACCAGGTGCTCCATCTCTTCGTATTTTGCAAGTTCCTAAAATAAAATAAAAACAAACATTTTATGTTTAGTGCTGAAATGATGTTGTTGACACGAGCAGCCAACTGATGCAGCCTTTTTGAAACCCGAGACATTCACACGTCAGATGAGAAATCAACCAATGTTCTTTATTTAAATATAAATATATAAACATTTTAGATAAACGTTTCAGTGCCCACAGGTGGATAAACCATGCAATGGTGACACGGTTATTCTAACCACCTTCTAGCATTGATAAAAACATATAATATATTATATTACACCAATTATAAATGCTTCATTATGAGGAGTTATAGCCACTAAAATGTTCTTTTATCTGCGTATACAAACTTACCACAGATATGTGGGTGTGATCAGCTAATACTGATCGATATACAGGTCTGGCCTACAGTGATATCTGAGTATCAAGACAAAGATTGTCTGGCTCCAGCTTCTTTAATGACAGAATTTCCTGCTTTTTCTCTCATTTCTACGAGTTTAAATTGAATCTATGTGGTCTTGGATGATCAAAAGGGATTAAAAGGAGTCCCATTGTTCCTAATAAAAACCACTTGTTAAAACCACAACAAGCAGCTGCCCTGGTTGTGTTATGCAGCTCAGGTCAGCAGTTACAAAACCGTGATGAGGACATAAGCTGGAGGTAAACCCGACCATATTTGGAGACCCGGAAATGAGCCGTCTCGCCGTAAACAAAAAGGCCGCCGACACTAATCTCTCACTCGGACATCCTCGGGACATTTCCCCCCCTCAGGGGCACAATTACACGGTGTAACCTGTAATTTAGGCCGCCGTCTGGCTTTAAAAGTCCGTGTAGTTGGAGCTGCTGTAACAAAAGAGCCTCGGTTCACGGAGGGGTCGCCACCAGCTGTTAGTTGAGCCAACAATAGGCTCGGTCCGTTAGCCGAACCCAATTCCTGCTGTTTACGTTTAATTCAAATATAATCATGTAATTTCAACGCGCCACATCCGGTGCGTCGGTCCCGAGGCCTACCTTAACTAGTCGTAATATATCAGACACGTCCCTGGGTTCAGCTTTTCGTAATTTATACTCCATTTTCTTCTTTTACTCTTTTTTCCTCTCGTTAGAAGTCCTCTGTATGTGAAGTGAAAGATTAATTGTTTCTTCATTCGCTTCAGAGTGGCTTTTTCCCCGCAGACAGCCTCTGATCCGGACGCGTTCGTCGAGACAAGAACATCCAGTAGAAGTCGCCCTCGGCTGGGTCGCTGCCGTTCAACTGCCCGCTCCTTTGTTTACCTCCGGCTTATATACCCGGCGCGCGCTGCAAGGCGGTTGGTCAGTCCCACGCGAGGGGGCGGAGGTTCCTGACGAATCAGCGACACCCACCGGCTAACCCTCAGCCAATGGGAGCACAGGGACGTGGTCACGTGAAGAGGGTGTTTAGATTGTGTCTTAAGAGGCGGAAGCAGAAACTAAGAGTCCACATTGTAAAATTACTCAAGTTAAAGGACAAGTTTTGCATTTTAACTTGACTCAAGTTGTAAAAAAAAAAATATTGCAGTAAAATTAGTTAGAATTAGAAAATGTAAAAGCACTAAATTATTGTAGAAGTTTAAGAAGTATTGAGATGTTTTAAAAAAGTAGTATTATCACACTGTCGAAATACTGCTGCATTCAAACTCATCATGCACTCATGTATCTATCTATCTATCTATCTATCTATCTATATAATCATCATTGTATAAAAGTATTAGCATTAAAACATACTTAAAGTACCAAATGTAAAAGTACTAATTATGCAAAATGGCCCTTTTCAGAATAATGTATATTATATTATTGTATTATTATTATTATTAATGCATTAATGTATTCATCACTCTAATGTTGCAGCTGGTAAAGGTGGATCTTATTTCAACTACTTTATATACTGCTGAGAAGTTTAATCTGTAATTTATTTGTTGATTTATGTTTTGTATTAATAATCTGAATCTGTAAAGCAACTAAAACTGTGAGATTAATGTAGTAGAGTAAAATGTACAATATTTCCCTCTGAGTCGTAGTTGGGTAAGAGAAGAAAGTAGCATAGAATGGAAATACTCAAGTAAAGTACAAATACCTCAACATTGTACCAAATGTACACAGTTACATTCCAGCACTGCTGGTAACTCAAGGGGAATTTTCCGTCCCTCACAGGGAATAAGGTTACCTGAGGTTAGACTATATCACTGTTACAGTCTGAACCAGATCCCAGACTTAAAGAGGTAGTCCAGCAATTTAGTAGCACATCTCCACATAGTTAGTAGACTTGTGAGAGTCACTTTTTTTAAATTGTCAAAATTGATGCAACAGAGGTTTAGATATTCTTATGGGTAAATGTCCAAAAACGCTGGATCCTACATTACATCCCATAATGCAAACAAACTCTACACATCCAGTTTGTTATGCAGAAGACACCAGTACGAGTAAACAAAATGTGTAAAATTGGAGTGCTATTTCAGTAAAAACCATTTTAATGTTGAGCAGGTTGTAAAAACAAAATAAAAATATAGAATTACAAATAACTGAAGATTTAGCCACTCTGAAGGGCGTTTTTTGGGAAGGTTCTGTTTACATGTAGCTATCTTAGTGTGGATGTCTGTGTATCTGTAACCTTTAATCGATAACTTTATTAATGACTTGACTCCTCAGCAATATATATATGTGTTACAACATTAAAGGGTTATTACAACAATCCATGTAGTCTGCAGCAGGTTTACCTGATGGGTCAAAAGACAAAGCAAATGTATTCCTGGAGCTTTTACAAGCTGGCAGCTAAAAAGGATTCTTATTAATGGCTTATAACTGATATATTAAAACTTTAACACGTTCTTTATTAAAGATTGATGAAGACTTTAGATACAAGTGGCTTAAATTTGTTTCATTTTCATATTAAAACTTTATTTTGTCTCTTTGTGTGCCATTATATTTTATTACCTTCTAATATTTGATCGTAAATCATATATTTCCAGGGTCCTTGTAGGATTTTCTTGTCTTGACTCCCACTGAAGTTCAATGTGGCACCCCTCACTGGTCCAAAATCATGTGATACACCAAAATCTGTGACCCGTCAGATTCTGGGATCCCAGAGGATGAACCACAGGAGAAACACTGATGGATTGTGGATCATTTATGGATTGTGACGTGACACTACTTGAGTCACAAAATAAAACAGTGTCTATGACACAAGGCACACAGTACTGGCTTGGTAGCAACTGTCTGAATCCAGTATGTTCCCATCCGTGATATAAATAGCTACAGTGACCCACAGGGAGGGATCTGCCAGTAAGGAGCGGCGCCTGCCAGGCTGCACTCAGGGCGTCAGAGTCCAACGTCCCGAACGTTCGTCTTGCGTCATGACGTAGTGGGCGGGGCGGAATGCCAACACGGAAGTCGTCCTGAGTTCTTGACTGCTTGTCCCCCTGAAGCTGCACCGCCCTGAAGAGGAAAACTGTAATTTATCTTTCTTTTCACTCGACCCAGCGGCTTGGTTTGGACCCCTGACACCCGGACCCTACAATGCTCTCCCCGAGGTCAGTGGGACGTTTGAGTCGCTAATTACAGGAGCAACGATAACCGTTCGCATATTTACCAGCCAGTTAATTGTAGGAAATGCAAAGCATGCGTGTAAACTACTACACGTGTTGGTTTGGAGAGATGTTTTGTGGGTTTTTGCTGAATAAATGAAGAAATCAGCTCCACCTGGGAGCAGTTAACCAGGCCCCAACTGGGTGGGGATTCAGTGTAGACATAAAGGGTGTGCCATGTTCAAACCACTGCCAGAAGAAGTACACAAACAGTACAAACAGCTGAAGATATTTCACTGTGGAGAAATATACTTTTCCACACAGTGTGACACTGCTGTGAAGTTACTATAGCAGGTCAAACTATTCACATATACTGAGGGTGGGGGGGGAGTATGCAGTTTAAACTTTTAAATATGCATTATATTTTATGAATGTATATGTAATTGATGCATAATCTTACTAAGTAGAAGTTCCCAAACAGTTCAGGTTTATTATCCATATTAGAAAAGGTCAGGAGCAGGAAACATTTTATCATCTATTTGTTTAGCCTTTTTGCTAAGCCTAACTCTATCTGACAACACACTATATATATAAAGGAGGACTTTAATCAAAAATAAACTTAAATATACATAAAATGAATTAAAGAGGGTTTTTGTTCATATTATTGTTATTACAATAACAAAGTGTACAAAAAGGAGGTAGATAATGAACTAAAGTTGCCAATTGTTCATCAATCAATACAAGAACATCATTTCTACAGAATATACAAGTGTTGTAAAAAATAAGTTAATGTTAAGTAACGAGTGAAATATTTTTCTCTGTTTAATGGAGTAAAAGTCTTAAAAGTGGAAATAGAGTTTATGAGGTATTATTGTCTGGATTACCTGTGCTTCGTTTCTTTCCTCTTGTGTTTCTAATGGAACCCGTTGGAGCAGATGATTTCTAAATAAGCTGTGTAACCTCAGGGTTTGTTATGTCCTCATGTTGGGCCGCAGGTTCCTGCTGCTGCGGTCGGCTGCGTCCTTGACGACCAGGTTGTTCTGCACAGGCGGCGTGTCGAAGCTGGGCAAGGCGCCCGACATGGTCGAAGGTAAGACCGCAAGACTATTTGAGTTTTGGATTGTTGGTTGGACCGAACAAGTGATCTGAAGACATCATCTTGGGCTTCAGGAATCCGTGACAGGCATTTTTCTGCATTTTATGACATTTTTGGTCAAACCTTTTGATTAATAAATTCAAGAGAAGAGTTGGCAGATTAATTGATAATAAAATAAATAATCGTCATTTGCATCTCTAGTGAACTCCCTACTGAAGTCAGGACAGCAGAGTCACAGGCGGAAAACACCTGAACATGCTAATGTCTCTAAAAACAAACCCACAAAGCACAAATTACTGTGACATTGATCCCAGTTTTAGTTGTTTGTTCTGAGACGGATGTACTTTAAATTTCTGATGACGTGTAGCTCTTGCAGCTCCTATGAAGGTGTAAGTGCTTTGGACGAAAGTGTCGAATTAATGGATTGAAATGCAACATGTTTAATGTGAATCGGATGCAGATGGGTTGGTGTCCTCATACATCCAGCCTCATCCCTCTTTCGATCATTTGTGTTTCTCCACAGGAAATCCACTTTTACACGTTTCAAATGGTGTGTGTTGGTAAACCAAGACAAATCCTAACATCTTACCTGTAGTAATTCTCTTCTAATTTGCCCTAATTGCACGTTAATTCCTTCTGCATGTTTCCCCTCTGACCGACTGAACAACCGTTCTCTTTTACCTGAAGCGCACCTTGTTTCGTGTACAGCAGCTTTTTTACTGTGTACCTCTTTTGGATTTAATGTTCTCGCCGGCTGGATTTTCTCCTCCTGCTCCACAGTCGAGTTTAACCTTCCCTGCAGCACTCGTTGGTGGTCTGTTAACCGTCTTTTTTCTTCCTTCTGTGGCGCTGAACTTCAGTTTTTTGTTACAGCTGGTTCCCACATGACAGTTAGGGTTAGGGTCTCTATTTGACTGCTTCTTTCCTCGGTGTTGTTTCATATTGTCTCACTGTTTGGGCCTAAATAAACTGCATCCTCTAGGCAAGAACTAAGGACATTTTACTATTTACGTCATTAAGTGGTAAATTTAAACATGATTAGTAAAGATGACATTAATATCTATTAATGTCTTTTATCTGTGGCATTTATTGTTACTGGTTTCCCTGAAGACTCCAGCTGTAACAACAGTTAGTTTCAGTAAGTTTCAGTTTATGAGACTCTGCTCTGACAGCGACAGTATGAAACACGTAGCCTTGAACTTTCCCTGCAGCACACACACATCCTCAGATAAACAGGCTCCCACACAGAAGATCTGACTGTTTCTTTTGTGTTTTTCAGTGCGGAACAGGCTGAGAGAAATCGTGGGAGCTTCCACTAACTGGAGGTACTGAACCATCCGTGTCAAAGCACCAAGAAAACACAACAATATTTGTGCTGTTTTGTTTCATTTGTTTTTTGCGGGTCACCAAGATCTTTTGTTATTGTGTCTAATGACTAGCACTAAATATAGATGTATTAATATTTTTGCTCTGCTTCATTTATTTGACTTTTTACACATGATTTCCTGATATGATATGATGCAATATTATACAACTAATCTACCCAGTACCTAACGTTGACTCCATATTGACCAACTACAACATAAAAAGCTCTTATATGTATTTATTAGTGATAAAACTGAATAATATAATATTCAATAATAATACAACACTTTGAAAGGAGCTATTCTGGATAATGAGACATTTCTGTCGAAAAAAAAGTATGCTACTAAAAAGCCCCTCAAGTTCCCAAAATTTGAGTGAGTATTTTTTGATCTAAAACTGACTCTGACTCACTTTATTTCAATAACTAATCTTCATATTTAAAAAGAAAATGGAAGATAAATTTTGAAAAGACGGACGAAACATCTGCACATTGCATATCTGCTCTTGTGACATGTATGTTTTACTTTTTTACAAATATTATAATTTTTTTATCTTTTTTAGCCCAACTTTAGGAACACGTCACGCTGGATTTCACTCATATTAATTGTGTATGTGAAAAATAAACCTTTGAAACTCTGGAAGACAAATTTTGTCTCTTTAAAGTCTTTATATTTACAACATGTTCATTGATGCCGTGTGCAGTGACCACCAGCAGGCCATGTCGGAGCGCCTGTCGCTGTCGTCCATGTTGGCAAAGTCTCAAAACGACCTTCCAGCCAAAACGATGAAGGACAGCTACCTGGAGGTCCACCTGCCCCTGGGCTCCGAGCCACAGCTCCGAGAGAAATACCTGACCTTCCACAACACCGTCAGGTACACACACACACACACACACACACACACACACACACACACAACGGTAGGTAAACAGACTTCGTCTAACTCCTCTTCTGTCTCTTTCCAGGTTTGGTCGAATCCTGGAGGACTTGGACAGTTTAGCAGGTAACACACAGCAATAACATCTGTTATAACTGGACAGGAAGTTCAACACAGTCCAACAATAACACGTTTTTTCTTCTTCCTCGTGTCGCTCCTCAGTCCTCATCTCCTACTCTCACACCTACAATGCGGCGCTGAAGAGGTCTCCTCTGTCCATCGTCACCGCCCTGGTGGACAAGATCGGTGAGAGTCTGTCAGGTTTAGGCAACACTCACGCCTACACTTTGTTTTGTTTGGTCTGAACTCTGATCCAGTGTCCAGTACTTTACTGAAGTACACATTTGAGGCACTTCCCTGAAAATGTCTGAAACATTTCATAGTTTCAGCTTCTCAGATGTGAAGATTTGCTGCTTTTTGTCGTCTTAAATGATGAGTATAATGAGATGACAAAACAAGACGTCTGAAGGTGACACTTTAAGCTCTGTTTAATTGTGACTGTAATATAGAATAAACATTACTTTTAGTGAATTGAAATGAAGGTGAACATCCAGGCCCTTCTACTCATAACGATTAGTCAGTTAATTAATTTATTAATTGACAGAAAATGTATCGACAACAATTTTGTTAATCAGTTAATCGTTTAACTTGTTTATTAAGCATCAATCTTAAATATCATTTGATGGTTTCAGTATCTAATGTGTGAAAAAAACGGCATTTCTTTCTGTTTTATATCCAACAAAACAAGATGTTTGAAGGTGCCAACCTTATCATCAAAAAAATAAATAAGAATCAGATTTAGATTTATTACCAAGTAGTTTTAAAAAACAAGGAATTTGACACTTCAGACTTTTACATGTTGTTTTTTTTCTTTTTTGTCGGGCAGACATGAGGCAGCACGTCATCTATCCTGACTGCGACATCAAGTTCACCGGTCATGTGACGTGGGTGGGAAAGACCTCTATTGAAGCCAAGATGCACATGTCCCAGGTAGGCACCCTCCCCCTGTCTGCTTTAACAGCATCCTGCGACCTTTTGGTGAGCAGCAAGATCCATTACAGCTGCAGAGACGAAGAAATTAAAACACTTCACCAAGAACCACAGCTGAGAATAAAGCCGTCATCGTCCCTCTCAGACTGTTTGATTGATCACGTGATCACTTGTAAACTCAGCTTAGAAGCACTACAGAAATATTATAATCTGAACAATGTGACTCTTCTTTCAGTACCACGATGGAGCTTATTCCCCAGTCCTGGATGCTACGTTTGTCATGGTGGCTCGGGATCCAGAAAACAAGAGGCAGGACGCTTTTCATGAGTGCAAAGTTTTTATTTAAATCAAAGTATTAGGGGAGATTTCTGACCGTGAGCTGTCAGAGGGAGAATTATAAAAAGTTTCTTCTTCTTTATTTCAGGGCAGCTTTCGTAAATCCACTGAGGCCAGAAGGACCAGAGGAGGAGAAGATCTTCCAGGAAGGAGAAGGTATGAGATCCTGACACAACCTTGGTTAAGATAAGAAGTATTCAGTTCCTTTACTTTAGTATAAAAGTATTAATACCTCACTGTGAAACACTTAAGTAAAAGTGTTATCAGGAAAATGTGAGCATGCATTTTCAGATAACTGTACGGAAGTAAAAGGGACAATATTTTCCTCTGAGAAGTAGCGGAGTAGAAGCATACAGGTGCATGATGTGAAAATACTCAAGTAAAGTACAAGTACCTTGTCTTTTCTCCTTATTGTGTGTGTGTGTGTGTGTGTTGTATGTTTGTGGTCTCCAGCTAATAAATCCCGCCGTGTGGAGCTGAGTACTGCGTCGCTGCTGAAGGTGGCTCCCACAGACGAGGAGAGGAAGATCGTACACAGTCTGTTCCTCAACACGCTGGACACAAAGTACGACTGAGTTACTATAACATTAAATCTGCCTGGTGAGGTGCAGGTTTGGAGTTTTGAAGTTTTTTTTTTTGTACACAATCCAGGGATGCAGGGTTGTGTTCAGGCTGTCGTACAATTAGAGAGGTTAATTATTTAGTGTGTTATTTCAGGATACACTGTCACCGTCTTCTCCTCCTGCAGGACGGTCAGTTTCCGCAGCAGAGTTCTGCCTCCAAACTCGGTGTGGATGGAAGACGCCAAACTGAAAGGACTGGAGATCTGCCACCCTCAGGTGAGAGGAAGAAACAGCTGGAAGCTTTGCAAAGTTACTTAATCCGTGTAGACACTGATGTGCCCATTGAAATGTTGTGAGACCTTGTTGTATTTATTATGAGGGCTTCTATATATTTTATGTTTATTGATGCTGTTTTTCACTTGCCTTGTAAATGTATCCTTACAGGTTATTCTCCTTGGTGTAATTGGTGTTGGGGAGTGGGGTTGGTCCATATTTACACTATAAAATTAGGGTTTTAAATACGTATTACAGTGGCCAGTTTTCCTCATAATTTCTCCAAACCATTTCTCCAGGTGTTGTCCAATCATTTAGTTTATTATGCCCTTGATCCATAAATCATTTGACGAGTTTCTGTGTGTGTTGACCAGGAGAGGAACATCTTCAACAGAATATTTGGAGGTTTTCTGATGAGGAAAGCGTACGAGTTGGGCTGGGCCAACGCCTGCTCCTACGGGTGAGAGCTTTTCAAGAAAAGACACAACATCACGCTCAAGCAGAATGTTAGTTTGATGTTAAATAGTTTGTTGTCCCTCCCCTGGCGGGCTGCAGAGGATGTCGGCCGAGTCTGGTGGCGGTGGATGATATCCTCTTCCAGAAACCCGTGGAGATCGGCTCCCTGCTGCTGCTCTCATCACAGGTCCCAGAGTCTGTTTCTAACAACTTGAAACACATTCATTCTGCTTTTTGTGCTTCAGCAGCGTTTGTTTTCCACCAGCAGTTAATGTGTGTGTGTGTGTGTGTGTGTGTGTGTGTTGGTGTGTGTTTTTCAGGTGTGTTACACACAGCAGAAGTACATCCAGGTCAGAGTTCACACCGAGGTGTTCGACCCGCTGAGCCGCCAGCACAACACCACCAACGTCTTCCACTTCACCTTCTTATCTGACCGCGACGTCCCCAACATCATCCCTATGACATATGGAGGTGAGCCCACACACACACACACACACACACACACACACACACACACACACACACACACACAAAGCCCTGGTCCACCACGCTCACATATTTTAGTGTTGCTCATCTTCTGGTATTCAGCCTTTTCAGGAAAAACTGGGGCTTCTAATGTCAACAATATTAGGTTTAGTTATGATTTTTTCTGAAGAAGCTTACAGAAAATATGACCAAATATTAGCTTTAGACTAAATGTTCTTCTCATGGACGCTGTTAACTGTCTGCTCTCCATGGAAAAAACAACTTAAACCCTTCAAGGGTGAAAAATACAGGATGAAATGAGGCTGTTACTCTCAGGACGCAGCAGTGGTGGAAGAAGTATTAACTCCTTTATTTCCTGTTGGGTTGTTTAATCTGCAGCAATGCATCATGGTCTATAAGATCATCACGTGTTTGTAGCGTCGCCGTCCTGTGAGAACCTCGTATCTCTAAAAAGTCGACAGAAAAACAGCCTGTTTTCAGCTTTGTGACGATGCTTTTTCCAGCTGATCCCAGAGGGTTTGAAACTGTTTATTTAGCTTCAGAAGGAGAATTTTGTCAGCACATAAAGGAACTCTTCATCCTTCACTTCATCACAAACATTCACCATCAACGCATGTGGAGATACAAGGTCAGGTCAAAAACTCGTTAGGAGGGTTTAATGAACTGATCCCGTGTGTTTGTCTGTGTTGAATCCATCTGAAATGTTTGATGTGTTTGTCTGACAGAGTCGATGTTGTACCTGGACGGGAAGAGACACTTTAATCAGGCCGTGGAGCACTGAAGGCAACACGTCTACTGCCGGCCGAGCGTCTGACCAACGAGGTCTTAGTGCGTGTGTGTGTGTGTGTGTGTGTGTGTCAGGTCAGCTGAGATGAATGAAAGCTGTATAAACCCTTTTTATATCACTCTTTGTTAACTTCACAGGAGCCGCATGTTCATGTTGGATTCCTGTAACTTTATGTTTCCTGGTGGTTTACATTTTGGTGCACAGCCGACCTCTGCAGTGCAACAGAGAGGCCGCTTTTTTTTTCATTCATATATTTTATTTACTCTTTGTTTCACAGTTGTAACCATGGTGACAACTACACGTAAACGTTTACAGCTTATCAACAACCGTCATGTTTGACTGGTGAAGGTGAAGCAAACGTTCAGCTTCCTGGCCTTGTTGTAACCTCATATTTTCCCTGATTCGCATGGCTTTACAGTTATGTTATATTTTTATATTCTACTGCTGCTTATACGCACACTTTTGGTTGAATCAGAAGCTTCATTCTGAATGTGTCAGACTGCTGCGAGAGGGAGGAGGACTTCTGAAGTCGTGTATTTACTCAAATGCAATAAATGAATTCTTATTTATTGGGACTTTACAGTTGTTCTTGTGTCTTTGCTTTCATTATATTTCATTCATTATTTTTGACCAATATTTTAATTAGTTAATGTTTTAATTAATCATGCTTATATAGTATATGCATGAAAACATGTACATATATGTGTGTATATCTGTTTTGTGTCGTGGAAACTGAAATCTCAGTTCTTGTCTAGTGCAGGTGAGAGTTGGAAGTTAAATACTGAATGACACAATATTCAGGCCTTTCAGGTTTAACTCCTTTTAAGATGAGTTTTCTTTAGTCTTTAGTTTCACAACAGCTTATCATTTATAATATGGTGGATAAATGTAATATTAATATAAAACACGTCATTATAACAAGAATTTCCCTTACATTTGTTAAAGGAATTTGAACATTATGTTAAAACCACTGTATCTTCTGTTAACAAAAAGGCCTTTAAAACCTGCCTGTAATCTCTAATCTGCCTAAACACTTCAGATCAGTTCCTGTAATTAGTCTAAATTAACGATCACCTGGTGTTTCTTTTCATCTACATTACTGTTTAAATAATTGGCATGGACTATTTTCATTTATTTATATATTTTTTATTTATTTTTATCTCTTCAGGTTATTTCAAAAATGATTTATGTATTTTTGTATTAAATTAAATAAATTTCCCGGGCAGCTATAAAAACAGCGAGGAACCAACGTTCGGCGCCGTCGGTGTCCACGGACCCGTTTGCCAGACGGACACTAACACGGAATCAGCGGCCAGCAGCGACTAACACCCGACATCCGCTGATTTAATCCCTTCAGAGCCGAGTCGTCGTCCAGTAGCATGCAAAACATGTTAACCATTATCTCTAACGCGCTTTGCAGGATCACAGGCCGGAATGTGGTGAGTGTCCGGCGGGTTGGCGTCGAGCTGCGGCCCGTTTCCCGCCTGGTGCTCGCTGAGAGCCGGCGTGGGGCTGACCTTGTGAGCGGGTCGCTTTGGCTCGTTTGACTCTTTTGCATGTCGTGGTCAGATATTTGATTTAATATAATATAATTTCTGCTTGCTTATTGTTGACTGGCGGAATGGGGAGTTAGACGCGGTCGGGAGCTACAGCCGCTGTTTGTCTCTCTGTCTCTCTGTCTCTCTGTATCTTTGTCTCTGTCGCTGTTTGTGTCTCTGCAGTTAATCTTTTAATTTGTCTGGTCTGCGGTGGTTCGCCTTCCTCGAGCAGCTTTTACTGAAGGAGATGCACTGATGTGATCAATACTGACCAATATCCGCTTTAAAATGCAACTTTCCACGTGTTAAATATAAAACAACCACCAGATATCACAAGAGCTGTGGTGACATGTAACTAAAGACATTTAAAATGCACATTTAATGCAACTTTAAAGCCTTTTTCGATACATTTCAGAGGCAAATATTGTACTTTACCTTACAACCACGTGATGATTTTATAGACCATGATGCATTGCTGCAGATTAAACTACACAACAGGATGTAAAGAAGTTAAAATGATCTCAACCTTAAACATCTACAGCAGGAAAATGCTGCAGGAATATTAATCCAGAAACATCATAACTGCAACATAAATGCTTTTTGTTAAGTAAAAAGCAAAGTGTACTTTAAGTAAGGTTTTGAAAGCAGGACTTTCATGTGTAAAAACCTTATTAAAGTCTATTTGTAAAGACAATATGAAGTCCTGAAAGATAATTTAAGTGGATGTGAGTTTTGTGCCATTAAATTAATGTTTTGTTCATTTGAAAATCTTTCAGAACTTTGGCAAATCTGTGAAACAGAAAAAGATGTGTCAGGTTTTATCCATGCAGCTCTCGATCTGAAGCTGCTGTGGTTTGATTTGTTAAACCTGGATTGGATGTCGCTCTGTGAGATCTGTTAAATCTTTTTAATAGTTATTAAAACAAACGTTCATTTTTCCAGAGAGAAACTTTTACAACTGTAACTTCACGTGAATCTCAACTGCATCTAAATAGAAGATATTGGTTTCAGTCACAGCACATCAGTGTGTCCACATTTATCCGCATGCTTTTTCTAACAGCTGAAGCCAGCAGCTTGTTTCACTGACAGCAGAGATCCTACAGTCTTTTTTTTTTTTTTTAAACTAATTTGGCAAACGTCAGCTGTAATTATGTTTTTTTTTTTTTTTTTTTTTTTTTTTTTTTTTAATAATTCTACAAATTATGCAAATTTGCACTGAAAGTGGATACATACACATTTAGTTTGTCTAATCCTAAAAACAAACCTCTGTGTGACTGTAGGAACCCTGTTGTGTTGCTTCACTGTTGCTTTTTCATTCTCTCCTTTCGGCTTACACACACACACACACACACCTATTTATTTCTTGCTTTTCTGCCTCCTCTCCCTCCACCTCCTCCCCCCCGCCTGAACCCTAGGGAGCCCAAACGGTGTCCGAGGTAAGCAGCCCGTTGCTCAGCTCATGTTTGTGCGTAGGTTCGGTCCTGCGCTTCTTCCTCTAACGTGCTTCCAAACTAGCTCATAAACGAAATCTCAGTAAAACACAATAGATGTAAAATATTGTTCCCTGTGCTTAGATGCACCAATCACAACTGTTTGACTGTTTAGTTGAATTGAAAAAAGCATGTCTGTATTTTTTATTTTCTTTACACAGCAATGTTATGATAGTATATCTACTGATCTGTGGTAGAAGGTTAGTGCAGTGATATTTTTTTATTGGCACAACATTTATTATTTTTTAGCTCTTCAGCATGCGTAGTAAAAAAGTTATTGTCACCAGTTACAGAGAATAGTTTGGTAACCAGCCCCCAAAGAATTTAGTGACATTATTATAAAGAAATATTATTAATCAACATCTAAATATTCATCAAATCAACAGTGAAGGGCCTGTGGATCAGTATTGATGCTTTTGTCCCAGATTTTTTTTAAATTTGAGTAAAATAACTTTCTAATATGTCAGACTTGGTGAAACAGATCAAGTTTCAGTTTTTGAAGTTTAAAGTAAAATCCTGTGTCTTTCTGACTACCTATTGGGGTGTTTACACTGGAGGAAATTAATGTTCATAAACTCCTGGAGCCCAAAGTCACATTTGTAAATTACTCATTGGCACCCAAAGAGGTTCAGTTTCTTATCACATAAATCAGAAAAGCAGCAAATCTCTACAGTAGAAATGGCGGAATGAGGGAATGTTTGCAGTTTTTGCCTCAATTATCAACATATCTGCAAATTTAAATCGACTAAATGTGTTGATGCCGTTCACAATTTATCAAGCCCATGTTTGTTTTTTCTGGTACATGTTAGGTCTAAGGACAATTAATAGATTAGATTGTTGATCAGCTTCATCAGCATATTAATGACTGCAGTAAAGTGAAGCAGTCGCTCGATGGTGTGAAACAACCAGAGATGTAAAAGATGTAAACGGCCAAATCCACCCAGTTAAAATGTTTTTAAAATGTTGTGCCAGTTTTATAATATCAGGCGAAGCGTAGACACCGTTGGGCTGATGCCAGCCGCCGCGTTTCTCCTTATTTTATCCTCTAGAAGTCATCGTGTGTGTCTGCTCTCCATGTATCCGCTGCCTCTGAACTCTGTACAGCTCCTCTGGCTGTGCTGTGCTCTGATTGGTTGGCTCCTGTGTTCCCCAGTTGCTGATTGACCTGTCAGAGTACGTCAATGTAACCTCACCGGCGGCGCCCGCCCTGGCACAGACGCAGCGGCAACCACCTAAACCACCACCAGTCAGAACTAGAGCACCTGCTGCAGAGTTAGTTAGCGCCCAGACCGACCAGCTAGACAGACCAGTAAGAACACGTGTGGCGTCCTCCATGTCTGCCTGATCACTAACGGGACGGGTCCTTTTCGTAGTCCTGGGTCCTTCTTTTATTTTTTTTTTCTTCTGAGAAATGTTTGAAATCAATAACTGAAGATGTCATGAGGAAAGTTGAGGTTAAAAAAAATAACAACTCACAGAAGTGGTGTTTTTATCATCTTATAGATTTCCTGTAAAACAGGTCTGCAACTAACAATTGTTTGTTTCATGATCTGTACTTTTTTTGATTTATTGTTTAGTCTATAAAAGTCAGAAATCCCTCACAACTTCTCAGTTCAATCTAACCTTTTTTTTAAATGCTTGTTTTGTCTGATCTAGAACCCCAAAATATTAAATTATAGAGTGAAAGCAGAGAAAAGCTCACAGCTGTAACTTGAGGCATTTTTTCTTAAATGAAAAACGATTGATCAGTTATCAGAATTTCTGTGTTTCACTTTCCACATAAAGCAGTCCTGACTCAAGGTCTGCTTACTAGCTTTTTGCCTGAGCTTCATCCGTATCACAGACAGAACTATTTGAAAATGAAGATTTATTTGAAGTGATTGTTTTATGATAGAATTATAAAGGTGGTTAAATATTTCATCGCTCAACAGCCTCGTAACTAATAAATATCACAGAAGAAAACTGACTAATCACTACTGACTTCATAGGGGTCAAAGGTCATCAACCAGAATGGGGAAAGTTCACTAAAGCATAATCCAGAAATAAAACCAGCAACTTAAGTAAGGTTTTTTTTCCTCAGACCATTTATTTATTTTGTTTTGTACAGTAAAGACAAACCCGGCGATGTTGACTTCTGAGGTTGCTGGTAAATATTTTCCCAGAAGCACCCAGTCGTTGGTTCAGAGCCTCAGCTGAAAGCTTTAGCTGGTGTCGTCCTCCCTCCCTTCACACTGACCTCCCCACATCAGACCTGTAGCTGTCCGGTGCAAACTGAACCACCAGACCTAGAGCTCGACCCCCCCCCCCCTTCCCCCCGACCTCCAGCCCCACTTACCTCCACCCGCTGCGAAGAGGAGGGCAGCCTTCACGCTGTCTCTGGAAGACTCGTGTGCTTTGTTTTTGTTCTTCATGTGTCAGTGACTGTGAACCGTATGTGTGTCTTTATTTTGATAAAACTATTTTTGTCTGTCTTTTGGTTGCCAGGGTGCCAGAGTCGTGGTTTCTCGCTCCTTCGCTGACTTCACCCCTCAGGCGACCTTTGACATCAAGGTGGGTTGAGACAAACTTCAAAAAAGAACAACAACGGAAGCTAAAAACTTTTTGTAAATGTGTTTTCTTCTCGCCGTCCCGGCCAGTAGAAATGCGACGTGCACCGCCTGGAGGAGGGTCCTCCGGTGAAGGCGGAGCTGACTCGGGATCAGGGCCTGCAGTATTACCGCGTCATGCAGACTGTGAGACGCATGGAGCTCAAAGCTGATCAACTCTACAAACAGAAGATCATCAGAGGCTTCTGTCACCTGTATGACGGACAGGTGAGAACTCGCAGGCGCATCACATGTTTTCTTTCCCACATTTTATGTCTGAGAGGAAGGCCTGACCACTACTGAACAGGAAAATACACTTTCTACAGTTTGACATTGAGAATCACATGGTTACTTACATTTTAATTGTTTTATACAATCTTTATTTACAGAATGTCTTGAAGAGAATCAGAGTGGAAAATTGTCTTTAGCTCTCCAAAACCATAAAAGCAGCATAAGAACATACAGCAACACAAAGAACAAACATGGTAACAAAACGCTAGTAAAAACATACAAATAACATATTTAAAATAAAGCATAAAACAAAAAATGGATGCATGCATTACTGCATTGATTTGCAGACAGTAGAAAAAAACAGTACCTACAGAAATTTGAAAAATACTTTGTACTTTATGTTTGACTTCTGGTAAATTACAACAAAGGAAAAAAAACCTGAATTATGTGTTGAAACATGTGAAAAGATGCAGACAAAGATATTTACTGCATTAGTAAACGTGCATCAGATTTGTTAAAGTATAGTTTAAATGAGAGCATAATAAAATGCTCTTCTCCTGCAGGAAGCGTGTGCAGCAGGCATCGAGGCAGCCATCAACCCCTCCGATCACCTGATTACTGCCTACCGCGCCCACGGATACACGTACACCCGCGGCGTCCCCATCAAAGAGATCCTGGCCGAGCTCACAGGTGAGAGAGACGGTCTGAAAAGATGAACAATGAATGTGTGGATGAATTGTACTTTCTTTTTCATTCATTTTCATTCTTAATCAGGTCGTAAAGGCGGTGTGGCCAAAGGAAAGGGGGGTTCAATGCACATGTATGCTCCAAATTTCTACGGCGGCAACGGCATCGTGGGAGCTCAGGTAAACGCCACACGAAAAACAAATATCAGCTGCTGTAAACATGGAGGTCCCCAGATTGAACAAATGTGTAGCGTAAAGTCACGATAAACCCTGTTTTTAAGACATGATTTAAAAGTGCTGGTTCATAACTCGGCTGTGAATTGTTCAGGTTCCTTTAGGAGCCGGCATCGCTCTGGCCTGCCAGTACCAAGGCAACAGTCAGGTGTGTGTCTCGCTCTACGGAGACGGCGCGGCCAATCAGGTAAACATCCTCCCAAAAAAAATAAACAGTCCCGCAATTAACTTGAATACACTTGCTGAACCCTGCTCTGGTCCAATCAGGGCCAGCTGTTCGAGGCCTTCAACATGGCCGCCCTGTGGAAGCTGCCGTGCATCTTCATCTGCGAGAACAACAAGTACGGCATGGGGACGTCGGTGGAGAGGGCCTCGGCCAGCACCGACTACTACAAGAGAGGAGACTTCATACCAGGAATCAGAGTGAGACAAATACTTTTTCCCCTCTTTAAGTGAACCGGAGATGTCTGTCAAACATCGGGGGGGTCCCGGGCGGTAGCTGCAGTGTTGCCTGTCGGCCGTACGCTGCAGCTGGCCTGTGAGGACCTAGACTATAACAGGAGGAGGCTGACAGCCCGTCCTGGCAGTTGCAGGTGTGAGCATGCACTCAGCTGTCTGATGCTCATGTATGATACTGCAGACAAACAACTTATCGGGAAAACGATCGATCGGTTATCAGTCTGATTCCTCTTCCAGGTTGCGGCCACATCTACACTATATCAGAGGTTTTTTTTGATCAATAGTAATGTATAAAACTGCTTGTAATGGGTTGTAGTTTTAATGTCCCTGCTTGTTTTGTGACGGTGTTTTCTTGTCTCGCAGGTGGACGGGATGGACGTCCTGTGTGTCAGAGAGGCCACAAAGTTTGCAGCAGACCACTGCAGATCTGGAAAGGTGAACTGAGCCTCTCCGTGTCACGACTTTATCTTGAAGCTGATCTCCTCGTAGCATTTATCTTCCATAACTTCCACAAACTGGAATTCCCTGAAGCATTTGTTGTTGGGAATCTGACTGCACTCTTATCCAGCGCAGTCATACAAAAGCTTCACATATTCAGAGTATAAAGATGGCAGACAGCTGTGAGGGATTTTGAGCGGTTTGGATGAGAAATTACTGTTTTTTGTTTTTCAGGGCCCCATTTTAATGGAGCTGCAGACCTACCGTTACCATGGACACAGCATGAGCGACCCAGGCGTCAGGTGAGTGACCTTTAACACTCTTCAATTACTTTATTCTGTTTCTATTATATTTCTTCACTGTCTAGGTCTGTCTTTCTTCACTGTTTTTTAAGTTGTCAGGTTGTTCTTTCACATCAGGTATCATGAATCAAATAAAAAAAAGAAAAAAACTTTTGCAGGGAGGTTTTTTTTTTTTTTTGGCTTTTCAATGAAAACCAGAGTTGTTTCATTGGTCCTAACTGTGACGTCACTTCCTGTAGCTACCGCACTCGTGAGGAGATCCAGGAAGTGCGCAGTAAGAGCGACCCCATCTCCTTGCTGAAAGAGCGCATGCTCAGTAACAACATGGCATCTGTAGAGGAGTTCAAGGTGAGGAAACCCAACACACTGTACAGAACAATCTGCTGTGAACTCCAGTAAGAACAGAACATTTAACCTGATTTAATCCCATTTATTAATGTGTAATGTGCTGTGCGTGATAGTGGCATTAACTTAGTTTTAGGGAGTTGTAGTTTCAGCTGACGCTTGTGGAAAGTGTGCGCTCTCCGGTCTGAAAACCCCGTCAGAATTTCTTGAGAAAATCTGCGTGGAGGTTGATGAGAAATAGTCGTGTTTGTCAGTAAAGGTGGAGGAGGTATCCTGGCCTAAATGGAAACCCTGAACCACAGAAGCACCTACGCATTAGTAAACGCTCACCTCTGACCCCCATATCGTTTCTTTTTTGACTTTCTGTCTTTATAGATGTTGAATAGGTGGCCCTAACTTTGCAAAACAAACTCCAACAACAAACTTTCAGTGCCTTGTTGTGCCTTGTCCAAAGAGGAGCAGAAATCGAATAATCTGAAGGTGATTAACTGACTTTAAAGCGTCACTAAACAGGAAACCAAGAACTACGACACAACCTTCATTTAGATGAAAGGGAAAAACTCTACATAAAAAAACGTATTTGTTTTCTTCCTTCTGTAAAGTAACTACAGTTATGGAAAGTGCTCTGAAGTCCCTTCGGTTTACTTGATGAGGTTTTGAAGGAGAAATGGAAACCCCTCTGTGTTGTGGAGCTGTAGAGATTAATGAGTCCTCTCCTCTCCTGTCAGGAAATCGACGTTGGGATCCGAAAGGAGGTGGAGGAGGCCGCTCAGTTCGCAACATCTGACCCGGAGCCGCCGCTGGAGGAGCTCTGCAACCACATCTTCAGCAACGACTCGCCGCTAGAGATCCGCGGGACGCACCCCTGGTCCAAGCTCAAGTCCGTCAGCTAGACCGCTCACATTCACACACTCCAAATATACAAATACACACCGACCTGCTAACCTTCATCACAAGTAGAGTCCTTTAACTGCACCGACACCATGACTTTTTAAAGAAATACCCAAAAATATTGAGCACCTCCTTCGATTTTTAGATCATTCCGCACCTTAATGGGACTCAGCTTCTCCCTGAAACTTGCCAGTGTTATTTATTTATAGTTTTATATAGATATATTTAAGATTTATTCTGTCTGTATGTGTGTTGTACACCTGACCAGTCTGTTATCATCGAGCCACCGCGTGCTGATGCAGATGTTTTGAAAATGAGTGATTGGCGCTCTGTGTACGTCACAGGTGGCTTTACAGCTTTTAAAGAACTGCAGCGACGCACAAGATACGCACAAAACTTATGCTTCCTGTTTTCCATTTAGTTTTTCCCAAATATACCACGTCTGTTACAAATCCCTCCACTTCCTAGTAGCATTTTTTTTTTTTTTTCCCCTGCTGTTTTCCAGCCTTTTAAATGTTCAACAATTCTGCTTTTAAGAAACCAGCAGCAACTTTGAAAAACCACTCGTGAATATTGAAATGTCACTTTCTCTCAAAACAATCACTTGAGTCTTTTAACTTCTCGGATCTCTTTGTTTAGTTTAAACATGTTGTACGATGCAGCAGGAAGAGATTCAGTGTCGGCAAGATGAGTCTGAAGCAGTGGTGGAAAGTAACAAAGTACATTTACTCCAGTACAAATTTAACGTAGTTGTACTTCTACTTCATAACATCGGAGAGGGAAATTGTGTTTTTTACTCCACTACATTTATTTGACAAATGTAGTTTCTAGTTACTTTATAGATTAAGATTTTGTGGAGAAAACGCATGAAGAGCTTATAAAATGATATATATATATAATTATAATTAAGCTTATTGGCAGTATATAAAGTAATTAGAGCTCTTTCACCAGCTGTAACATTAAAGTGATGAACACATAATGCATCTATAATCAATAATATAGTGTGTGTGTGTGTGTGTGTGTGTGTTCTGTAATGGGCCATAGTTGCAGAGTGAGTACTTTTACTACTTTAAGTATATTTTGATGCTTATACTTTTGTACTTTTACTTAAGTAAATTATCTGAGTACTTCTTCCACCACTTGTTTAAAGATATACTATATATTTATTAGGATTTCTGAATATTAATGACTGATCAGTGCTGTCAGAAAACACAAGTGAATTAAAGCCCCAAACTTCAATATTTTACATTCAGCAAAGATTTTTAGTGACTCTCAGGAAACTACTGAGCAGCACATCCCAACATTTACCAGCCACTTCATAAAAAACGCTGGAGGAAAGATTTGAGGGAACGATTCTCCTCCTCTGCTGGTAGATGGATACACTACAATATATTATTTTACAGTTTTTCTGGACACATTTAAATCTGCTTTGTGAGAATTATGTGACTGCAACATGTTAAGATGCATTTAAAATATGGAACAAGTATCTGTGTTTAATGTCTTTCATGGGAAAATCTGAGGGTGAAAAACAGCCAGTTTCTGTTACTGCCATTATTTACAAGAAAGTTTGTTACAGAAAAGAAGCTTTACTCGACTACTTGTGAGCGATGAACTGAGACTGTTGGGCTGTAAAATAAATGCATAATGAAAGCAGGAAGGTGAGGCTGTGTTTGTGTTTTCAGTTTCTTTATCTCATCAGTGGCAGTTTCTGCACAAGTCTGTAAAAAATGTAACATGTCAGCATTAAAGTTTGGAGTTTGAAACATGTTTCATGTTAAAGGTAAAATCAAGAGTTCACATACACATGAGCCTCAGATCAGTTCAGATAATAACAAATACTCCCAAATATTTAACTTAATCTTCAAATTCATGTCAAAGGGGACATTTGCAACCATGAGTCACGTACTTTATTTTCTACTCTGCTACAGTTCAGAGGGAAATATTCTTTTTACGTAAATGTTTATCTGACCGCTTTATTTTACTTCACAAATTAAGAGATTTATACAAGTAAAACTGAAAGATATTCATCAATTAATCCATTGACAGATAATTAACTGGCTGATTTAACTATTTTGGTTATCCATTTGTAATTTTTCATGTCAAAACAGTTCCAGCTTCTCAAATGTGCTGCTTTTCCTGATTATACTTATTTTGATTTAAGTAATTTTCAAGGCAGTACTTTCACTTGTAACAGAGTATTTTTACAGTACTTTTAGTACTTTTACTAAAGGATCTGAGTACTTCCTCCACCACTGTCCACTAGATGTCACTGCCAGGCTGTAAAATCAACTAATATTATTTATCGACAGTCATGGTAACCAAACATTACAGCTGAACAGTAATCAAATGGAAGAATTGTTACTATAATTTATAGGCGGTTAATGAAAATCTTCCCATTTACAGACAAACACTTAATTGTTGAGCATGTTTCCATCAAATTAACACTATTCAGAAATAAAATGTATTAGTAAATCACAGAAGTGCAACTTTATAAACATGAGTTTTTTGTAAACATCTAAAGAAAGACCAGCGGTGGAAGAATTACTCAGATCCTTAAGGAAAAGTACAGAAGTAACTTATCTTATATTAAAAGTGTCAAAAGTAAAAGTTGTGTCATTATGCAGAAGAATACTAGATTTTGTTATTATCACTAATGAAGACATGTAAGAGCATTTTACTGTTGTAGTTCATCAATGTGGATTCATTTTCTTTACATACAAACGTGTTCTTTATGTAAAAAGTCACTAATAAAGTGTCAAATAAATGCAGTACAGTATAAAGTAGCACATAATGGAAATACTCAGGTATTCTAGCACTGATTTGCTGACAGCACATTTCTAAAGGTTTAAAATTAACACTGAGGGAGTTTAAATGCAGGTAAAATCTTTAAAAACCATTAAAAAAACAAACAAATCTTTCTTCTCCTGAAGCAACAGAACCTGAAAGATTTACGAGCTGGTTATTTTCTGAATTAAATGAATTTATTATTATTATTCCTCGGGATCACGCGGACTTGACTCCACGCCTCCTGAGTGACGCAGGCGTGACGCGGCGGGCTGACGGACAGGTAAGCCGACACCGGCCGCCATATTGGGAAACAACGGAAGTGAGAGAGAGAGAGAGAGAGAGATAACCAACTGTGTGTGTGTGTGTTGAGTCAGTCAGTTTCCTGAAAAAGGGCGTCCTCCTCGCTGCTCTCTCATGTTTGTCTCTCCGGAGGAAGGGGCGGACTCAGCGCCGCGGCAGATCCGGAATTAGAAGGTGTTCGCTCGGCTCGGCGCGGTCGGTCGGTCGGTCGGTGGTGGTGGGGCTCCGCGGCGGTTCGGTGAGGCAACAGGAAACAGAGGCGGGAACCAGCTAAACATTATAATAATTATTATAATTTAAAACATACAATAAAAACATTTTAAAACCGGGGGAGAGAAGCCGGGTGGAGTGAAAGTGTCGAGTGAAGGAGGGACGACAAACCGCGGCAGGAAAGAGGAATAAAAGAAGAAGAAGAAGAGAGAAAAGTAGAAGAAGAAGAAGAAGAAGAAGAAGAAGAAGAAGATGCCTCTGGCTCAGCTGGCAGATCCGTGGCAGAAGATGCCCCTGGGGGGGACGGCTGGAGAGGTGAGACACACACACACACACACACACACACACACACACTCTGTACACAGGTAACACACACTCACCTCTCAGGGCTCACCTGGCGCACCTGAGACTCACTGTCACATCCCCGCCGGCAGCCTGAGAGGATCCCTGCCGGCAGCCTGAGAGGATCCCTGAGAGGATCCCTGAGAGGATCCCTGCCGGCAGCCTGAGAGGATCCCTGAGAGGATCCCTGCCGGCAGCCTGAGAGGATCCCTGAGAGGATCCCTGAGAGGATCCTGAGGGCTCAAAGCTGCTGTCAGACTGTGGAAGAATGAGACCACCGCTGTGTGACTGTCAGACACTGTTCATTTACTGTCACATTTTTGTACTTTAGACTTTTTCTTTGCACATATTCAAATATTCTGTAAAAACAACAACAAAGGGGCATATAATGATTAAAAGCGCCTTAAATTCCCTCTCAAGTCCAGAGCTGAAGCGATTAGTAGATTAATCAATCTATCAATTAGTTGACTCAGGTCACTATTGAGTGTTAGACTTACTAACATACTACAACACCCTCTTATTGTTCCCTTTTAAGTGTTAAAGTACTGTTACACGCCACACAAATATAATAATAAAGCATCAGATCTCTATAAACCACAATGAAGTCTATAAATATAGAGGCCATAAAGTGCATTAACAGGACAATACAGCACCACGAATGCTCTGTAAGTGCTCCGTGAAAGCACATGAAATGATACAATATGTGATTAAGTTGTCAATTCACATTACAGTGACACTAAATTAGATTTAAAAACACCACAAACAGAAACACAAACATACTATAATACTGTCTACAAGCAGTGTGCTGGAGATGCAAGTACCATAAAGTACCATAATGTCACTAAAATCTACCAAATATGTGCTAAGATCTCTATAGGAATATATAATTATACTTTATTTGCATTATCAATTACTCTGCAGATTGCTTCGTGTTATTGGTTAATTGTGTAGTCTCTAAAATTTTGGAAAATAGTGAAAAAATGCTCATCACAATTTCCAAAAAGTGTCCGGTGATGTCTTCAAATGTCCAAAACCCAAAGATTATTTATTTACCTTCATACAAGACAAAAAAGGAAGCAAATTTTCGTAATTTAGGGGCTGGAAACAGATCATTTCTTTAGATTTTTGCTAGAAAAGTGACTAAAATCATTCAGCAATTATCAAAGCAGCTGGGGATCTATTTTGACAGTAAGGTCAATACTGGGTAACACTAATGTGCAGGCAAGCGTGTGAAAGGCTTTGTAGTGGTTTTGATTTGATTTTTGGGAGGATTTATTATAAATAGAGGCAAATAGGCAAAGCCAAAGTGTGGGATTGTTCTACAGAAAAAGGGCTTTTGTCTCCAAAACTGAGATACAAGACTGAAACAAAAACAGCTCCTGTGTGTTTTTTTTTTTTTCTTCCTTCTTACAAATGTTTGAATCTTGATAAAGAGCAGGAGGCGGTGCCACTGCGACCGCATGATTCAGGAAGAGCTTACGTCTGTGTGTGTGTGTGTGTGTGTGTGTGTGTGTGTGTGTGTGTGTGTGTGTCCACTTCCTGTATGAGGTGTCACAAGGGCTGCATGGAGAAATAGGGTGTGTGTGTGTCACTCTGTAGGCAGATCGTGAATAATCAAACCTGATTCACGATAGGCTCAAACTGAAAAATGCACTGAGTCACAGCCAGCTTCTCTTTTTTTTTTCGCTCCTTCGCCTCCTAACAAGCTCGTACCTGCTCACTCGACCTCTTTTCACCTCACCGTCAGCCCTACAGGAACGTAGGTGATGCTCTGCTCAATGAAACTGACCTTTGACCCTCAAGTAACACCTCTTAAGCCTTTTTCGGCGTGCGGAGATGCATTTGATAGCTGAGTGTTTTGAAGTTTTTTTTTTCTAGGCCCCCACAGCACAAAACACATAACACTTATGCACACAAAGGAGCGAGAGGGGAAGTTGTGGAATGAAGAAAAGACGCTTCTGTAGGATTTTCGCCCTAAAGACAAGATCATTCAACGCACACACACACACAAAGAGCAGAGAGGGGATGCACTTGTCTGCTGAAATGCGGAAACAAAGATGAGTGCAATTCAAGATGGCTGCAGCAATGAATCTGCAGGCCTCAATGTTTTCTTACTACATGAATAAGGTGCATTAGAAAAGCTGGGTAAAAATGGCAACATTTGATAAAGAATGTCCTTTAGGGCTGCAACCAATTATTATTGTCGTTATCAATTAATTGTTTTGTGTCAGGAAATAACAGAAAATGGCAATTATAATTTCCGAGAGCGCAAGGTGATGCTTTGAAATTGCTTATTTTATCCAACCGACTGTCCAAACACTTAAAACATTGAAAGAAAATCATCAAATCCTCACATTTTAGAAGGCAGAACCACTACATTTCTGCCCCTTTTGCTTGAAAAGTAGCTGAAACTATGTCAGAATAGTTGCTGATCAATGTTCTTAATCAATTATTGGATTGACTGAAAAAATTAAAGTGCAACTATTTTGATAATAAATTAATTTAATTTTTTCGCCAATCCAAGCATCTCATGTGAAGACTTCGATTCGTGAACAAAGTGTCTGGCAAATGAATCGATGAAGAACATAATTGTAAGTTGCCGCTCTAGTTCAGAAAAATTAGAACAAACTCTCTTTCCAGAAGCAATTTTCTGGTTACCCTGGATAATCCGCAGATTGTGCTGTGTTCAGGTGTTTTCAGTTTAATCCGGATATTGGCATCCATCTCCCAATAAGATCCAAACTGTGATTCAAAGAATCTGGAGTTTGATTCAATTTGATTAGATTAAGTTACATCAGATAAATACCAATATTACGTAAGTATGAAATCGCTTCTCCGAGTTTACCCTGGGAACTTCATTTCTTTATATTCCACAAGTAAGTGTCTGTTATTTACAAGATTCAAGAAAGGATTTATTGTCATTCTTTCAATATTCAGCCCTCAGTGTCTCCATGGACACAATAAAGAAACAAAACAGGTGCATTATTTACATTATACATTATGTTTTTGACTCAAAATAAAATTTTTATGCACATTCAATATCTTGATTTCCCCAATTTAGACATTTTAATAGTTAATATTAACTGTACAACTGTACGTGATGTTTTAATGTAAAATTCACTTCCATTGTGGTTGGATCTCAGGCAGGAATAAATGTCCTCCGTACAGTCCTTTTTAACCCAGTAATACCCTTATGCCCATATATCCATTGACAGTATTATTGGCCGCTGTAATTCAAATCTAAGACATGGGGGTCAAAGTCCACAGTCCTCTTTCTGTGCAAACATGCCTTCAAAAGTTCAGCCGAACCGAATATGAGACTTCAACAGTCTTATTAGTCAAACTCAAACGGGTGTTTTTCAGTGCTGTAGCTCTGTGTTTCCCTGGACAGTTTCGTGGACTGTTGGAGGAACAGTTACACGAGCAGGAAGCTGTGCAGTAAAATTAATTCAGCAGATACTGACATGATTTGACTAAATGCTGCTGAAGCCTGATTTCGCCCTCCACGTGTTTCTTTGAGGTTGCATTAAGAAGAGATCGCTTCATGACCGCTATGGATGGGAGGAACAGTTACAGCGACTAATGAATTAAGCTCTTTAAAAGCACATATGGCATGCGAGTGTCAACACGAAGCCACAGATGAGCCCATACAGCAGCGTCACTTCTGTTGAGCCGGGCTGCACCGTGTTTGTGGACATGTTTGCCAGCTCTGCATATTATTTGCGCGTCGATATCCGATTACAACGTGGGCAGACTCAAGAAATGCAAAGCCGTGTGATCAGATGTCATTTATCCAGATACAGATCGCATGTTAATAGGGCAAAAAAGGCCTGAAGAAAAGCATTTGAATAACAGACACAAAGTAGTCCCTACTTCAAAAACGAAAGCCCCAGTTTGCATTGAAAATCGCACTCTTGCTCTGAGTCATAACTCAGTCAAATCTGAGCACAGACATGGTACATATATTTATTTTTTTATTCACTGTGACTTAAATGTCCAGAGGATATTGTTATCTCCATATAAACCAATTCTTAAATCCAATTAGAAATCCTAGAAAAAAGACGCTGCTCATAACTGCAGTACTTGCCTGAGAATCATTAAGTTTTTAGGTTTTCTTCAGTGTTAAAGTAATCCAGTGAAAGTTGTCTGTTCATCCGTGAGTACACTGCAGACAGGACTTTTAATAGTGCCAATTTGTCATAATATAAACAAATATAGGCTTTAAAAACCCCATGGTGACCTTATACTTCCTGTTTATATCCTCCAAAGCCCCCAAATTATGGGAACTGTAGTTCCAAAACTTAGAGCGCGATTATCCCCCAAATCTAAGTGAGACAAAGTATCATTACAGTCAGTGGTTCTTATATTTCTTCATATACTTAATATTTGCGATGCAGTTGGCTCAGTCTTGTCTGATGGGGGTCCCACAGTGTCCTCAGAGACTCTCTCCCCTCTTCCTCTCCATCTCCAGCCCTGTCCTCTCCGTCACCTTTCATCTGCTCATCTTTCTCATCATAATCCATCACTCCTCCTGTCTGCCATCCGTCTCCTCCCGCTCGCTCTCCCCTTTCCTCCTCCCCTCCCTCTCTCACCCTGCCGTGCAGATTCAGGCTTATCCTTCCGTTGCTGCACTTACCGGCAAAGTAAATAATCACCGTAATCGCTTTTATTGTTATTATTGTTTTTGTCGGGCAGTAGTATCAGTGCTATCAGTGTCTAAATCACAGCTGCTGTTCCAGCAGGGAAGCAGACAGGCTGCTAATCTGCCTTACGTAATGCTAATTCATATCTGTTGTTGTTGTTTTTGTTTTTCCTTTTGGCCGAGCAGACGAGGTAAAAGCGGTTCGGAGTTTGGTGGCCCTGCTGATAAATCTCACGCTGTGACCGTCTGTGGACTTTTTTATATTTTAATTTGAACTCTTCCTCCGTCATAGGGAGCAGGAGGGAGATGATGAGAGGGTTTTACTTTATTTATTTTTCAGAATAAAAGAGGCCTACTCATTGAGTGCCCCGCTTCACCTCTGAATGCTCGGTAGCACAAAATAAATACAAACCAGGAATGTAAGCAGCAGAAGTCCTTGATGTGACAAACAAAGGAGTTTTGTTCTCTACTGTACAAACAGTGCAGGTTCGGCTGCTAACAGGTTAATGTTTGGAATAAAGCCGCTGATACCTGATAACTTGATACAATTACTTTTAACTTTAAATTAGACTTTTACCTCGTCAGTTTTCATAGTTTCCACAAACCACACTGATAATACTGACAGGTGAGTGACCAACAGACCTAGAATGTCTTAGTGAGAACAGATTTAATGCTTCTCGACGTAGATTCATCTTTACACACGTCACAAACAGCACGAGAGGATGTTTAATTTCTACAGTAACAAGCATCTGCGTTCATTATGTTCTTGTCCTCATTTATTGTTTGTAGTGTTTCCTTGACTGCCTCACCCATCTATATCGCTGGTCGTTTGGCAGGTGTTCTTCTGGGAATAGGTTGTACATTTCAAATACATTGTTTTTACCCATTTTCACCAAAAACATCAGTTTAAAGAAATGTCTCATGTCTGTATGAAAATCCACCTACTAGCACCTCTAAAGCTCAATAATTAACACGCTATATTTCATTTGTTTGATCCGTACAAACACAAGTGTCACTGTAGCTTCATACTTAGTTCATAGACATAAGAGTAGTATTGATCATCAAATCTAACTCTTGGCAAGAAAGCCAATAAGTGTATTAACCCAAATGTAGTACTTTAGTACTTTAAAGATTTTAATTTAGATATTATTCCACATTCCACTGATTCTGTTAATTTCAGCAAGCAGCTTGCAGACTGTAAATGTTTGTCTTATTTTTTTAATTTAATTGAACTTTAGTCTTATAAGAAAATAGTCCCTGCTCCTAATCGCACTATTACACGACTATAATATTTATATTTTACAGTAAAACTAGAAGTCATGTAACCTTCACAGATGAACGTGGTGTCTGATAAAAGCCTGAGCAGTGAGTTACGTGGGGGTGTTTTTCAGTTGCCACGGCAGGCTGTTGTTCAGGTGAACATGTTTCAACCTGAAGCTGCCTGGCAGGATCTCACCGGGATCCGGGGGCTAATCACCACGTTTACAGTGTCACCGCTGTGTATCAGGTGTGTGTCTGTTAACGCGTGACGTCTCTCTCTTTGTTTGTGTGATTACAGGACGTACATCACGACTCCGAGGACTTGGTGGGCGAGGACGAGTCGATGCCTTCCTGCGCCGTAAGTCCGCCTCCCGTTCCTTTGGGTTTCATGTTCACATCAGACAGAGATGAGGCTCCAGATTGTGTTTGGAGGTTTCTGTTAGTCTTGCCTGACATTTAGTGGGCTTCAGTTGTAAACACAGCGAGCGCTCTGTTTGTACTGACAACAGTGTAACACTTTGAACTCGGTGATAGCAGCTGTCTCTATGCGTGTGTGTGTGTGTGTGTGTGTGTGTGTGTGTGTGTGTGTGTGTGTGTGTGTGTGTGTGTGTGTGTGTGTGTGTGTGTGTGTGTGTGTGTGTGTGAGCTGCAGATATGCATTCATGAGTTTGAACTGTTCCTATTGACGAGTAAACAACCCTTCCGGTCATTTGTACATCCACACGTGTGCAACCTCGTGTGTGTGTGTGTGTGTGTGTGTGTGTGTGTGTGTGATTTTCAGTTGCATTCACACAAAGCTCAGTTTTGCTCTTTGATGATATTTCCACTGTTTGAGAAAACTGACGCCTACTCCTGCAGGATAATTGCTGGTATGAAAGTGAAGCGTAGTGTGGCTCACTATTAAAGCCGTGAGTCATCTTTTAAAGCAAAAAAAAAAGTTCAGATCCTCCGCTCTGCTCGATATCATCATTTATTTGCAATGTTCGCCACGTTCCAGGAGTTATTTTGGGATTACATGTTGTAATTTACTCTTACAGGGTAAACCCTCTTTCCCTCAGCTTGCATCATACGCGTCGTCTTCAGCCACTTCCTGTGTCCCAGTTCCAAACTGTACGCAAACTTTATTTTGCAAGAGAAGAGCTACTCTGGAGGCATTCACTGTCTGTAAACAAACTCACTTTTGTATATGTGTTTAGAGGAGCTTTTCAGATATTTTTATCAGTGGATGGGTAGATTGTCCAAATTTTCCAATATTTTCTTACATGCATTGGTGCCTTTTTGTTATATTATTAATGAAGATACTAAGCACATACATTGTAAAGCATTTTTTATAAAGGTTATTTTCCATCCTTATGTGATCATTTATTTTTTTCTATATTTCGTTTTATCTACTTATTTGACAGTAATTTGACATAACATCTATTACTACACACCTTGCATCTTTTTCTGTTATTGTGAAATGGTACAGCATCTATTTGTTCTGCTTACTAAAATACTACACCTCATACTTTATAGTGTTCGCAAGTAGGTTAACACCATCCGATGTGACAACGCTACCTAATTTCCTCCTACATACTGGTTTGGATTGGTTTAATTTTGTCATCAACAACCTACACACTTGTCCAAAAAGGAAGAAAATCTAAGATACAAATTTAATCCAACATGGGACCTGGACATGCAGAGACAATAAGTATAAAATTAAAAACAATAAAACTGTAAAAGGCATCTAACACCTACAAAGTGCTATATACTCATTTTATACTGTTTGTATTACGTCAAACAAACTGTGATTTATAAGCTAAGTTACCAAGAGAAGTCAAATATTTTTCCCAGAGATTTAATACTTTGTGTTTCTCCCTCGAGCTGTCCCACCTCCATCGCAGTTGTCTGTTTTATTTGTGCATTGCATTGTGGGACAGCAGTGTCCATATACTGTACCTAATGTTATGGCTTTTCCAGTTTAAACATACCACAGCTCAAACCCTGCAGAGAAATATGAATACACGGCTGTAATACGATCTCAAGTCTCCCAGAACGCCTTTTAAACCATCTTTAGATAAACTAAGCTGTCGCTGTCGCTGTCAGTCGCGAGCGTACGATGAGTCAGCCTCACCTCCACCCTCCAGTTCAGTCCGTCTGTAACTCTGAATTCATTTGTCCGTGCGAGCTGTCGGTAGTCTGGACCTGTCTGATAATCTGATATCTTTGTCAGATTGAGCTCTGACCGACAGAGATCTGAAGCAAATTAAATTTTGATCCCGACTGATGGATTTGTCTCCACCTGTTTATCCAGAGGTGGTGTTTTTGTGGGGTTTATTTTAATGAAACACAAAGCTGTTTAATGTCTCTCCGCCAGCTAATCTCAGGGCTGATTCTTTATCCCTCGATTTAGGAGACAGTAGCAGAAGCAGCAGTTCAGTGTGATGCTGGAGCTGAGCACACTGGCTGACTGAGGGCAAATTTGCTTAACATTTGAATATTAATTGCAGTATTTTCATCATACTGACACAGTTGTTTCAGGAGTCAATTGACTGTGCAGTTTTTCTATTATTCTGTATCTTGACAAGAATTTGAATTTTCAATTATAATGCTAAAATAAGCTTTGATACTTTCCCTGTGTATCGCTGTTTTATTGATAATGTGTTTTATAGTATATTATCAATCCGACATGGATAGAAATGTTGTGGTTGCTTCCCAACCTGGCAACACAGAGGAGTGAGCAGTGGTTCCCAACATGGGGGGTCGGGCCTCCAAAAGGTCAGATCTGATGGGGAAAAGTTGCTCGCTCGGTCGACCACTTTGGTCCAGACTGAACATTTAGTTTAGATTGACTTTCAGGATGAATCCTGCTGCCTTTTTGTGATCCTCTGACTTTTCCTCTAGTGACACCATGAGGTAAACTTTTGAGGTTTTGAGTGAAATGTCTCTACAACTATTGGATGGATTACCATGAAATTTAGTACAGGATGAATTCTAATAACTTTGATCGTTGATCTCTTAACTTTTCAGGCACCATCGTCAGGTCTAAATTTCACTTTGTCCAATAAGGTTTACGATCAAATTCCTGCAAAACTAATGACATTCCCATCAGCCTGTGTTTAGTGCGACCACGGTAAACCTCACCTGCTCAACATGAGCACGTTGGAATTGTTAGTGTGCTGGTGTTTGTTTTTATCTCAAAGCACCACTGTTCAGCCTCACAAAGCCGTTTTTACTATGAAATACTGCACATACTTTGTTTTATTCAAATTAAACAATCTGAGGAAGGAATATCGCTCTTTAATTGGATCACACACAGCTCAGGGACTTACTCAACCTTGGACAAAGTGGTCGTGAGCTGATATTACTTCACTTCAAAGCGTTTTCAATCCATAACGGCCGGGAATCACCAGTCAACAGCCTGATGTCTCCACTTGAATAAAGCAGAATTTGACTTCGCTCTCAGAGGGTCTTCCTGGTTGCAAACTGTGTGTGTGTGTGTGTGTGTGTGTGTGTGTGTGTGTCGGCGGCAGGCAGGCAGGGCAGCTGCAGGCATTGATTTTTTTAAATGCAGAGGAGATGGCTTATGGATCTACTGTCTGGGAAGAGCTGAGCACTCATTACCTCACTCTCCAAAGACTGCAGCACACACACACACACACAGGAACACACACACAGGAACACACACACAGGAACACACACACACAGGAACACACCCCATAGAATCTCTAAGGCAAGAAGCGAATGTGAAAATGGTTTGGACGTCACATCATGTGTGAGGATGAATATATTGCAAAGCTGTTAATGAGTGACTTCGACTGTTCCACTGGTTCAGCTGAGTGTGAACGTGTGAAACTTCTGTGTGTGTGTGTGTGTGTGTGTGTCTTAGGTTAAATCGGGGTAATGAGGCAGCTTTTTCTCTGTGTCACGCTGCTGAAAGTCTTATGTGCCTCTTTTCCACTGAGCGGTGCGACTCAGCTCGGCTCGATCCCGCTCGCTGTTCTTTTTTGGGTTTCCACTGGCAAAAGTTGTGACTGGTACCTGGTACTTTTTTTGATGTCACTTCCGATATCACCTCAACTCCAAGCGAGCTGACTGTCTGCAGGGAAAACAAAGTTTAGAAAAGTACCTGGTGTCGAGTCGTACGATGCAGTGAAAATATGGCACTGATATAACTACTTCTATACTTGTGAGGACCCTCGTTGATATAATACATTCAATAACCCAGAGATGGAACCATTGATCAATTAGTCGATCGTCAGAAGAATTATCGACTGTTTAGGTAGTCGAATTTTAAGCAAATCTGACAAACATTTACTGGTTCCAGCTTCTTAGATGTGAGGATTTGATGCTTTTCTTTGTCATACTTGATAGTAAACTGAATATTTTTGGGTTTTTCAGATGAAAATATAATTTGACAACTTCAAATTTGACCATAAGAATTATAATTATAAACATAAAACATTTAATTTATCACCTTTTTCATACATTTTATAGACAAAACAATTAGATACTTTTGCATGTTGGGTTAAGACAAACAGCACCATAAGGTACCGAGAATGGTAATTGATTAGTCGAGAATATAATGGCCAAATAAATTGATAATGAAAATGATCATTACATTCAGACCCAACACAAGTTGAACCTTCTCCTTAAAAACAAGTTCCTTGAAGAAGTCCTCACAGAACTAGATGTACAACAGCACACACACACACACACACACACACACACACACACACACACTCACACTCAGACACCTACATCAGAGCACAGACACGTTCAGGTCTGATGCTCATTGTTGAGTCGATAACACGTACGTCATCGCTGTTCGGATATGACTACGAGATGACAACACATTCACTTCACATACTGGCGGCACACACACGTGCACACACGCACACACACACACACACACACACACACACACAAACACACACTATGATGCCCCCAGCGAGGCAGAAAATGGTTTCCAGACAGCGTTATGAACATCGCTGCTCTCTGAGGGACCAACGAACATCTGCTGCTGCTCAGCTCTGTGTGTCTGTGTGTGTGTGTGTCTGTGTCTGTGTCTGTCTGTGTGTGTGTGTGTGTGTGTGCGTGTTGAACAGACAGTATCATGTTTGGGCCCAGGATGAGGTCATTCATTCGCTGACCACCGACTCAAACCCCGACACACACACAACCAACCACCAGGTTCATAGTTATGAGTATGTTTGTCTTTAAATGTCAGTTTCACTTTAGATGCTTTAATTTACTTTTTATGTTTTGCCAACGTGCAGAAAATTCGCCTAATGAGGTCAGTTTTCTTTTTAACAATGGATGACCAAATTTGAAATGTCTGCTGAGAATCGATTGACTACAAGTAACCAGATATTACAGTTTGATGTTGTAGATGCAACATGAAGCATTATTTTGCAGCTGTATCACCTGTTCTTGGCCTCAAATGTAACCTGAAACTGATGTTAGTGGATCATTTAGGAGAAATTATAACATTTTAAGCTACAATTGTCAAAAATTGAGAGCTGAAGGTGTCCACAAATTGTGTTTTTCCAAGATATTCAGTTTAAAATGTTACAATAAAGAGCCACTGCTAATGTGAAAACAGCATATTACATTTTATGACATACAATATTTGCCTTGATTTACATCGATGACTGAAACGTTTCCGTCTGCGAACCAGCTTCCTTGAAAAAACCCTGAAATTGAATCATCAACTTATTATTTCAGCCTTTAGTGAACAGCTGTCACGTTTTTTTTCTTGGATAAAAACAAAATCCAGAGTACAGATCAGTGGTAGCTCAGTGAGTAATGAGCGAGTCGCCTCTCTGACTTCGGCTCAGTTTGTGCAACAGCACGATGAGCCGAACATCTGGAGGAGGCGCTGGTCGTGTTTTATGGCTGACCCGAAGAGTCCGGCGGCAAGAAGAGACGAAAAAGAAAAGATAACACATCATGCAGTTTGCAGTAGACAGGCTGAGTCCATATGTTTGGACATTCATGTGACGAGTGCATGTTTGCCTGAGTTGACGGCACTGAAACTGTGAATGAGTCATTCAACACTTTCAATATTACGCTGCCTTCAGGTGCTTGTCACAATTATTATTAAATTAAATTAAATTAAATTAATCCAGGGTTGGTTTTCAGAGTGTGAACGAACAAACCTATTTCTGATCGTTAGACCCTCGTTGATGAATTGGGACACACAGTTTATTAGTTAGTTTAGTTTATTACAGGATATATTGTTGTTTAATTGGAGAAAGTGATGTTTTTATGATTTAAATAGACACTCTGCTGTGTATTGTAACTTGATTACTTTTACAGTAAACGTTCTCTTTAAAAACGACCACAATGACACAGAAAGTTGTGGTGGAAAGTGAGTAAAAGTACTGTAGTTATGCTTCTACTTCACTACATTTCAGAGAAAAATATTGTATTTTTTTACTGCACCACATTTGTATGACAATCTATAGTTACTAATTACTTTTCTGATTAAAATTTTACAGGCGAAACATGTGAGTATCTTATAAAATATGATGCGGTGCTTCACTGTTACACCAACAACCTAAGATTCACTACACATTGACAAATTACAACATTAAGCAATAATATCCAATAATACAAGGTGTTATTATTATATTATTAGTGTGTCTGAACGATAAATGTTATGTTAAGGACATTTTGCTGATAACACTTTTGTATGGAGGGCTCGTAATGAAGTGCTTTGAGTCTATGTTCATATATATGTTAATTTCACAGCATTAGCAGCACTGTGATGGTGTCCTGCTGGCAGAACAGTCGATGATTGAAGGTTATATTTAAAGTGTCTTTACCTTTGATTATCCTACAGGTGTCCATATTGCAAAGATAAAAGGTGTCTGTAGCTCAGCCGGCTCGTTTCTTGAGCTCGTTTCGTCTGACAAATTGTCCAAAACCCAGAGATATTTAATCGATGATATGAAATGATCACATGCACGTCGAGTTCAGTAAAAACAGCTTTTCTACTTAAAACATGCAGAGGCTGGACGTCGGTTTGTGCCGGCTAAAGCAGGCTAATGTAATATAAAGTCAGTGGTGAACACACACACACACACACACACACACACACACACACAAACTGCAGCTGCAAACACACAGTAAAGTGTGTAGATGTGGACCCTCATTTCCCCCTTTCAGCCTATTTTTCCTGACAGATTACTAAAGGAAGATTTAATTATTCATTATTCCCCAAGAAAAAGGCCTTGATCACAAATGTAATGAATTTCAGATTCAATAAATCATCACATGACCTCCCGTGTGTGTGTGTGTGTGTGTGTGTGTGTGTGTGTGTGTGTGTGTGTGGTGCTCGTTGGCAGATGGTGTTTAATCTTCTCTGGCCATCTGGACTGACTTTCTCTGGCGTCTTTTAAACGCCCACACACACAAACACATGGCACTCTACTCTCTTATTCAACATGCTCAGGTGTGTGTGTGTGATTTTGTGTGTTTTCCCGTGTGTGTGTGTGTGTGTGTGTGTGTGTGTGTGTGTGTGAGGGATCAGATAGACGAGACATTCCTTGGAAACAACTCATCCACTTACGGTTAAATGGTCACAACCTCTGAACTTGGATTAAGAAGCAGTCGACTCTGTTGTTCTGTGTGTGTGCGTGTGTGTGTGTGTGTGTGTGTGTGTGTGTGTGTGTCCAGACAAGTGCAGAAAAACAAAAGGAGTCCGTTTGGGACATTTTGTGAGTTCTCATTTTGTAAAGGAGCTATTTTAGTGTTTGGGTTCAGCACTTAGCGGTTATTTGTGTGCATCAGTGGTCATCCTGTGTGTGTGTGTGTGTGTGTGTGTGTGTGTGTGTGTGTGTGTGCGCGTGCGTGCTCAGGCCTAAACACCTAAAATGGAAACCTCGGCCCCACCCACACTGGCTAGAGTGGTTATTGATGGATACAGAGAGGCGGGGGATATTGATTGATAGGAAGAGGCATAAAGCGAGGGAGGTAAACCGTGTGTGTGTGTGTGTGTCTGTGTGTAGTTGTGTATTTGTGTGTATTAGTGAGAGGATGCAGATGATAAGCGAAGAAGTTTTTCTTGTCCTCCCAGTTTAGTTTCTGTCAGGATCAGTTGGTACATTCTTCTGTGGTAATGGGAAGGGTCAGTGTGTGTGTGTGTGTGTGTGTGTGTGTGTGTGTGTGTGTGTGTGTGTGTGTGTGTGTGTGTGTGTGTGTGTGTGTGTGTGTGTGTGTGTGTGTGTGTGTGTGTGCGTGTGACAGCTCTGGGCCTCGGCGTCTGTGTTGTGAACGAGGCATTGTGGGTATTGCCATTGTGAGGTCATGGGTTGATGATGTAATCTGTGTAACCCGGCGCCGCTTTTCCTGAACGCAGCTCTCTCTCCAGGAACAGACCAATCACAGAGCAGGAACACACACACACACACACACACACACACACACACACACACACACACACACACACACACAGATGCACTAACATTGTTATACTTGTGAGGACCCTCATGGATGGCCTACACTTATTTCCTGCCCCTCATCCTCCTCTAAACTCAACTATTACTGATACTAACAACTATTTCCATGATCATGAATCTGTTAATATTTCCCCCGATTAATCAATTATTAATTTAGAATATAAAAGGACAAAAGCTAAATTCACATTAAAGATTGCATAAATGTTGTGTTAAATGCTTGTTAATTCACCAGTAAATACTCTGAAGGAAAAGCAGAAACAAGTTTATCAACTTTTATATTTGAGAGAAATCGAGCTGAAACACTTGATTGATCAACAGAAATTTGATCAGCAGCTGTTTTGATAATTGTTTAATCATTGCAGTCATTTTTCAAGCAAAAATGTAAAAAAAACCTGTGAGGATTTGCTCCTTTTTTATCTGTAAACTGAACTTTTAGACATTTCTTGCACCAAACTACACAAAATAATCAACAGAATAATCCTTAATAAAAATAATTGTTTGTTGCAGGCCCTGAAATAAAGTTTGTTAATCAAGTTGTTCCAGTAAAGGTAAATTAAAGATACATTTTGGTCTAATTAGAGCTCCAGGACCCATTTGTTGGCGCAGGTGCCACAACTGAAATAAAGGTAAAATGTTCAGATATTATAACAAACGCATTAGGACTATTATCCTCCGCAAACATCCCCCAAAGAGACTCAGAGTGGTTTCTGTTTTCCACTTCAGCAATTTAGTTGCAGCAAAAATAGGAACACAACACACTCAGACTGTGTTGGTGAAAATCAGCTTCCTGTTGTTGTGGGATTGATGATGAGGAAATGATGAAGCACAGTGATAAAATAAGAAAAATAACCGATATCTGATATGATTCAAGCAAGAAAACATCCACACTGATTTAATCCTGTCAGGGAGGGAGGAGGAGGAGGAGCAGGAGGAGGAGGAGCAGGAGGAGGAGGAACTGATTGGGAGTTTCTCTGTATGTGAGAGAGAGAGAGAGAGAGAGAGAGAGAGACTCCCCCACTGTAATATCTACCTGACCCGAGCTGGAATTTAGCATGGAGACTTGAAACCTCCTCCTCCTCCTCCTCCTCCTCCTCCTCCTCCTCCTCCTCCTCCTCCTCTTCCTCCTCACTGTCTCCTGTGGAATTTCATGTCCGACACTCTCTGGTCTTCCCCTCGTTTCAGGATCAGCACTCACACTCTCACATATCATCTTTTTATTTATTTTCCTCGGTCCTTTGATTCATCGTGGCCTTTCCTTTACTTTCTCCCCCTCCTCCTCTCTCCTCTACTTTTCTTTCCTTTTCTTTTCTTTCTCTCCTTTTTTTCTTCGTCACTTATTTTTTCTCTCTTCCCATTTCCTTTTGCTTCCTTTTCTCTTTCCTCCTAATCTCCTTTCCTCTTTCCTTTCCCTTTGTGTCGTCTTCTCTAGACTCCTTTCATCTTTCCCTTCCTTTCGTCTCCTCTCCTTTCATTTCCCTTCCTCTCCCTTTGTTTCCTCTCCTCCCCTATTTTCTTGGATCTTCAGGCATTTTTGTTTGATTGTGGTCTCCCTGCCGACCGGTTATCGTGTTAGTGTGTTGTGTTGATTACACAGACGATGCATTAACAGACCTGTGGGAAATCACAGCGCTCTGTCTCACGGGCGCCACACAGTATTTGGAACGGTTAATATTATACGATGCTCAGTGCAAACAACAGACGAAGTTGTGGATGAAGTTTGTCTCGTCCGCAGCCTTCCTGCCTGTCCCACAGGCACATGGGCTGTGTGTGTGTGTGTGTGTGTGGGGGGGGTAGCTGGGGGGGGGGGGGGGGGGGTAGCTGGGGGGGGTAGCTGGCGGGAGGGCCTCCAAGGACAGATGTGTGCCTTCCTGTGCAGATGTTGTTGCCAGGGAAACAATGACAGGACATGCTTTAATCGCCACGATGAACAGCTGGAGGGCCTTCCTGTGTGTGTGTGTGTGTGTGTGTGTGTGTGTGTGTGTTTGTGTGTTTCCTTCGGCGTTGTGTGCTGTGACAAGTTCGTCAGTTAGTCTGAGCGGCGTTGTGACAGGAGAGGAGCACGATGAAGACTCTTTTATTTCACGTTAGGAGCAGACAATTTCAGGTACAAATTACTCACACACACTCACACACACTCACACACACTCACACACACACCATGCAGAGATATAGACTGTTATTACAGATTGTGATTTGCTGTCTGTCGGCGTTTGTCTGACTGGTTGTGATTCACGCAGACTATTTGGCGTTCTCATACTCCGTCTGATGATGATGTTTTTGGTGTGTGTGTGTGTGTGTGTGCGTGTGTGTGTGTGCGTGTGTGTGTGTGTGTGTTTCAGGTCTAGTTGCGAGCAGACATGACATGGCAACAGAGTAAAATCTTGTTTTACCAGTTGTTTTTTTGCAGTTTTGAGTCACTTCTCGTCTTAAAATTTCTCATTTTTAACGTAAGTTTCAGAGTTGGCAGTAAATATTTGAGATGAGGTGAGAAGCCACTCAGATCGTGATCAGTTCAGTTAATGTAGATAACAGTAGAGCTGCAAGGATTAGTCAATCAATCAGTTTGTCAATCAATAGAAAATGAAACTTATTTTGCTCCTTAAATGTGAATATGTGCTGGTTTTCCTGCTCTTTTATCCTGTTGGTTGGATAAAAAATGTGTCAACAACTATGACCATTTATATGCAAAACAATTAGTCGATTAGTAAAGAAAATAATCAGCAGATTAATTGAAAATAATCTGTAGTTGCAGCCCCAGATTTCCTCCCTAACAATAAACACAGTAGCTGCTCTTTGGTATTGAATATTTTGCCTGTTTTATTTAAATAAATATAATACAAATAAATAAAGTAGTTTTCCTGATAGTGGAGGAGGAGTTTTGTGGCTTGACTCTGCTCTCCTCTCTATATTTATATACATGTATTATTAATTATTTATATATCTATCTATCCATGAAAGTCCTTATATATAGTGTTAGCATCCCATAAAAGTTTAATGTATTGAAAAACAGATAAAAAGAAGAAACCTTTCATGGATTTTTGTCTTTTGTGATGATTTCGATGTGATTTAAGTTTTTCCCATCATGCTTTGGGGGATGTAAACACCCAGTATAATGTTGCCATGGAGTCAGTGATTCAGCTCTGGGCTACATCTAAGACTTGATTTATTTAATTATTGACATTTTAGCACACGAGCAGTTCCTGTTTGCACGGTGACCTTGGCTGTATGGACAACAATCACCTGGATTCAGCAGCTTTAACTGATCCGTGATGGACTTGCCGCTGCAGCTTCGTACGATGTGCTTGTGTTTCGAGTTTTGACTCTGAGGAGAAATGAAGCGATTTTTGTGCAGCAATCAGGTTCAAAAACTGATTTAAAATCTGGGTTAAAGGGAGCGAGTGATCACTCATTACTTCCCCCCCGTAGTGTGCGAGATGTAATTAAGAGGCAACCTCGTCCTGATCAGAGAGGCTCGATTGGCAACAGATGAAGCGCTTTGATTTCCTCTAATGAGGTGTTGGGGGGGGGGCAGAGAGAGGTAGAGAATGGCTGGAAGTTGGAGAGAGAGAGAGAGAGAGAGAGAGAGAGATTGTAGATGGACGAGCACACAGTGGCTATACTGTCCAACAGATCACAATGTGTGTGTGTGTGTGTGTGTGTGTGTGTGTGTGAGTGTGTGTGTGTGTTATGGACAGATTACCATGGTAACATGGTTGGCATGGCGACAAACTTTTCCGTCTCTGAGCTGTCCCCCCTTCCTCATCCCTTTCTCTCTGTGTCCTCATCTGTGTCACTGTCTCTGTCCCTCTCTCTCTCTCCCCCTCCCTCTCTCCCCTCTCTCTCTCTATCTCCCCCCTCTGTTGAGAAACCGATGTGTTTGTCTAATACAGTGAATCAACTCTTGGATCTGATAAGATATTTACTATAAAGAATATCATCGTCACCCTGACAAAACCCAACATGTGTAATATTTGTGTAATTGTACTGAAAACTCTTCTTCAGCCATAAAACGTAAATACCAAAATCATCCAGAACCGACCCAGAGTGAAAACAAACAGATTCATGTTTCTCAGGTTTTTACAGAAAGGCACCTTGGGAGTTGTAGTTGTTTTCTCTCTTCACGCCCGCAGGCGGGAGCGTTTTCTAACCCGGTCCTTTCCATCTTCTGTCCCGGAGAGTTTCACGACCCTCCGAGCCTCGACGTGCTCCGACCGTCAGTCGCCTAACTTTGTCCGTAAGAACAGAAACTTTGGTTTCCACGCCACAAGTCGTCTCCTACCCCGCTTTATCTCGAATTCCTGAATCCCTTCAGTGTTTTTTAGCTCTGTGCACTTCTCGGTGGATCAGTTAACACACACACACACACACACACACACACACACACACACACACACACACACACATCAGATAAAGGTGTGTGTGTGTGTGTGTGTGTGTGCAGAGCTGTGATTGAGGATCTTGTCTTGCCAGCTCCTGAATAAATGATGATGTCCTCCCTCTGCTCCTCCTCATCTATACTTAATGCTCCCCCTCCCTTTCTCTCTCCCCCTCTCTGTACTATAAAGTCCGGCCTCTGCTGTAAATCATATCCGCCTCTCTCTTCCATCATTTATCCTCCTGCTTCTTATTTCTTCTCCGTCTTTATTTTTTCTCTGTTCCTGTTGCCTTTCAGATTGTTTGTTTGTTTCTTTCTTATTGTATCCAGATTTGTCTCCTTACACCTTGAAAATCAAGATAAACCCATGAACTTATATTTAAAATATATTACTACAGTATTTTGTAGTGTTTTTTCTGTAATACTAGTGTGGGGTGATATAACAATATGCTGTGAGTTTTACTATATTGTTTATACAGTGCGAGCTGTCCCTTTTTTAAATATGTACATTTTTATACATTATGTAGGATTTTTGCACCCATATGATGAAATGTTGTGATTTGTAATTAATTTGCTTGTTCAACCAAACACAAACATTCCTGTGTGGTTATTTTATGCATAAACAGTTTCTCAATTTGGTTTTCCAAAACAATGTACCATATCATGATAAATATAAATATTGTTATATATATTTCTAATGCAAAATATGAATCTAATATTGATGGCACCCTGTTAAGACTCATCATGAGTCAGTGTTACTGACTCATGATGTAGGACAGATGGAGCTGTTTAGCTCATCTTTTTGTTACTAAGTTTAGTGTAAAAATCTTGCTAAAATACCATGAGAACGGTTTTAATGTTCATTTTCTAATATTGAAGTTGACTATTTCCAGATATCAAGCAATCACGACATGTTTGCTACATTCACATGTACAGTGAAATAGGAAAAAGCATGTGAAGGTGTGCAAAACAAAACAATAAGTGGAAAATATGCTGATAGAAGTTGAATTAAAGTAGATGAAATCTTAATGAAAGACACCCAGGAATCAGCAGGAATCCACGTATATCACTTCAGGACTACACTTCCCAGAATGCACCTGTCTGTCAGACAGCGTGGGAGTCGGTGACGTTTCCTTCCTCTGGATTTTCTGTTGATGCGGTTTGAGTTTCTGTAGATGGAGCTCTCTTCTTCTGTTCAGTCATGGTGTGTGTGTGTGTGTGTGTGTGTGCGCGCGCTCATAGCTCCTGTGTGGAGAAATGTCGGATGATTTTTAAATACTTATACAAACGTTTTATTCTGAACCGACTCTTTGATCTTTAACAGGTGACTATTGGCCGTGTGTGTGTGTGTGTGTGTGTGTGTGTGTGTGTGTGTGTGTGTGTGTGTTATTTGAGCCTCAGGCAAGGCCAGCGGAAATGCACTTTACGCCTCTAACCTGACAAATCCCGAGTGTGTGTGTGTGTGTGTGTGTGTGTGTGTGTGTGTGTGTGTGTGTGTGTGTGTGTGTGTGTGGCCATCCGGCATGTTAATTTGATTGCGTAACAGGCTTTGGGGGCGCAGATTGTCTGGAATGGCATCCCGCTTGCTCAATCCGTGATAGCTGCTGCCATGGAGAACACACACACACACACACACACACACACACACACACACACACACACACACACACACACGTGCATATTTACATTAGATTGATATTTGAGGCGTTGAGCTGATGCTCTTACCCGCAGCGACTCACGCTAAGAGCAACACCACGATGTTAAAAGCAGTTTAACCAGCAGTATCGGTGTCACACACACACACGCACGCACGCACGCACACACGCACGCACGCACACACACAAACACTATAGGGGTAAGAATACATAACAGTCTGGTTGGTATTATTACCAAAGTCCCACTTGCATCTATTTTTATTAGCAGAGTTAATAAGGGATATGCAAGTAATGCTGGAAATGCGGCGTCACTTTCCTCTCATTTCCTTTCTCTCCGTCTCACACACATTCACACTCGTGCACTCTGACACTTTCTGTCCATCACTGCAATAAACTCTGTCGCCGCCAAGTTCCCCTTCCTTTTCAAGCCAAACTCTGTTGTTGTTGAACGGAGCAGCCCGTTGATCAGTTCTTCCTCTGTGGTGGATAACTCAAGTAACTTCACTATGGAGTGATATTCAGCTGTGTGCTAAAAGACGCACTGAGCTGCTGGTAACTAACTTATAACCGCTGTAAAGATAAATGGAGACCAACCAAAATGATGTGTGGACAAAACTGTAGTTCTGCAGAAACATATTGTTTATTACTTATGTAAAAGTAATAATACCACAGTGTAAAAATATTCTTCCTCAATACTCAAGTCCTGCACTGAAATTGTTACTTCAGTAAAAATATGTGAGTATAATCATAAGAATTTAGTTTTGTACTGTTGATCGTTTGCTTTGGAATAAGAGTGTAAATAGTGAGAAATGGCGTCACGATGAGCCAGAGCCCAAAGTGACACCTTCACAATGCTCGTTGTGTCCAACCAACAGTCCAAAGCTCAACATTATTAAAACACATTCACATGATTCAAATCATTCAAAGGAAAAGCAGCAAATCTTCACATCTGAGAAGCTGCAGCCAGGAAATGATTTTACAGGAAAAATGACTTCAAAATATTTGCCAATTTATTAATCATCTAATTAATTCAGCTGTACAATATTTCCCTGTGAAATGTAGTGGAGTAAAGTGACTTTACTTTAAATGTGTTTTTCTGTGTGTTCGACCCAGTCCGCCCTGTTTTTGGCCTCACTGGTGTCTGGTTGAAACCAGTGAAGGCGACAACAGGTGGAGGTAATCCAAGAAATGTCACGCATCCCGTCCACGGTCACACTGGCATTGTGTACATTGTGTTTGTGTGTGGGGGGCTTGTGACAGGTGGAGGATTGTGTGCGTCCACATTGTGTCTGTGCTGGACGGTCGGCGTGAGTTTCGCTGTGTTGGCTGTGGGGTTTAGGGGATGTTTGATGTGCGTCAGTGTTTGTCGTCTGTGCGTCAGCTTGTGTTTGTGGGTTTTTATGTACAAATGTCTGCTTCAGTGTGTGTGTCTGTTTGTATGTTTGGTCTTTGCAGGGATAAAAAGAGAAGGAAGATCATCTAAACTGAACATATTTTATCAGTTATCACTTAAACAAGGGACTACTTTATGTCAGGGCAAGGATATTACAGATTTACTGCACGAGTGGAGGATTGTATTAAAATCAGTATCACAAATATTTATTTATATAAATTTTATTTATATTTTTCCAATATTAATGTTGATCATGAAATTTCAGATGTTATTTCATTATGTCAAACATGTAAAAATGCTGAAGCATTGCATTGTTGGATGCTGAGAAAAAAGGAGCGTATATGTTATTGACACTTGTTCCACTGAGGGAAAATATTTATATAGATATATATTGCAGATGTATCGGTATCCGTGTATATGTCGGCCGATAATTAACAATAAACTTTACATTGTAAAATGTCAAAACATCCTAAATATTAAAATTATTATCGTCCTCAAACGTCCATCAGTCAGACTGTAGTGCCTGTTTTTCAAACATTTCACTTACGAGCAAACAGGGAGATTTCTGATTAAATTAAACTCATCAATTGACGTAAATTAAACTAATGTTTTGTAGAATTTGAATTTCAGTGGAAAGATGTATATCTGTGATATTGACTGACTGAAAACAAAAGGTTGCTGTGTGTTCGGGGGTTCGAATTAATTAAAGTAAATCAACGAGTGCTGTGATGACGAGTCGATTAATCGTGGAGTAGATCGATGGTATAGTCAGTGGAAATGTAAAAGTAATTTATGAAGTAGAAGTACAAACATCTGGTTTGAGCTTCTCGCTTGTCAAGATGATCTGCTTTTTTCTGTTTTATGCAATTGTAAATTGAATATTTCTGGATTTTGGTCGACATTCTTCATTATTTTCTGGTATATAGAACAAACAATGAATCAGTTAAGCGGAAATATAATCAACAGATTAATTGAAAGTTAAAATAATTTTAAATCGTGGCCCTGAAATCAATCTTCAAAGTTTAAAAGAAACAAAAACAAAAATTTAAAAGAAAGAGAATGAATGAATTAATAATTAGAGTATATATTATATTATATTATATTGTATTTTATATATATATATACAGAGTGGGTCTCAGATTCATTGATCATTTTGACTGTTGAGTGAGTGTGAGTGAAAATAGAAGTGGGAGTTCTTTTCCTCGTGGTATTTAGTCATTGGTCAGCGAGTTATGAGAGTCTGGAGTAAACGGGGATCTCCAGGACACCTGATGGAAACACTGGGTGGAAGGTTACAGCTGCATGTTAGAGGAGGCGGGGGGACTGGGGGGAGATCCCGCTTCCCGTCCCAATTTGGACCTGCCCTCCCCTCCCCTCCCCTCCCCTTCCTCTGGGTATCCCCTCACACTCACTCACATACTTGTTTGCCCGTCCCAGTCCAAGTCATTCGCCCGCCACAGCGTTGCTCACAGACGACAGCTCCGAGCTCCCCGGTCCACTTACCCATGACACACTGTGCGACGGAGGCCAAGCCGGCGTGCGTGTGCGCCGTAACCGGCCTCATCAGGGCGCTGAGGAGCCGGCTGAAGGCGCTCCGACGCCTGCTGGTGCTCAGACGGACGGACGGCAGCCGCCAGCGACCGGCCCAGAGCTCTGGTGGCGCCCGCTGGGAGCGACCCGGGTTGTTGAATGGGAAAAATGGGAGGACGGATTTTGGCTGTTGTGGACCAGCTCACCCCAGCACGGCTGTGAGTTATCCTGAGTGTGTTTGGGTCATGTCCAAGTCGTTTTTCTGTGTGCGCATCTTATCGGTGTCACTCTACAAGAAATATCGACTTCAAGCGACACTTCCACCTGCTCTCATGGCAGTCAGAACATGCAGCGTAATTAAGCCTTAACCAGTATTTGATGGTCATTTTTTTGCTTTATCTGAGCTGCCAAAAGAAAGTCCTGGTGTGATCGGTGATAAACGGCGAGGACTTTTTCACGTTGAGATGAGCAGTTCTGGCATCAGATCAGGAGGAGAAAAAAAGTCTCCGGCTTCAGGCTATTGAACTGGTTGAGTTGGATCTCAGCTCGGCTGAGTGGTAGGTGTTTATGTTTGTGAGATCAGCTGATGGTGTGGCGCTATTTCAGAAAGCAGAAGGCACACAGACAGAAATTTGCCCCTTTTTCTTTGAATAGTTTATTATGAAAAACCGTAAACTGTATCTGTTGTAAAATCTGAGGACTTTGCAGGACTCACAGAAAAGTACAGGAAACGTGACAACACGTTTAATGTAATGTGATGTAGATAAGATACTTACAGAGTGTGTGTGTGTGTGTGTGTGTGTGTGTGTGTGTGTGGTGTCAGTAAAGGGGATTCATGTTACCTCCACCCTCATTCTCCCTAACACTGACGTGTCCTAAGATATTCACCATCCAACAGACACGACTGTGCTGGACTGGACTGGTTGGTATTGACACATGCCATGATACCAGCTTCCATAATCAAACACCTCCTTTAGAGCAGCAGCAGCTCGATGTTACAGTTTTACATCCACATAAATATGACTTTAAATACGTCTCCGTCATTCTGCAGCAAGAGACTCTCACACTGACTCGTGTGGATTTCCCCGTCTGGCCGGAGGTTGAAAACCCGCGTGCAGAGTTTATGTTAATGTGATATGATGGCTGTAATGTGTCCGTTGGGGAGGTCTGCTGCCGCGTGCAGAGCAGACTAACAACATCATCCTGATTCTCTCCGCTCACGAGGCCTTTTAATTAGATCTGATAGTGGACAGATGATGTGAAGTGTTGCAGGGCTGCAGGGCTTCGTCCTGTCCAGCTGTGCTGCTGATGGCTCAGTGGAAACCTGTTAGCCCTGCTGTTTACGAGGGCTTATGTTTGTTTTAGTAACTCAGCCTGTCAGTAAAGATATCGGGGGGGGGAGGGGTATTTCCAAAGAACGACAGCCACGTATTATAATTTCAGACTTGAAAACTGATTTCAAAGATGAGCACATTTGGACAAATGTGACCCGATGTTTCTCGGCACAAATCAAGCTTCACAAAAACAAACTCAGCATTTCTAAAAACAGACAAAGCAGACAGAGGTCATGAGGAACGTCTGACATGAACTTTCAAGCTGTCTAATTAGTTTTAGCCTGTTGTCTCGGTGAAATAAAGGAGCTAAACAAGAGGAGACAAGAGACAAAACCTCAGACAGAACAGGGAGAAGTCTGCTCGCTTTTCACGACTGTGACAGCAGAGCAGTTCTCCAGGTTTACTCGCCACAGCGAGAGAAAATGGTCTCATAATGTCTTCTCTGGCTTTCAAGGGAGCTTTCTAATGATTGATTTGCATTATGGGAAGTGTAGGATCCAGCATGTTTGGAGCTTCGCCCATACAAGGAAGTAAGGACACCTCAGCCTCTGACTCTTTTTGGTCATTCGCGAGTCTCCCAAATTTATGGTAATATTAAATGCCTGCAGTTTCCATTTTATCACATTTACTGCAACCAGACTAACATAAATAACCGAATAAAACACTCTGTTTGATCTCATGATCAGCAGATGGATCCAGAATGAAAATAATCATCAGCTGCAGTCCGATACAAAACAGTTCAAAATGAGCTCCAACAGTAAAATCCTGCTTTTCCATGAATGATGAGGAATAATAATCTAATGATAGAATATATAATAGTACAACAGGCACAGGGAACATTTTACTGTGGAAATACTTTAACTACACTTTTACTGATTATACTCACAGACTTTTACTGAGGAACAGTTTCACTGCAGGACTTTTAATGTAACACAGTATTTACAGTGTGTATTAGTACTTTTACTGCAGGAAAGGACCTGAATACTTCCTCCTCCACTTTGTCTATGTAAATATTGTGTTTATTTCCTTGATCGTGTGAGACAGAAATTTACTTAAATAGTCAACGATGAGTCGAAGTTGGAAGGTGTGTGTGTGTGTGTGTGTGTGTGTGTGTGTGTGTGTGCACGTACATAATGTATGTGTTTTCAGTTTTGGTGTCATCTATGCACAATGAGATGCAAATAAATGACAACAGGGATAATAAGCAGTTAGAGAGACAGGTAAAATGTGTGTGTGTGTCGGTGTGTGGGCACATGCAGGTGTGTATATGCATGTTATATATATATATGTGTGTGTGTGTGTGTGTGTGTGTGTGTGTGTGTGTGTGTGTGTGTTCAAAGCACAGGTGCAGGGTTTGCAGTTTTAATCCTGTGATTAAGAGGTGCTACATGAGCATCCTGTCGCTTCGGCTCTGATCCTCCATCTGTGTTCTGACTCACACACACACACACACACACACACACACACACACACACACACACACACACACACACACACGCATATACACACACACACGCGCGCGCACACACACACACACTTACACACCTATATTTAAATTGTCAACATCCCTAAACTCTTCAGCTTTTCAAATGTTTAACAATCTATTTTTCGCCGCAGCGTCCGAGCTCTGTTTTTGTCCGTTCATCAGCTGTTTGGCGAGCGGCGTTCAGCAGCTTCGCCTGCGATCAGCTCGGCCTGGATGAGGAATCTCATTCACATACGGCGGTGTGATGTTCCACACTTGGCGCTGATGACATGCAGTGTAAATGGCACGTTTGTGTGCATGTGTGTGATCAGAGTTGTGCCGACAACAGTACCTGATTCTCAGATTTTTCGACACCTTACATTGAGAAATATGAACATGTTTTCCTACAAAACCCTTTTTTCATTTAACAAACAAGCTTAGATATTCGTTCTGTTCGACTGTGCTTAGGTACTGTAGTATTTTCATTTCCATACTCCTCTTTAAATCCACTACATTAATCTGACAGCTGTAGTTACTCGCTAAACTTCTGATTTTTCAATGAATTTACAAAAAGTGATGCATTGTATAGATTAAACTTTCATCAATGTAAAAATTACTTCCACTTAAACCAGTTAAAACGCTGCTTTGTGTATATATTGTAAGATTTGATTGATATGTACAGTCAGCAGAGATAGACAGAGGTGGATGAGCCACTATTCCACTGAGAAGCAGGAATAATCTATTATTATATATGTTAATATATGTTCAGTGTGCTGTATAACAATAAGGCACACTGCATCTTAAGTACTTTTACTTATGACACTTTAAGTAGATTAAGCTGATAACCCTTCTGTACTTTTACTTGTAATGGAGTATTTCATAGTGAGGTATTTGTACTTTTACTGAAGTAAAGTACCTGAATACTTTCATAAACTAAACATCCTCCTTCTCCAATCTACGACCTTTTCCCACGAGGAAAAGAGCGAGAGAATAAGAAAGAGAAAGAAGAAGAAAGAGAGGTGCAAACCAGAGAGGAGAGGTGAGAACGGTTCAAATAAAGATAGAAAAAGCGAGAAAGTAGGAGGGAGGGAGGGAGGAAATGAGGGAGGAAAGGATTCCTCTGAGGGAGAGAGAAAAAGAGAGGGAGGGAGGGAGGAGTGTCAGGGACGAGCAGAAGCCGGAGCCGGCACCGTCCTGTAGCCTCGCAGTCGATGCTCACGAGCATGTTAGCGCCACAGACTCTCAGCCGCAGTCGGGACTACAGGACCCATAATGCACTGGGACACCCGGCAGCCAACAGGTCACCCACCTGGGAGCTACAGGTATGCAGGAAGGCAGGGGGTGAAGCAGTAGAAACGAGAGGAAGGGGTGAAAGACGGAGAAAGAGGATGATGGATTCGGGGAGCGCAGAGCAGAGAGGATGATGGGAAATGTAGTCCTGGTGTGTTTACATGTTTGGTTTATTGCTTCAGTGTCCTGAGTGCACAAAGAAGAGCGAGCAAGGAGGCTTTGGAAAGAGTTTGAAGAGGGTTGGTGTCACTGGGTACACACAGTCACACAGTATGGTGTCATTAGTCACTCAGCTACAGCGGGAAGCAGGTATCGGGGGTGGCTCCATGACAACTGTGTGTGTGTGTGTGTGTGTGTGTGTGTGTGTGTGTGTGTAATTTCCCACTGAGCGGATGACGAACATTCGGGAACCCTGTTCAACCTGTTGTGTGATTCACTGAGATGATAAGGAGGAAAACATGCACTGACACTCTTTGGATGTTGTTGTAGTTCACTTTTGGATGAACCTGCCCTCGCCTGCCACCGCATATACTGCGTTTCCCAGAATGCCTTTCAGGAAAAACTCCCTGAGGACATGGTTAAACTTGCTCCATTCAGCTGTTGTTGTTTTTGGGTGTTGGAGAGAGAAACTGTTATGGCTTAAAAATACATTTGACTTCTGTTTGTGGAGGAAAAACCTACTCAGACGTCACGCTGCCTGCAGTGCATTCTGGTCTATTGAGGCTAAAATGTGTCCAGAAATTAGACTGTTTGTTCCTAATGGCTAAATTCTGTTTATTTGCCAAGTCTCCTCTTACTGATGAATTGAAAATACAAACTATCAATGATGTTTACAAAACCCTTCTTTCACCGTCATGAATAGATCACATGATACTTTGTATGTGTCCGTATGTGGACACACCTCAGTACACATTTTTGTGTTCTGTTTTTCCTGGTTTGAGCCGGTCGTCTTAGCTCCTATAAAGGGACATCTTAATGCAGCAGCATACAGTGATATTTCAGACCGGTGATTTGTATTGTGATTGAAAATATATAAAAATACAATATTGCTATTGGTCTAATACAGCTGACAAACCTGTTTCTCTAAATATAAATTGTATCATCAAACAGTAAGAATTAACTTTTACCAAGATATTAAAATGTGTCATCATCGTGTTGTGTGCGAAATATTAATCAGTAGAGAAACTAAAGCTGTCCAATAAATTTAGTGGATTAAAAAGTACAATATTTGTGTGTGTGTGTGTTACAGGATGATGTGCCAATCAAGGAGATCAGCATCACTCACCATGTGAAGGAGGGATCAGAGAAGGGCGACCCGCGACAGTTCGAGCTACGCAAAGTCCTGGGACAAGGCTCCTTCGGCAAGGTACCCCTGTGTGTGTGTGTGTGTGTGTGTGTGTGTGTGTGTCTGTTTATATACCTGTCAGTGCTTGTGTGTGTGAGTGGGCTTAAGTGTGGGTTTCATTTCCACTCAAATCCCCTGTAATGTTTCCCTCGTGCCCGTTGCCACGGAGACGGCAGGCTGAGGGCCCTCCACACTCGCGCTCAGTATCATCGTCTTTATGAATGAACAATTAGCGTCCCGCTTGGGCTCCTTGTGTGTGTGTTTCTGTATACGTTAATCTACATAAGTGCGACCTAGAAATAGGGGCGAGCCCAAACAAACCCAAACAAACTCACACACAAAAAAACACAACAAAAAAAAAAGTGTAAATACAGACTACTACCTCTTTAGAAATCACACAGTACATTACATTACACTCTTCACACACACATGAATAAACATCATCACTGTGTGTGTGTTTAGGTGTTTCTGGTGAGGAAGATCACGGGGCCAGACGCCGGTCAGCTGTACGCCATGAAAGTGCTGAAGAAGGCGACACTGAAAGGTACAAACAGAGAGACTTTAACTGTGAAGATGGAGATCTACTTTGGACCTTTATTAAAGGATAAGTCTATATTTTCCTTGTGGCAACAGAAGTCTAACGGAAAGACTCAAACCAACAATGATTTTAACTCTAAAACAAGTGTTGTGTGTGTATCTGCCTGATAAATCTTCTTCCTCTGTGTCTTAGAGCTCCATTGTTGTCTAAAAACTGCAGTAACTGCAGTTTGTTAAATTGTTCTTGCAGTAAAGTTCTTTGCTCTCAAATGTAGTGTTTGTGTGTGAAGAGTTTTAGGTAGTAAATTGTTCACAAGTGGAGTTTTTTTTTTTTTTTTTTTCTCGGTTTGCTCAGTCGTCATCACCCAAAATGGAATTTCGCACCTTAACATGAGAGCAAACAGATAGATTCAGTGATAAAGAAGTGTAGGGAGAGAGGAAGACACCATCTGGTGGTGGAAAAAATACAACATGTGCCTTTAGTTTGTGTGCATTTGTTTATTTCGTTCCCTTTTTCTTTCTTTTTTTAAATTTCTTGTTGCTGATTTTCTTCCTTCTTTCTCCCCGTGAGTCAGTAAATCATCTGCTGCCATCTGAGAGTCTCTGCAGCCAAAATAAAAACCAAATAAGGGAGGCTGTTTAATTTTGGCTTCTCTCTAAGTGCTTTATCTGGTGATTTATGTGTTTTTCCCTCGTGTGTGTGTGTGTGTTTCCAGTGCGTGACCGGGTCAGGACAAAGATGGAGAGAGACATCCTGGTGGAGGTCAACCATCCCTTCATCGTCAAACTGCACTACGGTGAGTCAACCAATAACAGACCTCCGTGATGAGTCACAGACGCCCGCACCGGCCAATCAGAACGCATCACTCCTCTTTTAGCAAGCAACACACCTCGCAGTGGAAATGTTCAGCACGCAGGAACTTCTTGGATCATGCCTCACTTCACTTCCTTCCCTTCCTTTCCTTCCTTCCTCCCTCAGCGTTTCAGACGGAGGGGAAGCTCTACCTGATCCTGGACTTCCTCAGAGGAGGAGATCTCTTCACTCGTCTCTCTAAGGAGGTAAAGCCTCTTCATCTGGGATTTTACTCGGGTTTATACGCAAGGAGATGCCTTTAGCAATGAGCTAATTTGCATTAAAAAAAACACTGTGTTCCAAAGAAAGCAAAGTGGAGGATAAAAAAGAGGAAAAAGAAGCTTTAAACATATCTATAATATATATGTATATATATTTTTTTTGTGCGTTGTAGGTAATGTTCACAGAGGAGGATGTGAAGTTTTACCTGGCAGAGCTCGCTCTGGCCCTTGATCACCTTCACAGCCTGGGCATCATTTACAGAGACCTCAAGCCAGAGAAGTAGGCCCACACACACACACACACACACACACACACACACACACACACACACAGTCATGCTGCATTATGAACGTTTACCTGCCTATGTTTCTATCAGAGTACCAAAAAAAATAAACATTTCTGTTATTTCAGCATCCTGCTGGATGAAGAGGGACACATCAAGCTGACCGGTGCGTAATATTACACCTGAACACTGAAACATGTCGTTGGTCTGCTGCCCGTTCTACCAACTCAAGCTGCTGTAAACTCTGATAACTCCTTTATCACTGATGTCCGTGTGTGTGTGTGTGTTCAGACTTTGGCCTCAGTAAGGAGTCAATCGACCACGAGAACAAGGCCTACTCCTTCTGTGGGACGGTGGAGTACATGGCTCCAGAGGTAGTGAACAGGCGAGGACACACACACAGCGCCGACTGGTGGTCGTACGGCGTGCTCATGGTGAGAAGATGGCTGCCGCTATTTATTTTGGTGGCGCTGCTGGTTAACGGGACGCGGGGAGGGAAAGGTGCCAAGTTGCTCCCTGCTGTTTGCAGAGCAGCGGGGTTGTGTAGACTCTAAGAGAAAAGTGCAATTTTGAAAAACATAAAGTTACACCAATACTCCTTAAATGACACTGGGAAAAAGAACCTAAAGGAATAATACAGTGTCCTGTACAGGCACATACAGGTGATTTACAAGGGAGTTGCAAAGGTTAGAGGAACTACCACAAACTATATCAGAGAGAGAACTTGTGTGAAACTATTGTTTCCACCTATTGGCATGAATTCTGTTATTTTTTTGCCCCTAAACTGAGAACATATCAAACACTTCCACAGTTGTTGTAACTGTAAACGACAAATGTGCAACAGGAAATGACAGAAACCTCCTGTAAATATTCACCGCAGCACTCGATCACTCGATCCAGCTGCAGAAGATAACTGGCATGAAGTTATTCAGAGATTCATGAGATGGAAGGACTGACTGACTGATTTATATATTTCAAGATGGATTGAATGGGTCATATTTGTTGGAAAAAGGAACATGGCTGATGCTTAAAACCTCATTTACCTTCTTTCTGTGGTTTGCTTTGCCAATCATAGATGCTTATTTGCAAATTATGTAGAGGTGCATAAAGACCATAATCTATAATGCGCAATCATCAGTTGCAGTAGCAGTGTTGACCGTGGACATGTTGTGCTCTTTTTCTCAGTTTGAGATGCTGACGGGAACGCTGCCGTTTCAAGGCAAAGACCGGAAAGATACGATGACCATGATCCTCAAGTAAGACACTTTATACTGTCCGTACACGCCTATCCAATCACCGGCTAACAGCTTTTATTACGGCGTGCTGTACATCCGAGAGGAGAGCCAGAGAAAGAAAAGACTCTCCTCCGTCCCTCCACAGCATTTATATTAGAGGAGATAAATTGCAGCACTCAGGAGGAAGATGAGGGTGAGGAAGAAGGAGATAAGAGAAATGGACTCAAGTGTTCTGATAGCAATTTGAGAGAATCATATCAGAGGAAGAAGAAAGAAATTCACAGGAAATATTAACCCGTCCTGCTTCCTCCGTCGTCTCTCTTTCACTCTCAGTGTCTGTCTGAGAAATGCTGAGCGGACTCTCTGCAGACTGCTGAGTGTGTTTCCTGTGTGTGTGTGTGTGTGTGTGTGTGTGTGTGTGTGTGTGTGGCATATCGTCGTCTAGTCTTTCAGATACTTTCAGTTTGGATATACAATATGGACAGTTGATGTCACTGCAGTTTTTCTGCCTGTTTAATAAAACCCTCTTTGTCGTTTGTGTTCGCAGGGCCAAGCTGGGAATGCCACAGTTTTTGAGTTCAGAAGCTCAGAGTCTCCTCAGGAACCTTTTCAAACGCAACCCTGCCAACAGATTAGGTAAAACCTCCAGAACAAGTACAGACAGACTATAAAAAAACTAAAAATAAACACAACAAAGGTTACTAAAGTTAGCAAATAATTGTCCACGCATGCCCAGATACGCAGCACAGCTGTGTGTCTAAAATGATGCACAAGATATCAAGAATATTTCCATTTGATGGAACGGTGTAGTCATAAAAACATGTTAACATCATGTAACTTCATATCTCACATCTCCAAATGAAGACAGGAAACCACCTCACTGAGCTACTTCTTAAAATGTGGAAAAAATAATTATACAAGGTGAATTAAATAGTTCAATAAAAATATTTGAACTTTAGGACAAGTCGTGAAAAGATGAGTCAGGATCTGATTCACATTTGTCACAAACTGTTCAGTCTGGTCTTTTGAAAATTAAACCTTAGACTAGCTGACGTCTGACTTATCTTCTTCCTCCGAGCCACAGAGCTCCATTGTTGTCCGAAAACTATTAAAAACACATCAAAGAGCCTCACCGTTGCTCTGGGTGACATGTTCTTTCATCATCATGAACACACACACACACACACACGCACACACTAATTAATCTGCCGCTGAAAATAGTCCCCAACAAATGCTCTATTTCCCCCGTGTTTGTTTGATCAAACTCCGGACTGACTGCTGATGTTTATGTGCAGGAGCTGGACCAGACGGTGTGGAGGAGATCAAGAGGCATCATTTCTTCAGCACCATCGACTGGAATGTCAGTGTCTCCCTTCAGTATTTACTTTGAATATATTATTGACATTACTTTCATTACTTTGTCTTTGACTCTGCCAGAGTTTTCTAACATTTCCTCATCCCTGTAGAAACTGTTCCGCAGAGAGATCCACCCTCCCTTCAAACCGGCTGCAGGACGACCTGACGACACTTTCTATTTTGATCCAGAGTTCACAGCTAAAACACCCAGAGGTACCGACTGTCACTCCTCCTCCTCCTCCTCCTTCCCTTCACTGAGCTGAACTACATCCAGAATAAAAGCTGAGTTTGTTGAGCAGTGAGGATCAGCAGCTGTTTTTCTGTTTGTGTCTCAGACTCTCCGGGGGTTCCTCCCAGCGCCAACGCCCATCAGCTGTTCAGAGGATTCAGTTTTGTGGCCATCACAGAAGAGGACACGCAACCACTACCCAGTACTATTGTACAGGTGCACACACTTACGTACTATCATTTCACACATCTCAGAGGCAGAAGTCATCTGATTTATAGGGTCAAACCTCAGTGAACGGAACCAAAGGTCAGAGTGCAAGTTAGCTGCAAGAAAAATCATTATAAAAATCCAGAAAAGACAACAAAGTAAAAACAACATAAACATAAACAGGGTTCATGCAGATGCACTTGTTTGGTTTTCATGGTTTGGTCGTGGCTCGCATCGAATATTAAAATAAATGCAACAAGTTGATCGTAGATTCCTACTTCCCATGTCTTGGCATTTTTAAGATTTTTGAAAGATTCATTGAAGACATAATATAATAATATAATACCAATTAAGGATCCACGTTAACCCTGCTTCAAGTGACGACAGTTTGTTGTTTAAGAGTCAAATAGTCATAAGGAATGCACTTCTTTTGATTCTCAGATTAAAAAAGAAAACCTCCTCCGAGGGCATTTCCTCAAAGAGAGCAGATACCGACTGAGAACCAGAGGATGAAGAAGTATTCAGTTCCTTTACTGAAGTAAAAGTATAATCAGGAAAACTAATAATTAAAGCTGTCAGATAAATTTAGTGGAGTAAAATGTACAATAATTCCCTTTTGAAATGAAGTAGAGTAAAAGTATAAAGTTGCATAAAATGGGAACACTCAAGTTAAGTACAAGTACCTCTAATTTGTATTTAAATCAGCTGGGCGAGGTTGACCAGAAACACCTGATGACCCCAGATTAGCACAACATCGGTGGAATCCCTCAGTCATTTTATCATTAGTAATATTTGTGTTGACATTTGTGTCTTTGCATGTAGCAGCTGCACAGAAGCACGTCCCAGTTCTCAGACGCCTACGAGATTAAAGAAGACATCGGTGTCGGCTCCTACTCCATCTGTAGGCGCTGCCTACACAAAGGAACCGGCATGGAGTACGCAGTCAAGGTAAAACCCCCGCCAAGTCTGCAGCGCAGCCGACGTCTGGGTTCAGCCACAGCCTTCGCTGTAAAACCACTGTTTCTAAACACTGTTACAGATCATCAACAAGGCCAAGAAAGACCCGACGGAGGAGGTGGAGATCCTGCTGAGATATGGACAACATCCCAACATCATCACCCTCAAGGACGTGAGTCACATTAAACTGATCTCAATTAAGGACATTTGGTTTTAAGGAAACTATTGGAAACACTCAGGAAATATACACGCAGCAGCTCGGAGAGTTCAGCCATCAATAATACTTTAAAGGACACTCTCAAAGCAGCCATTTTATTCTGAAAATCTGACTTACCACTCGGGCGACCTGAATACGTGGTGGATTTGTCTGTGGACAAAACAATAATTGTTCCTACTTTGACGCTAAAGGTTTCAGTTGTTCTGTGACTCACTCTTAATGAGAGTTAAAAATATCATCTTGCTGCTGGCTGAAAATCATTTGCATCACTTCCAGCAACTAAAGACGATTATATCTGCATTCATGTTAGAAAAGGCTGGTGGCTGTTAGAGATGATTCAGCTCTTTGTCTAAAGATTATAAATAAAGTGCTTGTTAGGTGTATTAATTACAGTTGTGTTGTTCTTTACTACAGTGACACTAAATCGATCCAATGCAGGGAAATTAAATTGATCTTATCTTCTCTGTCTTAAATATATATTAAACAAGAGTCTAAGACTGCAAGTATGATTATTTTATAAGTCTTGTTTTGTCCAAAATCCAACAAATATTCAGTTTATAAAGATATAAAACAAAGAATCTTTTGCATTTGTGGTTATATATTATACATGAGTTCATCTCAGTCCTACAGTCGTTGCAGCTGCGTATGTGTCTGTGAATTGTGTCGTTCATAGTATCGATCAAGTATTAATAATTGGCATGAGATGTTTAAACCATGTTTTATTGAGATAACGTTCTTTTTTTTGATTGGTCTATAAAGTGTCAGAAAAAAGGAAATTTCAGTGAAAGTCAAATATACTCAATTTACTTCAAAGAATACTTAGAAAACTGCCAAAAACTAACAATGTTTTTGCTTAAAAATTACAAACTAATTAATTTCTTATTAAAATAGTTGCCAAAACAGTTTCTTAGTCTTCAGACTGCATGTTTCATTTACCACTGATGGAGGAAACATCCAGAATTAGCAGGTGTGAAGCTGCTACATCGGTTTGAACGAGTAAACTGATAATAAACTGGTTGTCATGTCCGTGTTGCAGGTGTATGACGACGGCCGGTCGGTGTTCTTGGTGACGGAGCTGATGAAAGGAGGCGAGCTGCTGGACAAAATCCTCCGACAGAAGTTTTTCTCTGAGAGAGAAGCCAGCGCCGTTCTCTACACCATCACCAAGACGGTGGAGTACCTGCACGTGCAGGGGGTACGTTACTCCGAGGGGGGCGGAGGGAAACGCTCCGGCTGCGAGCTGCGGCCCTTTTAACCTGAGGTGACCTCCTTCTTTCTTTTCTACCTGTGGTGTGTCTGCAGGTGGTGCACAGAGACCTGAAGCCCAGTAACATCCTCTACGTGGACGAGAGCGGGAACGCCGAGTCCATCAGGATCTGCGACTTCGGTTTCGCCAAACAGCTGAGAGCGGAGAACGGTCTGCTCATGACGCCGTGCTACACCGCCAACTTCGTCGCGCCCGAGGTACGAGGTCCGACACTGATGCATCTCTAATGATGGCTTTTTGTGGAGTAACGGCTGCTGCTTGTGGCGACTTCAGGACGTCGAGGCAACAAGGGCGACTTTTAACTCCATCTGCCGTCCGCGTGATTTGTGCTAAATCAGATCTGAGTCACATACGAGCAAAAAGAAATCAGATACGTGCCACTTCTGCCTGCCGTCTGAACGCAGCTTTACTCCGTCTCCGTCCTCTTTCTTTGTGTTTCATGAGCAGAATAATTCCGTGGATGCGTGAACGTGTTGTTTCTGTGTTTGGTGGCAGGTGCTGAAGAAGCAGGGTTACGACGCGGCCTGTGACATCTGGAGTCTCGGCGTCCTGCTCTACACGATGCTAACAGGGTGGGTGGAAGCACATTTCACATTTCTTGCTTTTAAAGCATGGTGTTGCCTTTTTGTGATAACGCGAGAACTCTTGCTTCCTCTCCAGCTTCACTCCCTTCGCCAACGGCCCCGAGGACACGCCGGAGGAGATCTTGGCTCGCATCGGCAGCGGGAAGTTCTCGCTCACTGGAGGATACTGGAACTCCGTCTCTGTGGAGGCGAAGGTGTGGACTCAGGAACACACGAACACACTGTGTTTTACAGCAAACACTCACAAAGGAGTAAAAACTAAACTGATGTTTGTGGAGTTGAGAGTAAACGCTGCTGTTTTCTTCTTCCTCGTGTCTTTTAGTAAGTTGGCGGTAGTAAAATACAACTAAGTACATTTATTAAAGTACAAATTCGAGGTATTTGTACTTTACTTGAGTAATTCCATTTTAAGTAACTTTCTACTTCCCATCCACCACATCTCAGAGTAAATTTTGTACTTTTTACTCCTCTACATTTGTCTGACAGCTTTAGTTACTTCACATATTACAGTTTTTGACCTGACCTCGACCTCGTTTGTGATGAAGAGTTCCTTTATGTGCTGAGAAAATTCTCCTTCTGAAGCTAAACAAACTGTTTCAAACCCATCTTATAGACCATGATGCATTGCTGCATATTAAACTACCCAACAGGTTATAAAGGAGTTAAAATGAGCTCAATCAGTAAATTAGCTGAAAACATTTTGTTGTTGAAACTCATGTGTGACATCTGACCCCCCCCCCCCCCCCAGGATCTGGTGTCCAAGATGCTGCACGTCGACCCTCACCGGCGGCTGACGGCGGGTCAGGTCCTCCGGCACCCCTGGGTGACGCACCGAGACCAGCTGCCCAAATACACCCTCAACAGACAGGACGCGCCGCACCTCGTCAAGGTGACACACACACACACACACAAACACACACACTGCCTCCCTGGTTACACTGGTTGTCATGGAGTTGACCCTCTCTGTGTGTGCCCCCCCCCCCCCGCAGGGTGCGATGGCAGCCACCTACTCGGCCCTGAACAGGAACGTCCCCCCGGTTCTGGAGCCGGTGGGCTGCTCCACTCTGGCCCAGCGGCGAGGCATGAAGAAAATCACCTCCACCGCTCTGTGACCTTTAACCCCCACGCCCTCCGCCTCCCCCCCCCCCCCCCCCACCTCAACTCTGACCTCGATCTGACCTCCGCCGGACCCCCTCCTCGCCTCTCTCTCTCTGGTCCGGTGGGACAGACTACTGATGGACCCAGGAGCCGCTAACGCCAAATAGGAACGCAGACCCCGCCGCCGCCCCCCCCGCCTCCCACCCCTCCCCCTGTCCTGCACCTGAACGGACTCTTCTGATTGGATCTCGTGGCTGGTTATTTCTCAGCTTTAGCATCACTGATCGACTCCTTTCCCGCCGCGGAGGCCGAGCCCTCCTGTGGCGTTTGTTGTTTTTTGCTTCGGACAATCAGCGCCGCCAGAGACCGCGCCAGGAAAATAAAAGTACTGTATTTATTTACTTCAAACGGGGAAATCTGAACATAGGAACATGGTAATCTAATGTATGCATTTAAAGAGCTAGGATCATTGTTATTATACTGTCGTTATGGTTCTGCGTAGCTGTAGATCCTGTATTTAAACCTCAAGTAGCCTCTGAGATGATGGCGTGAATCCAGATTAACGCTCGGTGCAGCAAAATCAAGACTTAAGATAACAGAAGCTTTTACTCAAACCTGAGCTCTGACTGGTGTGTTTGGGACGGAGAGAAGTCCCTCAGGAGACACACAGAGACTTCCAGTATTTTACCTTTTCAGGTGCAAAACACAAAGAACAAAAGTGAAGCTTTTCTCCCGACAGGTTTTACGTAAAACCTGAAGGATGCGACGGCAATATTAGATATTTATCTGATTGTCAACAAATCCCCAGAAAAGACCCAAACCAACAACGTGTCAGTCCGCCTCTCAGTACTTTCTCACTTCCTGTCTGTGACGTAAACCTTTATAAACACCTCACAGATAGATTAGTTTCATTTTTAGCAAACAAACAGGAGGAAATATTGCATTTGTTGGGGACTATTTTCAGCAGCGGATTAATCCACATTTGGTGCTCTAGTGAGTGTTTGAGCAGCAGGACGGTGTGTGTGTTCATGGTGATGAAGCAACACGTCACCCAGGGCAACAGTGAGGCTCACTGGGGAGTTTTTAATAGTTTTTGGACGACAGAGGACACACAGATAAGACTTTGATCTTTTCATGGGATTTGTTGACAAGACGAGTCCAAATATCTTCATTCTTTTCACCTGCTCCTCGTCCGTTCACTCTCACTGAAACAAACGTTAAAATCTAAGCACACAAACGAACAAGAACAAGGCAGATTCCGCCTTTAGACCTTGTTTTATTTTAGTTTTTAAAGCTGCACAAGGCATCGCTGCATTTTGGACGCCCCCTGGTGGCAACAACAGGGTCGACGTTTTGAATGTTTGAGGCATTTCTATAAAATGATGCAAAGCTGCACAATCTGGCCTACAGTTCTTTGTCACAGTGAAACAAAGAGGCGGTTTCCTCCTGGACAGACGGTGCTCTTCTCATTTTACTCTCTAAGCTGGCACTTTTTATGCAGAAACCAACGCTGGAGGAAGAAGTGTTCAGAACTTAAGTAAAAGTAGTAAAAACCACAGTGTTGAAAAACTCAAAATGTAACTTATTACTTATTATACTCATTAAAGTACTCATTATGCAGAATGACCCCTTTAAGAATGAGTTTAATGTACTTTCTATACTGCCGGGTATCTTAGTCTCCAATAATTCATCATAATTTATTTGATTTGATAATTATTTGTTGTTTATATTTTGTATTAATAGTAAAAAGTAAAGTATTTGCTACTGAAATATGGAGGAGTAGAAGTATAAAGTAGCACAAAATGGAAATACTCAAGTAGAAGTACCTAAAAAATTTTTTACTTAAGTTTCTTTCCACCACTGGCAAAAACATTGAGAATCTAAATCATTTGTCAAGCTGATGAAACAATTTTTGGTGTTTTTACACAGAAATTTTGCATTGTGCAGCTTTAAGACGAGTCAGTACATTTAAATTACATTTAAAAAGCGAAAAGCAGCTTTAACTCGAGGAGACGGGTGACACTTGCACAACAAACACGAGAGAACGCGGGGGCCATGTTTGAGGAGTGCTCCCCCCTCATTTACCTGGAAACAAGGTGACCTGCTTATCTAACAATGTTGGTATTTCTTCTAAAAGCTGGATGATAAAAAAAAAAAAGGCGAGAGAACTTCCTGCTTCCACAAACCATCTTCGGTGTGAGAAGACTCTCCGACCTTCTTCTGTACGAGCCGACGGATCATCTCTGGCTGCAGCAGGCAGGGAGCTGAACTGTAAATATAAACACATGTACGAGCAACTCAGGTTTCTATGAATCAAGACAATGCATTTTTATATGTCCTGCAGGAGAGAAATGTACATAATGAGCACATGGATGTGAGCGACGGGAGGCGAGCAGGACACGAGGAGGCATTTTATCAGACGTGCAGAAGAGTTATATTCCAAAAATAAAGAGGATGTTGATTGTGTCATTCCCGGCCCCGTCGTCCGTTTGTAGACGTGCTGGGAGTCAAACTCCTCACGAGGCGCCGCTTCATCTTCAATGTGTTCGTGTTTGTGATGAAGAGGATCTTCTGTCGGCGTGACCCTTTAAACACTCAATAACTCAACAAGTGTAGCAGAAAAAGCACTCAAACATTCCAGTTGTTTCAGGCTTCAAAACTACCGATAAGTGTGTGTACGCCATCTTGGAGGGTCACCGGAGAAGAAGAGGTCAACAAATTACAAAAAGGCACATTTTCCTTTTAACGGGGGACTCGATGCTGTCAAAAACAAATCCAATCCAAAAAGGAGTTTTAAGAGTTTTTACTTGAGTAAAAGTACCAATTCAACAGTGTAAAAGTAAAAGTCCTGCATTCAAACTTCTACTTAAGATCAAATATTGTGAAATATTTGATAATTTTACCGTTTAGACATTTGGAGGGGAAATGGTCACAGACGAAAAAGGTTGGAAACAACTTAAATTTATTGTATTTTATACTTTTATCATGTTTTTTGAGAAGCAACCATCATTCTTCTTTTTACTCCATTACATTTATTTGACACTTAGTTATTTTTACATAAAAACATATATTCGTATAGGATACAATGCAGTACTTTACTGTTAGACCCAGTAGTAAGTATTTTAAAATTGGCTCCACACTGACAAAAGCTCTTACGTGTATTAGTTATTAAATAGAATATAATATTTAGTAGTTTTGATGATTTTTAAGTTAATTTTGCTGATTAAACTTTTAAGTAAATAACATTTTGAATGCAATTACTGTTTACTTCTTCTACCTCCGTAACTTTGTAGAAAGCTCGAGGAAATGACTGACCTGTCAGGTAAAGCTTTACTGATGGTCATTTTGTGTAGTTTGGGTGAACTGACCCTTTAATTTAAACACAAAATCAGTCTTAAAGGAATCCCTTCAAAAACTAAATTGTGGTCTGTGTTGATCTTCACTCCTCTGCCCTCCAACATGGCTGCCGGAGGGCGTTCCCAGAGTTCAGTATTAACGGTCGGCCTCCTGCAGCGGACCTGAACACCTGAACACCTGTACCTGTACTTGTACCTGTACCTGTGCCTGCCTCCTCTCTCCTGAGATTTTAACTGTGTGGACAATCAGCGAGCACTAAAACAACCACGAACCGCTTCACACTGTAAATGTTTATGTGGACGACTCAAAACTGCTTCCTGTGTGTCACCTGAATGTCTGTCACCATAAAGGGATAAAACTTCTACTGCTCTGAGACTAAAGTTAGAGATTTTTTGTTTTATATAGAATATGAAATATATAAATGTTGCCTCGTCCATCGATGTACAGCTCTGGGATAAAGGAATGTAAAAGGAATGATTTTTCTGTAATTATGAACAGGGGAATAGCTTTCTTCTTCTTCTTCTCTGCTCCTCTTCCTCCTGTATCTGACCCTGTCAGAGACGTATTCAGCCCTGCTGCTACGCCAGCTCTCCGTTTTTCTACCTGCAGTGAGAGTTGGACTTTCTATTAAAAAACAATAAAAAGGATAATCAGTTAAATAAAGCTGTTCTGTTCTGTTTTAGTTATTTTACAAACTAAGATTTTTACACACAAACGCATGAAGAGTTTTAAAATATGATGTTTTGTTGTTTGATTTGCTGCTTTTTAATGATTTGAGTGTGTTTTGGTTCTGAAGTTCCTGTTTTAGTTCAACAATTTAGTTTAAAACAGACTGGACATTTTCAGTGCTGAAAATAACTCAATGCTACAAAAAACAGTGGCGTTTCCCTTTAATGACGTAAGAAAAAATAAAAAAAGACACGAGCATAATGGTGCAGAGACAAACTGTTACAGAAAAGAATAAAAAAAAACAAAAAATCCACATTACAGAGATTAAATTCAACTTTTTTCATCTGCAAAAATAAAAAAAACTCATTCACTAATAAAAGTTTAATAAAACAGATTGTTGCAGTTCATCTCAGTGTTTATGCAACTAACCCAGTTGATATTTTAGTGATTTTAGCACCTTTAATTCTTGTTTCATCCTCAAAAAGTCATGATTTATGTTTAAAGTTTTTTTTTTATTCCATCACTAAAAAAATAAAATTTTAATTCATAAACTATTTTAATCAGATCATCAAACTTATAATTGTAACTATTTAACTGTTAATACGATGCAGACAAAACATGAGACAAACGTCCACACACACACGAGCTCAGCGGGTCTCAGTCTGCGGGTTGGGACCCCTGATAGGGTCCACATTTGAACCTGAGGGGTCAGAAGATGATTTAAGGGACAACAAAGAAAAACAGATGTTTCTGTTACACAAACTCGTGTTTATTTTTGTGTTTTTCTAGTGAAACACTGGATTCTTTCACCTCTTCTCCTGCGTTTGACCACAGTAATAAACCAAATCAACTGTAACAAAGAGTAAAAGACTGATTTGTTTCCGGGGCCACGAGCCAAAACATTTTGGAAATACTGATTCCAATTCCAATTTGATTAATTAATTGAGTTTTGGCCTTTAAAATGTTACAAATTTAAACTTTTGGCATTTTTAGTTCATAAATGACCTCAATGATCAATAAGATTATAAAAAAAATTACTTAAAATTTAATTGATTTATTTTTCTGTTGAGCTTAATGATTATTTGATTACTTTTCTTAAATCTTTTCCAATTAAATTTTCTACATCCGGTTCATATTTTAATTAATTGATTGATATTTTTAAACAGATTTGATTTTCAAAACAATCTCACCACAGTTTAGTAGCAGTTCAACAATCTCAAGTCGAGGCAGGAGTTCTGAGTTTCTTCTTTACAGTGACGATGTTTTCATGAAACGACAACCTGGATTTACTACAGATCACATGTACTTTACTGCCGTTTCAGTTTCATTCGATGAAATCAGCTTGCAGCAGCTTTTTTGAGATAGTTGATCCATCACAATGAATATTTGGCACTAATTGTTTTGACTCTTTCAGGTTTGTTAATGATAAAAAGCATCAAACATCTGAGAGTTACGCTGCTTTAAAAAAATAAAAACAAAACTATTTAAAACCATCTTCTTCTTTTAATGAGCAGTTTGCTGCGAGGTCTCAGATGTCAGAGCTTCATACAAAGCACCTGAACGCACCACACCAGCAGCTCTTCCATCATCTAACTCAAAATAAAGAAGCTGCAAACTCAGATGTGATGGTTTACACACCTAAAGTTCATTTTCAAAGCTCCCTGAAATGATGAGCTGCCTAAAATACGGATTTATCAACCTTAAAAGCTGCGTTATGTTTTGGAAAATGTCTGCGGTAAAGCAAAGAACACGTGATTTGCAGTAAAACATGAACAAATACTGGCACTGTGTGTAAACATCATCACTTTAAAAAGATCCACTCCCTCAGGGTGCTGTGAGGGATTTACTTCCTTTTCAACTGTCACTGGAATAATTCATGAGTACTACAGGATATACAGTATTTACACACACATGCACCGACTCAAACACCAACAAAGAAGAACAAATACAGCATTTACACTGTGCAGGGCCGAGGGGTTAAGTAACCAATCACCTTTTTTCATTTTTACAACCTGGGTCTTTAACAGGCCTTTATGACGATTAATCAACAAGATAATCGATAATAAATGCAAGTATTAGATACACGTCGGTTTTGCCATCATTTCTCTCAGTTATGACACTTTGCTGCGCAGCTTCAATGTATTAAGGATCAGTGAACACACCAGTGCTGAGCTTATCTACCAAAGCTGGACGGTCATTTCATGTTTAATACTTTCAAACGAGTTGTATAAGTTGTCTGGATGAAGTGGACTTGGTTTAACATGTCTGTCATTTTTTGGGATATTTAAACTCATTTGCTTTCTTGCAGCGAGTCAGACAAGAAGATTGATTCCACTTTCATGTCTGAACTCGATATGGAAACATATCTTGTTTGTTTGATCCATACAAAACTCTCAGTGTAAGAACATCACATGGTTGTTTGACAGGCGGTTCTGTGTGGGAATATTTCTTGGGACGGGTGCAGTGACTTTCTGGAGTCCGACACACAACCCCCAGTAACTGTTTTCACACTTTGGTTATTGTCTGGATTAAACAAACAAGACACAACGTGTTCGTTAGTGAGATTTCAGAGGGACAGTTTACTCCGTCCACAATGAGTGAATGTGCAGAGGGCTCGCAGGTAGACGGGCAACAAAACATGAAGCTGGTGAGAAATTATTAACATGTGGAATTGGCCTGTTGGCCAGAAATACAAAAACAAGACCCATGTTGTTAAAAAATAATTTTCCTTAAATTCCCTCTGAGGCCACAGTTATCAAAACTGTATTTTGTCTACACATGACACCTTAGGGTGCTGCAGGTCGATGAATCCACCACATGGCACCAGTTATGAACGACTCAACGAGGGTTCATTACAAAAAAATATTTCCTACATTTGATAAAAACATAAACTGTGTCCAGAGTTCAGTTCAGTTCAGTCAAAGATGCATAACTGTCAGACGTCGAGGCCTGTCGCGATAATTACGTTACCAACGTTTGCACATAATGGTGAAGTGAAGATAACATGTTACTCGAGGCCGATGAGTGTTTTTCCCAACAAGATATTAATATTTGTTTCACATTCCAAGTCCAACGTTTGCATATTCTAGATATATCTAGATATTAAAATGTGTCCTTGCATTATTCTATTATCTTATCATTATATCAGTGGCATAAATGGTCTTAAAATGACAATAATATCGTTTATCGCAATTATTTCTGGGGCAATATATTGTGCAACAGAAGTAGTTATCGTGACAGGCCTGCACGCATCCATCTGACGAGGACGAGGTCGCTGAGCTGCGAAAAAAACGCGTCAGAAGTCGGAGTCGTCTGTGGCGGAGTTATCGACGCCAGTCGTCTGCGGGGGGTTTTCACCTGCAGGCGTTTGGACCTCCTGCTCCTTCTTCTTCTTCTTGTCGTGGTTCTTGATGTGAATGCTCAGACCCCTCGCCGTCATCTCATAGATCTGACACTTGGCGCAGTAGTAGGGCGACACACCGACGTGCCTGAACTGGTCGGCCAGGTACGACATGAGCGTCTTGAAGCCTTTGTTGCAGATGTTACAGCGAGGGACGACGCCCGGGTGCTCCTTCTCCAGATGTTTTCTCAGGCCCAGCTTCGACCCTTTGTACCCCGTCTTCTCCGCCTCTGTTTTGTTTTCCGTCTCCGCCGGGCAGAGCAGGCAGGTGTACACGGCGTCCTGGTTGGCGTGGCGTCGCGTGTGGAGGTCCAGAACGATCTGAGTGCGAACCTGTCGCTGGCACGACGAGCAGAAGAACGTCTTCTTCCCCTCCGTGTGGTGCATTTGTTTTAAATGCACGGCCAAACCCGAGCCCCTCTTGAAGAACCTGCCGGGCGGCGGGCACAGCGGACACACCAGACTTTTACCGGAGCCTGAATTCATTTCCATCACATCGCTGTAGTTCTCTCCGAGCTCCAACACGCACTTGTTGCTCACGACCTCCTCCTTTCTCACCTCCTCTTCAGCTAACAGCTTCTTCCTCTGCCTCACCTCGAGTCTCGGCCGCGGAGGCCTGGACGGTTTGGACATCACAGGTACAGGAGCTCTGGCGTGCGGTCTGACCACGGGGTGTTTAATTATCGGCTTTTTGGCCGGGAGCGATCTATCCACGGACATCGTGAACTGGTAGCTCTCTCCCTCCTCTTCGGGATTTGAATACTCAATAACATAAACGCCATCTTCCTCTTCCTCTGCCGCAGCTTCCTCCTCCGTGGGCAGCGAGTACTCCACCTCGTAGAACTGTGCAGCTTCGTCTTTAACCTTCACCCCGACGTGAGACTGCTCCTCTGCGATGTGTGTGTCGTCTATTCTCACCACTGTTATCTGGTCCATCCCACCTGCACATTCCCAGTTTCCACTTCCTGGCGCGACCGAGGATGAAGTTGCTTTTCCCGCAGGCCCGCCTCCGACCACCGGGTGTTCGGAAGACGTCTAACACGGAAAAACACAAGATTGTTTTATGTTCTCAGGCACCACATTAATTCACATTCAAGAAAATATACATATTTTATGTTTTTATATATGAGTTGGAGACTCACGGTATCTAAATAGAGTCTTAATTTGAATTTTGATCGTTCATTAATAATTTTAAGAAAAAGAAAAATCACTGGTTCCATTTTCTCAAGTGTTAATATTTTTTTTCTATGACAGTGAACTGAATTTCTTTTTACCTTTTTGGACTGTTGGTCACACAAAACAAGCAAATTGAAGACGTCAGCTCGGGCTTTGGGAAATTGTGTTTTTTTTCCACTATTTTCTGACATTTTATCAACTAAACAAGCAATTAGTTAATAATAAAGTAGCTGGCAGACTTATTAAGAATGAAAATAATCAGTAGTTGCAGCTCTACATGTAAGAAGACAATGTTTTTCACAGTAAGCAGGTAATGTTTTCTTCTGTTTTGTATTATAAACAAACTCAGACAAAAGGATGAACAAATCCCTTCATGTAAGTGAACTAACGCAGCCACGTGATGCTGCACAACTTTCTTTGATATCGGAGGATTCCTGAACGAAGCAGCCGATGAGAGAATTTTATATTTTAGTGCACAGGGACAATTAAAATAACTGAAAAGCAGAATTTGAGCCTGAGTGTGACAATGTTGGCTTGTAGGACAGAAAAACTGCACACAGCTGAGTCTAATTAGTTTATAGTGAAATTTAAAAAGTCATTGAGCAGTTACATTAGTTGTAGTGTAACTCAGCATGTTATATATTTAAACTTAAAATAAGTTATCAATAACTACTGACTTCTATGAATGAGCTGTGTAATGGCTCAAAGTGTTGTCACAAAGTTTTGGATAAAACTACAAACAGAGAAATATTTTCTTTTGTGTTATAGGTTGTTTTGAAGTTTTGATGCATTTATAAAACTCAGAAAAGTGTGTTTTTTTTTTCATTTTTATTCAACTATTTATCTGTAATGATACATTTTATGTTCTGTTATTGTTATAATGTTTGTATTTTTGGTGTTTGGAATTGTTTTAGTAAATGTTAATACCATGTTGGAGGGGGAAAGGTCATCTAAAGCTTTCTAACACATTAAAAACACCACTAATATGATAAAAACCCTGTTATAACACATGTAATATTCAGCTTTAAAGAGTCCAGAGAGAAGCAGCAACACTTCTGCTCCTGCTGAACTAATCTTTTGAATCTGATCTCATAAATAAAAGGTGAAAAACAAAGACTCACCATGCTCCTGCTGCTGAAATCAGCCATCGCACCTCGTTCACCAGCTTAACCTGCAGCTACTTAGCTTAGCAACAAGGCAGCTAACGTGCAAAGAGCCGGAAATGTATATTTTTAAAGCTCTGCAGCAGTCGGCTGTTTGTCGGCAGACTCAAACAGTGTAAGCGCTCATGTGGAGGTTGAGGAGCAGAAGATGAGCCGCCTGTAGCCGCTGCAGGAGGGTGGAGAAGCCGTCGGCCAGGAGCTGAGCTGCAACCAAGATGTCTGTTTTTCTTTCTGGGAAATAAAAACATCCGCAGCTCGCCGGAGGAGCAGGGCGCCCCCTGGCGGCGCGGAGGGACACGGCGCCGCGAAAACCTATTAATGAGATTAAAGTAAATAATAAATGTTTAGTAAATATATCTGAAGTTACTACTTTACTCAAGTGTTGTGCTTAAGTACAATTTCTAGGTACTTGTTTCTGATTTAAGTAGGCCCATATCTTGGACTTCTGCTTTACTACGCTACATTTCAGAGGGAAGAGTTGTTTCTGTTACTCCACTACATTTAGGCCTGTATTTCATGGCTTTTGCTACTTCTTACTTTGCATATTACATACAAATACCAAGTTACTATCAGTTTAAACATAAAATATGTAGCATTGTTCATGATTTAACAATCAGACATTATACAAACCAGCTCCACTAAAGCTCAGACTAAAAAAATGCTGCTTATGATCCAATAATAAGAATTTCAACTTATAAACACTTTAACTTTTTGATAAACTGAACACATTTTGCTCATGATACCTCTGAACACTAGATAAATAGAAATATAGATAGAAATATAGATAGATAGATAGATAGATCGATCGATAGATAGATAGTGTAGTTTATTAATACCAGTGGGAAAGTAGTGTTAGTCAGTGTTGTTGTGTTGTTGTTCACAAAGCATATATACATAAAACACACAAAAACAAATTAGGTAGGTGAGAAACAACTACAAAGGTCAAATTATATACAATGGCATTAACTAAATACAATATTGTTAACTCTGTAATCATGTAGGAAACTTGTAATAGAGTATACTTACATTTAGTTATTCCTCGTTTTACTTCAGTAAAGGATCTAAATAAGTTTTGAGTGTTTATTTCCCTCTATTGTCTCTGTAACAATCACCTTTGACAATAAAGCTTTGGAGTTTTGAATGTCTCGCTGGGCGCATGCGCAAACCGGCGGACAGCTTCAGCAGACCCGCTAGCTCCGCGTCCCGCTCCGTCAGTTTGATCCGTGCTGTCGCTCACTGCTGCAAACAGTCGCTGTTCAACCGAGAGTCGTTTTCCACCGAGCGGGATTAACGTGACCGAGGCGTGAAGGAATATGCCCAAGAATAAAGGTATGAGCCGGGTGGGGAGAGACGGGAGCGAGTGTGTGAGAGCCGCCGCGGAGACGCACGCAGCCAAAACGTGACACCGAGCGGCTACGTGCTAACCCGTTAGCTGCTTGAGTAACCGCACCCGGTCCGGCCCGCGACATCTGCCTCTCTATCTCACCTAAACTACCCCCTAACTACGCCAGTTAACCTTTCACCGGGTTATTAAACAAATCTGAGGATGTTATATGAGCGTTTTATAAGTGTAACGTCTCTGAGACTGTATCTTAGGTTGGCGAGCTAAGCTAAACGTTAGCTCCAGTTCCTGTCGTCCCTGACTTTCTATAAAATCTTCTTTTAATTTAAAGTTAGAAACAGTTTACAGGCCGATTAATCTGTGGAGGAAGTGTGTCAGCTGGAAGTGGAGTTATAATAACCGGAACTGAAAGCTGGCTGATTAAACAACATTAACTCGGTGAAAAGTTTAAAAAAAAAATCATTTATATAAAAAAAAAAAAGAGTGGACAGCCATTAATCGATATGTTCCTGTTTGTGTTTGTAGGTAAAGGAGGAAAGAATCGGCGACGTGGAAAGAACGAGAATGAGTCGGAGAAGAGAGAGCTGGTGTTCAAAGAGGATGGACAGGGTGAGTACTGGGTCTGATGGGACAGACACTGGGACAGACACTGGGACAGACACTGGGACAGCTGAAGATCCGTCACTTTCTCTCTCTGGACAGTTTTGGGTCTTTCCAAGGGGAACAAAGTGTGAAGTTACACTTCTTTTAAAGCCAAACACTAATAAACTTGTTTGCGTTTCGTCTGAATAGGTAAATATGAGTCACTGTAGGGACCATATGGTATTCCTGTTGTCGGTAGATCAATGACTGGAGGCTTTTCTTTAGTTTACATTGAAAAACTGTAAAAAGCAGGAACATCTTCATATCTGAGTAGAGCTTAAAAACTCAGTTTAATGAATAGAAAGTTAATTGGCCACTATTTTAAATGAGTAATTTAATTTAAAAGGCGTTGTGTTCTGATATTTTATAGACTAAACAAGCAATTAAGACTAATTAAGAATGAAAACTGCCCTACATCTGTGGCACTAAGACACTGTTTGGCATTTTTGCTTGATGAATTACTGAAACAGTTATATAATAATCAAACTTCTTTGATGGGGCGTTAAAAACAAATCGGCAGGTTAGAGGAAGAGTTTGCTGTTTAAGAGCTTCAGAAAAATCTAATTTATGGGTCCAAGAGAAATAAAGTCTCACAAAAAACTTATGCACAATATACAGCTCATGTTTGAAGAAATATAATTTCAGCAGTGATATTTAAAGAGAAGATATTTTGACATGCAGCAGACATGACTGAGAGCCTCACTAGTTTGTAGTAACCAGCCTGCAGTCAGACGTGTTCACATCTTCGTCTGCGATGCTCATTGCTGTTAAAATCCCTGTGGGCCCAGTGTGTGGCGGAGGCTTCGCAGGTTTAAGGAACACCTTCAGGTAGTGACGGCCCAGCTTACTCAATGTACTCAGTCTTGCCATAACCACAAAACAGTCTTAGAATATTTATTTGTACATCATATTTTCTTCAAGTGTTTGTAAAATCATCCCTTTATGTGTAAAATAGATGTATTAAGTTAAACTGAAACTTTGATTTTCTGCCACATTTCATTACTTGAGGAGAAATCTGACTAAGAACTTGTTTGGACATTCAACACAGTTTTGCTCTTTCAGTGAGTGTCACTGGTATCGTGAATAAAAATGCACAAAGACTATGTGTTCTAAAACCAGGATTATGCTGTTTCCATGTGTTTTATGCAAAAGCTCTCCTTGTCTTTCTTTACTGGCCTTTTTTGTCCAACAGTAGAATTTTCCTATTCAGACCCCAGTGATGCTGAGGCCTCTTCTGTTTCCATCCCTCAGCTCTTTTTGCCTTCATCCTTTACGCGTCTGTCAAAATGTATTTCCAAAGTCACAGTAACATTTGGTGTTAGTTGCTTTGACAAATGAAATCAATACTAATGGTGTTTACAAGTTTTTTCTTTTATTCTCGTAAAGCAGAATTTACCACAGGAGGTGGTTAGTGCTACCCATAAATGTAGTAATTATATCAGTTTATACAATCACATTACTTATTAAATATGTCACCTTTTGTCGTGTGAAGTAACACCGCTTCTTATATTAGCTTAGTCAAACAACAAGAAACACTTACTTAACTATGTATATTTGGTATTTTATTTCATATATTTGTTATCTGAACAGAGCAATCATTAATTCTCAGTGCACTAGCTCCTGTTTTACCAGAGCAGGACCTTCACATGACATCTTGGTAGCTGTATTGTACTGTTTCCTTAACTGGCTCAGCACTTGGTTCATGTCCTGATCTCTGACTTTAAGCTCAGTTTATTACCTTTTTGGTTAACCCTCCTCTGCTCTGCTGCGTCTTCCAGAATATGCTCAGGTGATCAAAATGCTGGGGAACGGACGTCTGGAGGCCATGTGCTTTGATGGAACCAAGCGGCTTTGCCACATCAGAGGAAAACTCCGGAAAAAGGTAGGAATGTCCCGACCCTCCTCTCACACCTTTCCCCCCTCCCACCAGCATACACAGGAAACCCCCTGACGTAATGCTGAATCGGCGTGTTCTCGCTGGCCGGCCGGCCGTCGTTAATGTGGCAGCGTGAACTCAGTTGACCGTGTGTGTGTGTGTGTTACGGGCCGCAAAGTGCGGCGTGTTTGTGTGTGACACGGGGTAATCTCTGCTGTGTTTGTTTTCCTCTAGGTTTGGATCAACACGTCAGACATCATCCTGGTCGGGCTGAGAGATTACCAGGTGTGTTGGTCGCCCACACCTGACATGTTGCCGTCTTTGGATAAATAAGCACCAACTTTTCTGTAGCGTTCAAATTTTTAAGGGCGAATCTCATACAAGATATTAAATTGATTAGCTCCCAGTTTCATGTCAGAATTACTAAGCTTGTAGGTACAAAGGTGCAAAGAAATCTCTTCTCATAGTTCCCAAAGAGTGTAGATTTGATACCAAAGGTGACTTTTATTCTGCTGTCATCATGGCTCCCAAACTGTGGAATAAACTCATGTTTACAATCCACACTGATACGTCAGTGTTTTCTATTAAATGTTAGCTCAAAACACTCCTTTTTAATATTGGCTTTTAATGGATTTGCAGTGTTTTATATATCCTGCATTCAATTATTTCTCATTGTAGGATTTTATTTTATCGCTCATTATTATCATTCCATTGTCATAGCTCAAAACAGTTAAGACTAAAGTTAAGTTATAGATTAAAATGTCCAGTGATGTATTTAATGTTCATACAGTAATTTTCAACATATGTGATTTATCATTTTATCCATAATTGTAAGTTTATACATTCTTGACTCCAGTCTTTCACTCATGTATTCAGGTTTTGGTGCTGTAATCTTCAGCTGACCCAATATTTTGTATGTATTTGCCTCCATCACTAAAACACTCAAACGCTTCACTTTCAGGACAACAAAGCTGACGTCATCCTCAAGTATAACGCAGACGAGGCTCGCAGTTTGAAAGCCTACGGAGAACTGCCGGAGCACGGTGAGTTAAACTGCACGTCACTCCGACACCACAGCTGCTGGATCCAAAAACCCAACGTCACCGTAGAGAAACAAGTCCAAGAACTTATTTATAGTGTGTTGGTGTCACCACAAAGTTTACAGACTAAGATGAGGATTTCCTTTTTGTCCAGAGCAAACCTCAGTGTTTGTTGTTTGTAACATTACCAGGCTGCTGTATCAGCATCTTATTCTTGTCTAATTTACCCGTCACTCATGCAGCTGCTGACTTTAAACAGCAGATGTCCCCACTTTCCTGTCCTTCAATAACAACTTTTCACCTCTAACATGCAGTATTTAACAGTACAACCATTACCTTTTGTGGAATTAATGAACATTTATGATAATTCCTTTGTAACACTTTCCTCCCGTCTTCTTTCTCGCAGCCAAAATCAATGAGACAGACACCTTCGGGCCCGGAGACGACGACGAGATCCAGTTTGATGACATTGGCGACGATGATGAGGACATTGACGATGTAAGTTCCTTTCAATTTATAATCAACTTTTCTTTTTAGTTTCTGAGCTCAGTCCGTGACGGAAGCGCTGGGTGTCTTTTTTTTTTTTTTTTCTTTTTTTTTCTTCAATACCATTGCCAGTATGTCACCAAAGTAATTTATATTACTTACTTGGAATAATTAACCAGTTTTTTTTTTTCCATCTCCAAAGTTTTATCGCTTAACAATGTTGTCTGAACACAAAAACATATCTTAATAAAATATGGTATAAAATTTAGCAAAAGTTCGATTTGCATCAGCACTATCTGATGAAAGTCTTTGAACAGCAGCTTTAGTACTTTGTATTTTTTAAAACTAGGTATTATAGACCAAATAATTACCAATGAATTGAGAGTATTGAGTATTTGGCCAGTTAATTGAGCATACAATAATCTTCTTACACAATAAAATAAATGTAAAATTAATGCAGGAAATGAGCAGAAACTCCTTTTCCTGAAAGCACAAAATGACAATTCGTAAAAAGTGCAAAACAGAAGTTGAAATAATTGTGTTTTTTGTGTTTTCCAGATCTAAAGACCTGCTACTGGAGGAGGAAGGTGGGATTTTACTAGAGATGCTCCGATTGGGATATTTTGAGCCGATACACCGCACCGATAATGATTATTTTTATTAAGATCAGCCTATGCCAATCCAATACAGTTTATTAATATACAGTACGTTTAGATTTATTCCGGTTTGTTAACCATCAGTTGACGTCTTTGTTGTTCGGAGAACTTTAAGTGCATTTCACATAGGAGGGAAAAACGACATCAGTACTTTGAGTTTGTTGTTAACATGGATAAATATAAGATGCTGCTTTAGTAAGACTGTCTCAGTTATCACTCGTAGCAGCTGGAGGATGAAGGACGATGACGCAGTTTGATTTCTCCGCCTTCATGCAGTTGGATTGGAAAATCAGAGTAGGCTGATCACCAGCATCATATTTAGGGTGAATATCTGGAGCATTGCTAGATTTTTACCTTCTTTTTTTTTTTTTTTTTTTTTTTTTTTTTTTTTTTTTTTGCTTCTAACATCCACTAAAATGGCGAATTTGTCATCCAATTCACGGAAGTTTTCTTTTTTTTATTATTTTCATTGCGTATTGTCCAAGAAACACTCGCTTACCATTCAGAGCTGGCATAACTACAAAATATCTCACACCAAATGCGTCATCTTTTTAAAAATGTATTTATATTGATTTCACACTATGTGGAATTTACCAACAAGTACAGAATCTCTGGATTCGCCAATAAAAAGATAAACCATTTTGTGTTTTTTAATTTTTTTTTTGTCCTTTGGCAGTCTGTAGCTGTAGCTGTAGCCTGTAAGACAGTTTGTAAGCTGTTTACCGACGACAGAAGGAAGATAATAACACTGCGTACGGATCTGTATCACTTTGTTACCGTCATTTTCCACTGACGACGTATTGCGATGAACTATTTGCTCGTTTTTTTTTTTTTTTGGGTTGAACCATGGCCGAATGAAGGCAGTCTGTCTCCCCTGACATCAAAAGAAGAATCAAAATGTATTTTTCTATTGTTTCCCTTATTTGTGTTTCTGTCAGTCTTTTTGTTTTCATGTTCTGTTTTTGAACTCTTGGCTGTTCGCTCTGTGGCGTCGACGCTCCGGGAAGCTGCGGCCCGGTCGCCCACGCTTGTCTCATGCTAGACCAGCGGTTCCCAAACCTTTCCAGCACACGCTCACACACCAGTAAAACCTAACCTCAGAGTAGTCTCTCACGTCTCTACACCTCGATAAAATCTAATAAAGGTGACACATAGTCGTATATTTTCCTCCTCCCTCCCCTCTGATGTTCCCCGAGGGGGCCGAGCACCTCAGTTTGGGAACCACTGCTCTAGACCACATGGGCCCTGTTGCTGCTGTTGCTCTAACTCTGAATTAATAAAAATGTACTATGATGTTTGAAGGCTGGGTTTCCAATAAAGATCTTAACTCCACTGACCTGGCGGAGTGATTTTTGGCCGCTACACGCACTTCCTGTGCCGGTCTGAAGGTGGCGAGATTGAGCCAAAGTCAGTCGGCGCTCCCCGGTGAGTTGGCCTGGCGCCCTTCAGAGCTCCAGGCCAAGAACATCCAGGGCTGCTGGGTGGTGACGGGGCACAAAATGTCTGTCCGGGGGCTATTTTTGTCAATAGAAGGACGACAGAGTGAAACTTTATTAGCGAGCGTCTGTCCTTGCGGTGAATCCCGACCCGTCTGCTGTGCTTTGACTTTCTCTTCTCCTATGAGGTCTTGAAAATGACTTTTGTCTATTTTTTTCCCCCCAAAAATGCACATTTACAAGTTCTGAGGCTGATGCCCAAGTAGGGAGATCTTATTACAAATATTAGTGTCAGTATTTTACTTTATTTGAGAGAAGGGAATGTAAATTAATAAATACACAATGAGTAGTAAATAATGCCAGAATTACCCAAGAGGCTTTTTTCACCTGTAGTCCTGGGCCAAGGTGTTAAAAAGGTTTCCTAAAATACATCAAAGGCAAAAACAAAACCGGGTATGCAGGTTAAAGACTAGAAAAGGACACGCAGTTGTTGTGTAGTGACTTAAATAAATATAGAACGACGTCACAAAAGTGTAACTTTAAGGTGACTAAACTTGCAAACACCCTGAGGTTTAAAATGTTTTATCAAATTATGACTTATTAATCTTCCTCCGTGTCCCAGCACAAACCAGTATGTTTTTGAATGATACCACAGCAAAAAAGTCAATTTAAGTGTCAATATAAATATGTGTGGAGTGTCTATGGACCCTGGTGCAGTGTCAGATTAGCTACTGACTAAAAGAAAAATATATACAAGCATGTTTAAAAAGCTTCATCTACTTTGCATTTGCAGTTGAATTTAGGTTCGAGACTTAATATCAGTTTTGTCTGATATTGGTGGGAAAATGCCAAATATTGTCAACAAACCCCTTCATAGTGAAGAGTATAAACATGAATTAATGACTGGATTGTGGGTATTTGTGCAATAATAATCCCCAGTAAGAGGTCGTAATTTACTGTTGACTAAGATAAATCAACTATATATATATATATATATATATATATATATATATATATATATATATTGTTGATTGATTCTTATTTACATGATCTGTTGAGTTTGGAGGGTCAGGATTGTGTTTTCTGATCCTCTTTGTATTTAAGATGTAGTTGTCCGTTTTTAAGGTAGTAACATTGTTTTCATTCAAATATATAAACCTGGCGTGTACTCCAAAATAGAAACATCGTAGCAAACTTTCTATTTGTGGTGTGTTTGAACAAAATATTAAAGAATTCAAACCTGGAAATGTAATCCTACCATATCATATACTGTATTAGCTGATTAATATTCCAATAATATTTATATTAATTATGTAGTTGGTCAAGGTGGCGCTCATTTTAACTACTGTGCTTTATATACTATCATACCTCTAACTACCATTAACTACCATAAGTCACTAAGTGGTAGAAGAAGAAATCAGATTATTTTCTTTATTTAAAAGCGTAGAAATATTCCTGCAGAATAGTCAATTTCAGAATAATGTAAATGACTTCACTGGATTATAATCATTGACAGATTCATGTTAGTATCACTGTAATGTTTAACTACTTTATACACTGCTGGGTAACTTAATCTATAATCATAAATCTAATTTTATTTGTTGATGATATGTTGGATTAAACCGAATCCGTAAAGTAACAAAATGATGATCTTAAAATGAAAATACAAGTTCATGAAAACTGCATAAATAAATACTTTGTGTAGTTATTTATAGAGCTGGTTGTGTGTGTGTATGTGTGTGTGTATGTGCGCGCGCGCGCGTGTGTGTGTGTGTGTGTGTGTGTGTGTGCGCGCGCGCCAGCCTCACTTTGGCCCGGGTATGACGTAACGCCGCCGCTGGGCCTGGCACGTGCGCTCTCACGCGAGCCACAGCCGCGCCAAACTGAGGCAGTCACCCGCGTGAGCGATGCGGTCACCCCTGTCTCTGGATTATTGATAATAATTAATGATACTGTTGTTAATTAATGATACTGTTGTTAATTAATGATACTGTTTTTTAACTGTTTTTTCACGCGGCAGTTGGTGATATTCTTCCGCCGCGCTACATAGTTCTTGCGCAGCCTCACTTGGTTGCTAGGCGACGCCTAACAGATTTTTCCCGGCGCATTAATATGCTAATTAGCCAACTGTGACACGGTCGCGCGTTGGCCGGCGGAAGTTAATTAATTAATTTTATTTATTTATTTATTTAGAAAAAATTGAGACATTTACAGCCACAAAGAACAATTACTATTTATTTTTTTTTATTTTTATCCCCGATATGTTTTCCCACAGTATTTTCTGAGGTAGGGGGAAAGTAGAGCCAAACGTTGATTCTTCTTCAAACATGGCTACCTGGTTTATGTTAGTTAACACATTACACCACACATGGACGCCCCCCCTCCCCTCTCCGCCTCCCCACAGCATCATATTTTCCTCCGTCTTTTCCTGAGTCATTGTGTTGCACCGGCGGTCTGCTCTCCTGCGGGTTTGTGCGGGTTTGTGCGGTGTTCCGGCCCCTGTCAGGTGCCGGTGGTCAACATATTCGACGACATTTGAGATGACCGAAGTGGCTTCGAGCCGCCCTGAGATGACAGGTGAGGAAAACATGCTCGGATTTGTACATTTCCCAACAAATGTCCCGGAATGGCTGCAGAGATATGAGCCCTGGACTACCAGCATCATCAGACCTGTGTTATACATCTTGATAAAACTGAAATAATATGGATTTCTCTTTAAAGACCAGTTAAAGGCAGCAAGGTTCAACACAGGTTGACACCCAATATGCTTTGTACTTGTATCATTTTATATTTTATATAGAGTAATGTCACAAATAAAGCAGGTTTTTGCAATGCATCTTTAGATATAATTACCATGTATGCAGATCTTTATTAATGTATTGGCATCCTTGGTTTTCCATCGCTGTTACTGCAACATGGTTTCACATGAAACACTGACAACAAGAGGTGAAAAGCCTTTTGCAATGAAGGATTATATATACCGTGCAAAAAAAGGGGATGTGTGGTCTGTATATTTAATAATACGCAGTGTATTCTGTTGGTATGTGTTGCTGAACATATGTGGAGCCCTTTTGTAGATTAAAATGTTTTTTTAATCCCTGTTCACCGGCTGCCAGGGTGCCTGTTCTTAGGGATGTTCCTTCAATAATGCAGCAGCCTTTTATTAGCTCAGCTGAAAGAAGCTATTACTGCACTTAACACACGTGATGCAGCTGATTTTTTTATAGTTTTTTTTTGCATGTGATGTCATTTTGAGTGAAGCTGAAGCAGAGTGTAAAACCCACAGGGCTCAGATTTGCATGTATTTGCGTATCTAATGACTGTGTGTGTGTGTATGTGGTTGAGAGGATGATCCCCTGTGTGTTTTAGTGTGTGTATATCATAGTTGTCCTCGGGGCAGCTCTCGTGTCAGATTGAGAAATAAAAACATAACAGGAAGAAGGCTGCGGGGGTCCTACACTCACACCTTGACACCTAACCCCGAAGGTGATACGGTGACTGACAGGAGATTTATTGCATTTGGACGCTGTGACAAGTATGGTGGATGGCCATTTCCATTCCACAAACGCAGGAGTCACGTTCACCGCTCCAGCTTTACATTCTTTGCTGTTTTTGCCTCTTGGCCAGCGTAGCATGAATCATGACTGACTGTTCTCTCCAAAAACACAGCGCTGGCCCCTCCTCCTGCACCGCTGGTGACCAATAGGCATGCCTCGCCTTCTCGATCACCATCCAGTCACAGAAGCCCTCCAGGTAAACTTCTAATCACGTTCACACGCTTTGATGTGCTGCCATTATCTTCATAATCCAGGGCAGAGCAAACACACAGTAACTACACATATGCACATAGATTAAACAGTATGGACTATTGGTTTATGTTCCCCAGTGTGGTGTTAGTACTTTCACTTTAAGTAAAAGGAACTGAATACTTCCTCCACCACTGAAAGCACCCTGAATATAAAACATGTGTACAATCTGCAGGCAGCTGAACTGATCTCGACATTTTTCTTCCACTCGTCTCAAGGCTCCCGGCTGGATTTAGCAAAAGAGCGACAAGAGGACAGAGAGAAGACACAAGGTATGAGTAACTGTCCAGCTGGTTGAGCTCAGCGTGGTCTGTCCTGTTCATCTGTCACACACACACACACACACACTCACACACACACACTCACACACACATTGTGGGTGCAGTGTGGGCGGGTGTGTACTTGTACTTGCTCGAAGTATTCAGAACTGTTACTTTTATACCTCAATGGAAAAATACTACTATATTTAAATATTTACCTAAAAAAAGTAAATAAGTATTAGCAGTAAAATGAACTAAAGTATGTAAAGTAAAAATACTTTTACTTTATTATTATTATTATTGGGTGAAAACCTTGTATTTCCTATTTGTATTTTTATTTCCAAAACAATCTCAACTCAAAGTCCACTTGCTTGCTTGTTTTGGAGCTTTTGACTGCATCACACTGTCCTCATCAGCAGGTTGAGTTGCCATGGAAATGAAAATGTTTCCATGATTCTGAGAATAAAATGTCAACAGCTTTTTCTGATTTTCACGCTTTCAGATCAGTTAAAGAAGGAAAGAAAGGACAAAAGGAACAAAGACATAAAAAACGGAAAAGAAACAAAAGTAATTTTCTCCAGATAATAAAAAACTCTCAGTCTCGCTTATCCCCCCCCTTCATTCAAGAACGTAATGTTTAAAAGTTATTTAGTCATTTAGCTTAAACCTGGAAAACATTTTGTGTTTTTTATGATTTATTTATGCCTTTATTGGATATCCAGCAGTAGAGAGTTGACAGGAAACGAGGGGAGAGGGCGAAGGGGAATAAAGCAGAAAGGTCCCTGGTTGGATGCAGCCCGGGGACGTTGTGGTTCACGGTCGGCGCCTTTGGGGCGTTTTGGAGATGCAAGATTTTCACTCAACAACAGTCAAATTTATTTATTCTCCCGGCTCGCTGTGTGTCAACTGGTTTGTGCTCATTTATGCACCACTACAATACAGTACATTATTTATTTAAAGGACCAGTGCCTGAAAATAATATTGGTGTTTTAGGTATTTGAGTAAATGTCCGTACTTCCGTGTGTGTTCAGAGATGTCGGAGGTGCTGCGAGATAAGGAGCGCCGCGCGCAGCAGCAGCTGGGGCGCTGCGCCGAGGAGCGAGGGAGGAAGATGGAGGAGCAGAGGAGGAAGGAGCATCAGCGAAGGGCAGCGGCCGAGGGGAAGAGACGGCAGCAGCAGGAGGCAGAGAAGGTCAGAGGTCACAGCGCACTAATGATGCATTCACTGCACGTTAGAGGAAGCAAGAAAACAAGTGTGTTTACACTTAACCTTAAATAAAAAAGCAGTACAAGAATACTGTGTTAAATACAGTATAAAATTAACAAAAAGTTATACTGAACCAAGTAAACTGTAAACAAGAAATAAGTGTCATAACTTGAATAGGAAGACCATTTTCAGTGACACAATACAATTAGTACTCACAACATATTGAGATCAATACCCAGCCCTGTTTGCACCCAAATGTAATTCCACTAACTTCTTTACTTGTTCCTTGCTAAATTTGTAATCAATGAATTGCATTAGACGGACTATAATTAAGAATTAAGATTTTTTTCTGACATCTGTAGGTTTGTTTGAGGCCTTTGCGGCCACATGTTCACATGTGTTGTTTGGAGGTTTATGTGAAAACCAATTTCACGATATCAATACCAATATTTTCCAGATATAAATACACAGTATATATACACTATATCCCAATATGGCAAATGTTTGCAAAATCACATATAAAATATTTTTTAAAATGTCTTCTGTGCATCAAATTGTGTTCCATTATAAAACATTAAACAATTTGTTTTAAATTATTCTAAAAAGAGAGAATTATATCATCATACAGAGTCATTACGATAGGACAATAACTTATTATCAGCCGTAGTTTAAGTAGGCAACTCATATACACATTAATCAAAATAGACATGAATGCATGTTATGTATTCATGTGAGTCTGCCGCCCCTTCATCTTTCCTCGCCCGTTAATTTGTCCCACCGTCACTCTGTTGTTAACCTTCACAAACTTAAAAACATCTCTTCCACCGGTTATCACTCGCCCTCTTTTTCCCCCTTTTTCTCTCTCTGAGCTCTTTGCCACTGAATTAATCGTGTCGATCCATAACCGAGTCGGTGTATTTCCAGCTGTTGTTGGGCTGAACCAGAGTTTAACAGAATAGCAGGTAATTAATGCAGAAGCTCTAATGACTTTCTGTCAGCTGACCAATTGTGTGCATTCAACTGAAACATGACATGTTCGGCTGGTTTTCTGCATCAGACTTAAAGACACAGCAGAAATACTGGGGAATACCATACAATATATCACAGGAAACCATCAGGAAAGCTTGTGTTTAACAAGGACTAGAAAAATAAATGTATTGCAGCAATACAAACACACCTTATAGTTACACTCTGCCATATATTACAAACTTACTCTGTCTTTAAAGGCCTAGTTGTTAATGGACATGATGTGTTTTACTGGTTGTACACGGTACACTCACTGTGGAAGGATCCCCTGTCCTGGGATCCCGCTGGGCGTCACGCAGGAGGCGTTCAAGGCACAGCGCTGAGCGTGGGTCACTAGGGTTGGGTACCATTCACATTTGAACACATACTAGTATCGGTACCTGGAATTCGGTACCAGTACCCAAACGGTACCTTTGTTCGGTACTTTATTCTCTCTTCTGGTTTCATACTGAGGTTTCGGACACACACACAAATATCTCACACTCTGTTTTAGTGGACTCTGCGTGAGTCATGCGTGGGAATCACTCGACTGAGAACCACTGACTCATATTATTATAATCCAACATAAATTATCCGCTGCGTTTGTGCGACGTCAACCCTTTGAGCTCAACATGCAGTGTAAATTACGAGTGCCTGTTGAAATGCTGAGCAACACGTGAAGGGTTAACAAGCCAGTGACAGTCTGATCCACAGAGAGTTCACCATTCACCGCTCAGAGGGGGGGGGGTCACTGCCTCTATTGATTTAAGGGCCCTGTTTGCCTGCTAACAGCCCCCTCCCCCCTCCGCCCCTCCTCACGCTCATATGCATAACTTAATGACATAATGATTGGTCAGTCTCACGGGCCGATGACATCACCACCGGCGTATCATGTGGCGTTTACTGGAACAGACAGTCGATGCTCGCGGTGCTGTGACAAGCACATATTTCACCTCTGAAGAGGAAAAGACAGAATCAATGTGCTTCAGATTATATAGAAGAAAACACAGAAGAAGAATTGATATTTAAACCTAATGTTAATTTGGTCTTTTATTGTTAGCAGTCACTGCACTAAAGTTACAGTTAGGGCTGCAACTAAAGATTATTTATATTATTTTGATTAATCTTTTAATTGTCTAGTCTGTAAAATGTCAGAAAATAGTGAAACATTTCCTAATTGATGTCTTCAAATTATTTGTTTTGTCGTCTAAAATCCAAAAAGACTCAATATAAATTATATAAAACTGAGAAAAGCAGCAAATCCTCACATTTGAGAAGCTGAAACGAGAATGTTTGACATTTTTGCTTAAAAAGTCTAATTACTATAGCCCTAAAAAGGTTAATTTACAACAGCGTTTTTTTCCAATTTAGAACTTTTTCTTTGCAATTTTGTAAAACAATTGTAATAACATTTAAAAAATGTGAATCACTGGACGGTCGTGTTTATAACGTTCATATTTGCTGGGGGTTTGGGATCATAAGAGTGGTTCTGGGTCATTTCTTGGCTAAACATTCAGACGTACGGGTCTTTTCTAGTTGTCAGACACTATTTCTGTTTTTATCAGTTTTATTGTGTCAGTTTGCTTATGCAGTGATTGTAATTAACACTGTAGTGTGTCAGGATTTTAATCTTTAGGTTCATCAACAGTATGATAGGGCACTGCAGATGTAATTAGTCCATTATGGCTTAACATTGTCACATTCGCCTTGTAATTAATGCTGCTTAATGTGCTGATAAATAAAACAAATCAAACAAATTAAATACCAAAAAACTACCCATAGAAATTCACAATTTTGTGCAGAGAAACTGCAAAGACCTGCTCATCCATTCTGCGTCTCTGTTCTTCTTTGATCTTCATCTGCAGTTTATCTATATCCCTTTCTCCTGCTGCCATTCCCCCCCTCATCTCTCTCTTTTTAAATCCCTCGTCTTGACTCTGAACGTCTCCTCCCGTCGTCTCTGCTCCCTCCTGCAGTTTGTGCGTGACTCTGCATGCACCTTCAGCAAACCCCTCACAATGCTGAGGTGGGGCATTTCCACCCTTTATATATAGGCAGTAAACCGGAGCAGTGTATCAGCTTTATATTCTGCAATTACTGTATATACAGCTGCTGTCTGCGTACCAACACCGCCACATTAATGATCGTTAATGGAAAAACCAGTATGGGATGTGGTTTGCAGGAAGACAAAGACCAGAACAGAGAGTCGTCTCTGAATCATTTTAATTTCTCTTTTGTTGCTTCACAACCACATATGCATTGCAGATGTCTCTTAATTAGCAAAAACACAAGTAAATACCTTGCAGGTAATTGGCTTTGCACCTAGCAATCAGATATATACATCGTAATCAATCAATATCCAGCACTGAGACAAAGAAGAAGACTGGAGACACAGTATATTTACACGTCTTGAAAAGTCTTTAATTATCTGGGTTCAGGTCGCAGTGATTTTATCAATTATATCATTAGGAATTACTGTTAATTTGATTTCTGATATAATGATTCTAGACCAGGTCGTCTCTACTGGTTTTCCATCATACTTTAATACTTTGACCAGTATAATCATGAAACAGGTATTAAATTTCATCCTGTGTGGTCTTAAAAAAGCCTGCAGAAAGAAACCCTGTAATAACCCTTGAAGTCTCTTTGAATATCGGATATTTATATACACACACACACACACACACACACACATGAATAATAAATAGACACTGTGTAGTCACCAGACAATCTTAAATTGTCTACATTAGAATCTGTTTTTTAAGATATCAGGCAAGGAGCCTTTTATTAAACAATGAAGTGAATCTAAAGGCAGAAATAACAGAGCGACCATTTGATTATATTGTTCATTAAAGCCGCACCCAAACCCATGGAGGAAGGCATAGTTTCTTTCTCTTTAAAATTAATATGCAAATTCGTTTATTCACTGAGGGAATTAATACATTTTGGTGCTCACAGAAGGGAACATTTTAATATTTTATTATTCCTCACCTACATGAAAAAAAATGAATTTGAACCATTTTACATCATTTATCCAGTATGTTGTATTGTTGTTCTGCTGTGGTTTGTATTTATTTCTTCCAAATGTATTTTTTATGAAATGGATGCATGTTTTACAGCTTATTATAGAGCACTATTTATAAACAAGGAAATGAGGCAGAAGAAGAAAGACAGAATGAAGGAGACTGGAGACCAGGGAAGCTAACTGGAGACAAAACCAATGCAACCAGTATCAATATCTAATCCAGCCACTCAGTGTGTGTGTGTGTGTGTGTGTGTGTGTGTGTGTGTGTGTGTGTGTGTTCATGCATGTATGTGGGGGTGGTGATGGGTTACATTTTGTCCCCTCCATCTGACTAAACTGCTCTCTGAAATAGACTCAGTTATTAGAGAGAGAAAGGAAGGGAGATCGAGGTAGAGAGACAGAGAGAGAGGAGGGAGGGAGCGAGAGGAGGGAGGGGTAAACAATTGCGAGGTAGGAAAGAGAGAGAGAGAGAGAGAGAGAGAGAGAGAGAGAGAGAGAGAGAGAGTCGGTGGTACCTCGAGGGAGCGGCAGACAGAAAAAGGAGGAGAGAGAGAGGGAGCGGAGCTGCTGTATTATGTATCACTGAGTGACAGACGAGCCAGCGATCAGGCGCCGGCGACCGCCAGCAGACACACAAACAGACGAGCGTTAAGAGGACGGAGGGGCGAGGCCGCTGCGGTTGCATGCGGTAACCATGGCGCAGCTGTCTCCGAGCGCATCGCCAGGCACCCGTCGCCGTAGCGATGGCTCAGTGAGAGAGTGTCTCTTCTTCCCTGTTTCTGAACGCAACGAGCAGGAGAGGCTGGAGGCCCTGGTACGCCGGAGAGCCGGAGGCGCCGAGAGACGAAGAGGAGGAGGAGGAGGAGGAAGTGGAGGAGGGGGGGAGGCGCGGGACCACCTGGATAACAGGCCTAAACGCTGGACATGGGGAGGACCGCCTGATGGAGTGGAGGGTGAGTACGATGGGAGGTGGGTTTTTTTGTGTTGTTGACGAGGTGATGGAGGAAGAAGGAAAGCGATTGCAATGATGTCAGCGGAGGGTTGGTTTGAGATGTAGAGCAGGGGGGAGCGTACGGGCGGATACTGATGGTAGCTGGGGTGGGGGGGAGGGGTGAGGGGTGTTTGTGGGGAGGTCTGGAGGTCAGGAGGAAAGGAAGAGGGGGGGATGGTTGGATGAAAGGGTGGGGACGACGAAGCAGGGGAGGGCGGCGGTGGGTTGAAGAGCGGGTGAAATGAGGATAGAGAGAGGGAAGGTGAAGATGTGAGGAGGAGGAGAAGTGATGGAGCTGAAGAAAGGAGAAGGGCAGTGGATGGAAAAGGGTGTGGAGGCTGCAATGCAGGAGCCGCTCGGCGCTTTGTCTCCAAACCTCATCGGGGTTACGAGAGGCTCTGTGTGTTTACAGTCTCGTACATCGTCCATATGTAATCAGACGTACTGAAGCTGTGGTTTTAATCTGGTGTCAGCTGATGGTTTTGGCTTGTAAATGTGCTACAGGTGTGTGTTTGTATGTGTGTGTGTGTGTGTCATTGCTCTGTTGTTTTATTTCTGAGCTGGGAGGCAGGTCGAATTCCCAGAGGAGCGGGAGTTACACATCAACCTTGAACGCACCAAGGCCACGCACATAAACACTGACGAAAAGTGCGACATGAGACCGTTTCCTGTATCAACATGCGTCGCTCTTAATTTATGTCTTTTTCTTTCGTATCACATCCCCCTCGTCTTTTTCCGAGATATTCCTGCCGTCATGTCGGCCAGCGGGAGGCCAGAGCGCCGCCAGCCCGGCAGCTAGATCCTGTGGTGCATTCATAACGCCATCAATTATTCACTGAACCCATCAGGGTGGCCGTCCTGGCACTGACCGGGATCAGGGTCCACCCAGCGGCTCGTCTGGCTCCGGCCCGGCTGGCTGGCAGAGGGGGCTGCTCTGGGATCTGTCGGGCCCAGCAGAACGCTCACTGCAGCAGAAACGGCGACATCTCATCTTACAGCTCCGCTCGATTAAAGGACAGAGACTCACTAACGACACAAAGTGTGTGTTTGTGTGCTGCGTATTTTTGTCTGGTTCCAAGGTGGTTCCACTTAAAATTCTGCGCACTGATAATAGCTGCCTTTTCTCAGTTTATTCTGACAAGAAGTTCAATCCATCATGGCAGCAATGGTGGCTTTTTCTGAACCAGGGAAACATCACAACTGACTCATTCGTGTCCACATGTTTTATGTTCTGAAAAACTGAAAGAAAAATGTATTGGCCAATAATAAGCTGACCTTCCAGACTATAAATCCACTAGCTATGACCAGCTTCTCCAGCATGATTAATGCAAATACAACAGGAAGCTGACGATCAGTACAGCCAAACACTGTTCAAACCACAGAAATTTATTTTAAATTCTAGTGGAGATGCTGAAGTTTTCAAGGGAATCACTTCTGTCAGGATGAAACTGGAGGAAATGTGTTTGAAATGATTCAACAGACATGTCTAGTATTTTAATGTGTTGGACTGGTGCAGCCATTAAAAACATGAAATCGTTTAAATATCTCGCTCAGTTTCAACAGAAACAAGCTGATTCTGAACATATATGATACTGTCGGACAGTGTGGAATAAGAAGCAAAAAGGATGTTTTATGCTTTTATAGGGTTAAATGATGCATGTAAGTGGGGCTGTGTTTTTTCCATCACTGATGTGGAAATCTTTTTAATTGCTAGTGATTTATGTGGATGTTTATAAACATTTATTTTCCTCATTGCAAAGAGAACCTTTATTTGAAACAGACTTATTCCAGTGAAAGTGCCTTTTTTTGTCCAGTTTCAGCCACACAAGCCGCGTGGTTGTTCTGCAACTTTGGTCCCGACTGAAAAATCTCAGTAGCTTTTGGACAGACGTCCATAAGATTGTGTGACAATCATGGTGCCCAGAGGATAAATCCTGAATTATTTGGGGGATTTTGTGGTGCAGAGAGAAACGTCTCCACAGCTGTTGGATGTATTATTACCTCATCGAGCCCATTTATCAGGCAACAGTTTTTCCTCACAATCATGAATAGACTTCCCACAATGAAAACAAAGATGGCAGCAATTCACTTACAGCTTTATTGCCTGTTTTTACTGCTTCATGTTGCATCGAGAACCTCGTTTTGTCTGACTTGATGAGGATTCGCCACTGATAAGGTTTTGATGTGGTTGTTACCTGTTTGTGTATCCGTGTGTTAGTGACGCAGGTGTGCGAGTGTGTGTCTACAGGTGCGAGTGTGTAACGCTTTGCTTTCTCCGCTCTGCTTCACCTGCTGCCCAGGTAACCCTAAGACCCCGCCCTGCCCTGCCATTGGCTCCGCTCAGCCCAATGAGCTTCCTGCTGCTTCCAGTGCCAGCCAATCCCGTAACGGTACAGACCACATGACTCTGTGTGTGCCACGCTCATACCGCTCCCCCCACCACGAATCCTTCTGCCTCACCTGCAGCTGTTCCTCTGTCTGCATGTGCGTGGACGTCTTTGTACCGTCTCATCTGCTGTTTTATCGTCCTGCAGTGTGTTTATGACGTGTGTGTATTGTGCAGTGTTGGGGAAACTTGCTCGTGAAATCTATTTTTTTCACATCAACAACATACATACATGCAGCGAAAGGGTTTCTAGGGAACTGTAGTTCCTCCTGCAACATCTCAACAACATCGTGCATATCTGCAGTCCTTTGTGTCACACAAATGCGGAGATATCCAGCAGTATTTGTGTTGGGCCGACACCCAACATGGAGCTACAAAGAGACGATCAGATGGTGAAAGCACACAGATGAAAGATTTCTGTTGCCGGGGGTTTTTCTACAGGCTAGTTTGCCAAATGTGACACAGCTCCTTGTGCACAGATTCACTGTATGTTGGCAGACACGTGAACATCTGGGCAGACTTGCAGATGCAGAAAAATTTCTCAAACAGAAATACTGTGAAGCAAACAAGGCTTTTGGCCTTTTATCAGTTGTTAAACCTCCTGCAGAAATATATGGTTTGAGCCACCAAAAAATACATTAAATACTTATAAAATCATTTACAGTACAGCACAGTAAGTTAGCAGTGTGTTGTCTTCATAAAATGCTTGATTTTATATTTGTACTATGAAATATTTGAAATAAGCGATGCTCCATCTGTCTCCTCTCTGCTCCTCAGTCTGAATATCAACCGCCTGATATTTACTTATTATAGCCAATTGGTGTCTAGATTTTAGTAATGCGACAGTGTTTGGTAACTCTGCTGACCCTGTGCATGTATTTCTCTCCATGCACATGAGTCACATGAGTGGAAAAGCAACACGTACAAAGATATGTAGTTTTTTTATTACTAAACATAAGCTGAATGTGTAAAATAAGTAGGAAAATCTTCAGCTTAAAGTCCCGCTTTAAGAGAAACAAATGTGTGACCTCCAACACTGACATATTTGTGTTCATGTGTTACAAATGAGTGCTATCGTTCATCGCTTTCATCAACAGTCCACTGACAGTATTTCCACATCTCCTCTGTGGGTAATGGCTGTCTGGTGTGGAGCCCCCCCACCGACCCCCCACCCTTATCACAACAAAGGGCTGCTCCACTTCCTGTCTTCCTGGCCCAGGGCCGTGTCTACCGATGCATCGATATCGCTCTCAGTAGGGAACCCAGTCTGTAAAACGCCCCTCTGCACACACACACACACACAAACACACACACACACACACACACACACACACACACACACACACAAAAAACACACACAAACACACACACACACACACACACATGCACCATACATCATACCAGACATTTACCCTGTAGCTATCTGAAGCTTATTAGACCCCACCTACACACAGGCAAGTGCAATTAGATCGCCACAGACACACACACACACACACACACACACACACACACACACACACACGATTATCTCTGTCCCATATTACAGAAGCAGCTACTGCAGAAATCACGTTTTTTTTTGGTTGTTCTTTGCCCTTTTGCTAAACTGCGAACTGCAGGGATTTCACTGTGACCTGCCCTTTTATTCCACTTCTAATGTACTGACTTGTTGTTTTATAATATTACATTTTTTCTTCTTTGTTGAATATAAGAAAAAATGGCGATATAAAAAAAAAGGCTGTATGCAGAGAAGATCATCTAAAAGGGAAAAGGAGCAAAGACTCCAGCCAGTCAGGATATCAAACCATAAAAAACTAAACAACAAACAACAAAAGTGAATTTAGGTTAAGATTAATATAATTTATTATGCAAAACCTCTTAATTCAGTACAAAGAAAATAACATAAAGAAATCTTTTCCTTCATGATGCATTAACACAACATTGATGTATTATAGCAGCTTGTCTGTCAGTGTTTACATGCACACAGACAATAAACATATTGCAGAGTAGAGCATTGGACTATTTGATCATATTAAAACTAATAAAAGATGATAAATAATATAATTAACATGATAAACCCTTTTCACAAATTGACTGACAACTGAATTAATCATGGTCTTTCAATTAAGAAACAAAATGTTTTATATATGTGGGGATAAAAGCAAAACAGCTTTGAGCTCGTGTTGAGATTCAGAATATAAAATATAAAAAGTTATTTATAGGTTAGCTTAGCTTAGCACAAACACTGGAAACAGGGGGAAACTGCTAGCTTCCACCTTCCAGCACCCCTAAAGTTCACTAATTATAAATTATATCTTGTTACATTTATATAACATGTTTTGTATTCATATTACTTATATTAACTCTAATCAAAGTTTAATAGTGTGCATGTACACGCTGAATATTGAGGTTTTTTCCCGTCTTCTGTCTGGATGTTGTCGCGGTGCCTTCAGGTGCCGTCTGGAACATTTTCCCCTCAGTTTCACGGGACTGCAGTGGCTTCCTCTGTATCATCATCATCCTCCATTTCATGATGAAGCAGGTTGCCGAAAGACCGGCTCTGCTCTCTGTTCTGCTGCTTCATGTCTGTCTTACATCACCAAGGTTAATTTATTCAGCAGCCTGCATGGCTTATTGATCGGCAGGATTATTTTCCGTGTGAGCCGGCAGTTTTGTGTTTGTCGTGTGATCGGGGCGTTTGTTGAAGGTATTCGGGACATTTGCACCGTCCGTCTGTGGTTTTGGTTCACTGTCCTGCATGTGTCCGTCTGTGTGAGTGATTTTGTGTTTTGTTTGGTTCTTTTGAATCAGTCAGCGACTTCCTGTCTCCACCCGCGATGGATCCGCCAATCAACAAACAGCTCTCCAACTCTTCAGCCGCCCTCCATTCACCAGAGAGAGGTGAGAGAGACGTTCACAGTCGGATGGGATTCGAAAATGATGCAAAACAGGTCGAACACACCCTGTGTTGAGGGATACTGTAGATTACTTGAGTATTTCCAATTTATGGTACTTTATACTTTTACTGGTCTACATTTCAGAGGCAAATGTTGAGCTTTTTACACCACAACATTTATCTAATTCAATACCTTTTATTAGATTAATTTATTATATAAAAAGAATCCCGACCATGTGACCCCCTTACAAAAAACAAACTGTGTTGAGGCCTCTTTGTATAATAAAATAATAATATATCAGTCAAAGGGGACATTTTTCTAAGCAATATACTTTGATACTTTCAGTAAATGTTGCTGATAAAATGTATGTACTTTTACTAGGGTAGGATTTTGAATGCAGGGTGTATTTCATAAATTTAAGTTGTTTTTTTGTCAAAATGTTCACTTCTTATCCACACTTAGCTGTGTCTAATTATTGTGACTCAAATATGTAATATAAATATATCTTGGCTCCAGAGAAGAAACAACACTTGTGTTTTTAAGATGTCCAGGCACCTTGTTGTGAATATTTTGATAAGTGTGTCCTCTTCTGATTTTTGTCGGCATGTGTGTAATCGTCGTGGTGTGTCCATCTGTGTGTGTGTGTCGGTCTGTGACCCATCAGTGTCTTTTGTGTCCCATCGAACAGCTTCCCAAAACAACCACAGACCGTACAGAAGTTCCTCCAACCGCAGGAGCGTTGCTGGATTCCCCGACGAGACGTCCAGAGCCAAAACACCCACGGTCAGCCCTCACACACACACACACACACACACTCACACACTCACTCACTGGCATGCACACACACACAAACACACAAGTGCCTGCAGCTGTAACGTGGAGATTCAAAGGTCCCACTATGTAAAGATTAATTTAAATATCTCTGTGGAGTTGCTGTGAACACATGAGGCTGTGAAGGAGACTACATTTCCCATAAACCTTGTTGGTTTACTTTGGAAAGAGGATCTTACTGCTCTGCTTAAATGTTTTCTTGTTTCTCCTCGGGAGGATAAACATATTGAAATGTTTGTTCCACTGACTTTTTATTCGTCATCATGATTAAATCTTCACTTTTGTTCCCTCATCGTGTTTTTGTGTTGCAAAGCAATTTGACCCGGCGGCTCTTAATGTGAAAATGCAAAGTAGAGGGACGAAAACTGAAGCTGAAATCTGTGAGCGTTATAGAATCAGCTCGTCTTACAGGAATAAATTATACGCCTGTTTTCCAAAATTGGAGCCAGTTCAGTTCCGATTGAAGGAATCCCAGCGTCGAACACTCAACATGATCTCTTTAACATCCAAAACGGTTGCATTTGGATTTGAGATCCACGCAGGTTTTAAACATGATCGGGAGTAAAAAGTGACAAACCAGGATGCAAATGTGATTCCCAAAAAGTCACAGGACCCAGGAAGGGACAGAAGAAATAGATCCGGATCAGTTTGGACAGACGTGAAGAAGATTTCACTTTCACGTCGGGCTCTAACGCGGCTTCACAGTGTTCGCAGTAGTGCTCTTGTTATTGTTACAGTAATATTTGTAAATGTGACTTGCAGGGGGAGTCTCCAAACACACCGGCCCGCAGTCCTTCCTTCAAGGCCAACAGCAAGGGCCCCGCCACGCCGAAACGGTACGTAACACACACACACACACCTCACCTCACCTAGATTATAGACCAGGTGAGCTGATGTGGTTGTGTATTTTTTATATTTTGTTTTAGAGTGAGGTCGACCAGGAGTCGCGCCCAGTCGCCCTGTTCCCCCGGACAGTACCCCCCCTCCCCGCTCCGGCAGAGGGCCACCACCCCTGGCACCGACGACAGGGGTCACACCACTGAGGTCAAAGGTCACAGCACCCTGGAGAGGAAATCAACCAAACCTGAGAGCTCGGAGAAAAAGATCCCAAAATCCACCAGCAAAGAACTGAATGCAGGTGAAGGCTCAGCTAGAGACACGTGGTTGAAACAAGAGGTTGTCGACACGTTTTGTTAAGTCATCCTGCACCACACGCTGACTCGGCCATCTTTGCCTCTCTAACCACACAGAGTCTCCGGGCACGCCCTCGGGCAGAAGCGTCGGTGGGACGACGGATGCTGAGGAGGCGTCCAGACTGCTGGCAGAGAGACGACGTATGGCCCGAATACAGAAGGAGCTGGAGGAGAGACAACGGCAGGAGGACGAGAGGTGTGTGTGTGCCCAAATCCTTTTAAAACCAAAGGCCGACCCCAGGGTTGACAAACACAATTAAAATTATGATTTATTTGTTGCGCTGTATGGTGGCCTGTGGAGCTCAAACCTCATGTGTTCCTTCAGGCTGAGGGCTGAGGAGGAGCAGAGGAGGCAGCAGGAGGCGAGAGAGAGGCAGGAGAGAGCTGCACAACAGGCGGAGGAGGAGCGAGTGAGGCGGGAGGAGGAGAGGAGGAACAAGGAGGACGAGGAGAGACGACAGAAGGAGCAGAGATGGAAGGACATGCAGGATCAGCTGGACAGAGAGGTCAGGCTGCGTAAACGTCTTATTTGTTATTTTTAATATTTGTATCCATGTAACTTGCTCAAGTATTCTCTACTTACAGGAAAATACTTTAAAATCCTTCCCTGTGGTTGCAGCTATCTGCATGTGCAGAGGTTTAATAATATTTATCGTTTCACTGACTTAACAACTGAAATGATTTACTATCACTAACTTAATTTACTTACTACTGCCACACTACTGTACATACAGGTACCTGTAAACCCTGATCCCACTAAACCACTAAACTCTACTTTTACAGAAAGAAATGTAGAAATACAGACAGAAGGTGTGAATGACTGGGTGTTTTTCAGAGGGAGGAGGCCTTCCTGCGAGCCCAGAAAGAGGCAGAGAGGAAGAGACAGGAGAGAGAGCTGCTGCACATCCAGGAGGAGCAGGAGAGGCTGCAGAGGAAGAAGGTATCAGAGATCTGCACATGGTTCTCTCCCATAAAGCATATGTCAAAACATAAAATTAACTTTCACAAGTGGCGTTATTGAATTTGATGAAAAGGAAAATCTGCAATTAAACTTTGATAGAATTAAAAAGGAGGTACAAACAATATTAAAACCAATGTGTGCTTCACTTTTAGTTTGTATGTTACAGTTGTGTCTGTGTCTGCGTTGTGTTCTGTCTGTTTTCACAGAGGATTGAGGAGATTATGAAGAGGACACGTAAGAGTGAAGTGGAGCCTTTGTCTGGTGCTGCAGGTGAATGTAAAACACAACATCAGCTCATAATCTCCCTGATGACTTCATTTTCTGCACCATGGCAATTTGATTTATTTTATTTTAAATTATTTTGTTCTATTACTCATTCTGTGACTTATTCACTCCACTTTTTGTTTTGTTGCTTTACTCGGATGTGAAATATTCTGACAAAACTTTTATTTAATCTTGTTTCTCCAAGTTAATTAGTTTTCTCTAAAATTGAATGCGATCAGCCTCAGCTGCAGTGTGACTCAGCAGAGTTGGACAGGCAGGTGAACAGTGCCTCCTGATGGTTAAAAGGCAGTAACACCAACTGTACTGTACTGCAGTACTGGGTGAACTCTCTGACCCAAGCTGACTTACATTACTACGCTTTTATCAGCACAGGTCGCAGCACCGGAAGTGTTCATTTCTATTGATGTGGAACGATGTAAAGCAAATAACCAGCGACTGTTTGTATTTTAACACTTTGTCAGTTATCATCACAGATAGACGAATGGGAACAGAAAGGAGAAGCTTAGAGCTTTTGAAAAATATGTTGTTCAGTATCTTTGGTGTCCTGTTACTCCCTCTTGTTCTATTAAACAGTAAATAAAGACTTGCTTGTTAACTCTCAGAAATAAAGGTGAAAGTATATTTAAGGTACAAATTTCACAAATGTACCCTCAAAGGTACAATCATTAAGTTACCAGTATATATATATATGCAGCCTCTGCCGGTCACAACTGCACGTTCATCACCAAGTCAGGTTACCGAGGTTACCAGTTTGGCGTTCTCTCTTCCTAATAACCCAGCCACGTAACTATCGTTACACTTTAAGATCCTCCTTACCGCGGGAATATTCCAGATTAACCATCTATCATCTTTTTTTTTACTATTATTATATATCGGCCTTTCAAAAATCAGTCGACCTCTTCTTGAATGAATTTCCCAGAAAAAACACCTGTTAAACAATACTGTGTGTTCGCAGCGTCTGACATGAGATCAGAGGCTGCGGTCCCCTCAGAGGAGGACGCTCCAACTCCAGCTGAAGCCCCCGTCATCATGCTTGGACCCCTGGAGAATAAGATCTGTGTGGACGAGCTGTCTGACGGAGTCCAGTCCATGGACGTGAGGTGAGACGTCTTTGTTTGTCTCTCTCAGGTGTTTTTTTCAGCTGAAGAACTTCATGCTCAGTTATGCAGTGTAGAAAAAGAAAATACAGGTTCTTATATATTTTACACATTTCAGTTGGACTGCCAAGTTTTGTCTGCATTGAGGCGACTCCACACATACCAATCAGCCTTATTGACTTCTTTTTTCCAGTCATGCATCTCATTATCATCCTGTGCTTCTCATCCAAACAGCCAAACGTTTGTATAACGTGTCACAGATGAAGGATTTATTAAATTTATTAAATTTAAATGTCCAAGCGTGGAGACGCATCTTGTCATAACAACATAATAATTTTATGCTGAAGCTGTATCTTGAAAAGTGCAAATTAATCAAATATTCTGTCTCTGTCATCATTATGTCTTTAAGTTCTCCATCTGTCTCCATCAGTCCAGTGTCCAGGGACGAGCCGGCGAGCGCTCACGAGTTTTCACCGGTCACTGAGGTGATTGACGGCTGCCCCCTGGAGCACCTGATGGACATCGATGCCCACGGGCGAGGACAGCGACAGGGTGCAGAAACACCCCCCTACCCCAAGCTGCAGGCCGGCAGCGGGGTCGGAGACCTCAACAAGAACCTGCTGATTCAAGCGTATAACGCCGCCTCTGAATCCACCCAGCTCATCCACAGCATCGGCCCGAGCAAACTGGACGTCCAGTAGCCAGGTAGAGACTCGCCATGGTTAACAGTCAGCGTCTGTCGATCTTTTTGTCTGTCTCCTGATTATCAGCCAAGTTTATTAAAGTGCAATATTACACAGCTGGGAAATATACTTATTCACCTTCTGTTATTTAGATGAAAAGATTGATACCACTCTACAGCAGCTGATGCTTAGATAAGATATTTCTTGGCTAAAAGTCCAGCATGTAGCCCATGTAAAACAACAACTTTTACACTTCAAGATTAAAAAAACATTTTGATGGTACACTCACTTCTAATAAGGAGAATGTCGCCTCTCTCATTCCCACTCGGTGCCCCAAACGCCTGTTCTTGCACTGTGTAACTTGGGTTTCCCGGGCAGGATCTCCCGGGACAAGTGCGTTAACACATCACGGCACTATGTCGCACGATGGATGTCACAGCAGTGACACTTTCCTCTTGTGTCAAAGTCTTTTTCCACTTTTAATAGTGTTTCTTTCCCGTGCTGTATTCACCATGTGTGGCAGCAGAGGGTGCTGTTGCTTCTCAAATTGAAGGTAGCAACACACCTCATGGATTTTACTTGATGTGGTCTCATTGATCTGCTAACAGTTTTATCTTCTCTCTCCCTCTCTCTCTCTCAGGAGCTTTTCGGGGGCCGGCAGGTTTGGAAAGAAAACAGGAGCCAGGAGAAACAGACCAAGAGACCATCACCTCTGTCTGCAACGAACAACAATCATCATTTCCACAAGGAACAAACGCTGAACAACCCACGTCACATCTCTATTACCAAAACCTCGCAAACTCATAAGAGCAAAGCTTCTGGCCACATTTTGAGGCAGCGCAGATGGGCAGTTTGGACTCTCACAAACACAACAAAGCTTGACTAAATCATGCAAATAATGTGAAGTATATTTATGACACAATTATGTGACAGAGAAGGAAGTTGGGTTGGCATTATCGCATGTTTGTCTTATGAAAAAGTTCAGGAGAGCGACGACTGTAAAGGTTTATTCATCAAAAACTAAGGAAACACTTGCTGAAACTTTGTTCATGTTAAAAAGCATGAATTGGGAATTTAACTAATTCAAACCTGTCAGCCCAAATCTACACACATCAACCTAATGTTTCATTTACAGATTACATATTTTGTATGTAATAAATCAGTGCGTCTCCTCTACATCTGCTCCCGTTGGAGCCAACATTGCCCGGCTGCGCTGCCACAAGATATCACTCAAGTATCATCCGCTTGAATCTCCCATCCCTGCTTTTGTAAAACTCTGTAAATAGCTCTGACTGGGCGGAGGAGTCCGTCGTGGTAGGAGGCAGGAGGCGGCTCTGTAGCAGTTTATGTGGAGAGAAGCCGTAAAAAGAGACGCTGTTGTTTGAATCCCGTGTAGCATCTTCAGTGAGGACTAACTAGTTGAGCTGTTAATGGTCGTAGCCGTGTACTTGAACAGTGTGTGAGAGTTTCTCTCTTTCTGTCAGTGTTTCTGATGGTTCCTGTGTGTTTATCTCACCTCTGACCTGCCCTCCTGCTGACAGCGACTCCCACTCCTGTAAAACCCACTCTGCTGTAGATTTCCTGTCATCCTGACGCTGGAGAAAACAATCAACAACCGATATTATAACCCTGCTGTTGACCCGTAACACGTAGCCTATCGCTTTGGTTTATCTGCCGCTCGTCACTTGATCGACGGAGGAGGAGGTGCAATGATCCGCCGCGAGGATATGAAGATAAACACGTCGAATGTCCTGCATTTTTCCGTGCAGGTCAGGAAAAGTAACACAGTGTGTTGTGTATTTGTCTGGCACTGACTGTAACCACGCAGCTGCAGTTTATAGTGTGCACTTACAGTAGTTGTGTGTTTCACTGCTCATTCCCCTCAACTAAAATATACCTCGCAAATTCAGAACAGACTGGTGTGAAACAGCGTTCACCACCTCGCAGATCATCACCTCTGAGGCCTTAAACCTCTGTGCAGTCAACATGTCCCCCCCGCCCTTTGTGCTTTTCCCCTTCAGGCTGTGTTTCATCCAGCATGTGCACTTTTATCTGTTTAAAGGGACTTTTCCACTAAAAGATCTGGGAAGTAGAGAAACAACAGCTGCATTTATTCCCCGAGCAAGTCCGTGTTTGATTTTCAGCTGCACCTGATTAGGCAGATCAGAAGGAAACGATGGAAAAATCGCAATAATGCGAAAGTATGGTTTGATTACCAGAGGAGCAAAGCATGTAAAGAAATTGGGCAGTCACCAACCAAACTGTACAATTCTTTTAGTATTTAAAGAAAATCCAATTCTATTTATTCAACTGTTCAATTATATTTCTTGCAAATTTTATCTCCTTACATTATGGTGGTGGTTACTAAATTCCACATATATTCATTTCTGGGTATTTAAGAAAAATCACATTTTATTTTAGTTATATTATTTTGTAAATCTTGTTATCTTTTTGAAACTGAGAGAAAGAAATCAAATTTAGGTCCAGGTGCAAAAAAAAAAAACCCTTCTTGTTGTGGAAAAGTGGCTCTTCTGCTCCTCCGAGGTGCCACATTGAAGGTAAAAAGTGTTTGCCCATCATTGCTGCAACCTTCAGCGCATCCTTTTATGTTTTCACTCTCCTGTCGGCTTCCCTCTCTCCATGTTAACTCATTATTCCTCCAGATTCTGCTGAAACTCATTGTAAGAGGGTCTCCTTGGTCCCCTTGTATATGAAGTTAAAAAAAGGACATAATGTTTATCCTTATATTACTCTGTGACACTGCAGCTTGGTGGAATATATCATTGTAGATGTGGTGCATGGATAACTGCTGAAAAAGAACAATAAACTTCATCAAGCCATTCGTGTCAGTGAGCTGGATAAATAAACAAATGTAATATAATGGCAAACAGACACTTTTGAAGGGAAATGTTAAAGATTTAAAACTGTATAAGATGTTTAGTCTTTGACATTCATAACGAGTGACATATGAAATGACAAATCTAGCGTAGGGCTTAACGCAGCCACTTTTATTTATCATTATATCTCACTGTGTGTTGACTTTATGCTGCACTGAAATTAAAACTGATCTGCAAAAGTTGGACTGAATTATTCATTTTTACTTGAGATTCCTTCACAGATGTGTTGCTCTGAAGGTGTCAGATCATTTAATATACATATATAGATATAGATAATATAGATATGTATATGTTATTATATGTATATTTACATATTATTGGGAACAGAAGGAAACTTCCGGTTCAGTCTGTCAGCTTTCAAAATAAAACTGAATTTGTGACCTGTTAGTTCAACATTAGGAATGGTTTGGACAACATTTATCTGAACACATTAACTAATTCCATGTTCTGTGTTACATGTTGGGGATCCAGCAGCTTGTTTTTTACCCACTATAATTATCTGACAGCTTATTGCATAAAAAAACATATGAAAATGTAGAAGTACAGCTGAAACTGTTAGTAACAGTTTTGATAATCATTACTTATGTAATAATAAGATTTCATGGTTTAAATTTTAGCTTCTGCATTTTAATCAATTGACTAATGAAGAAAATAATCAGCAGATTAATCCAGAATGAAACTAATTATTAGCTGCAGTCTGATACAAAACATTTAAAATGAGCTCCATCTGTAAAATCCTTCTTTAACATGAATGCATGAGTAATAATTATCTAAAGATAGAATATATAATATATTAAACAGGACAGGGGACATTTTTCTGCTTTAATACTTGATTATATCTTTTACTGAAGTAACATTTTAAATGCAGGACTTTTAGTAGTAATGATCTGAATACTTGTTGTCTTGTTTTTGTTGTGGTTGTTGTTGTTGTTTTGCGAAACTGTGGATTTGTACAACCGACAGTTTTATTGTGAAAAACCTCGTAGCGGAAGTGCCGAGCTCCTTCAGTTAGCAGCCATTTTTCCTGCAGATTTTAACAGCGAACACGACACATTCAGCCGGCTTTGGCTTAAACCTTCATCAAACATAAACAGGGCTTCATTCTAAAATTACATTTATATTATTTTGCGGTGCTCTCGTGCGTTTATCGTCGCGTGACGCGTCGCGTGGACGAAGGTAAGAGCTGCGTGACGTTAGCAGCTAGTTAGCCTTTAGCGTTAGCTGCCAGAAGTTACATTTTTCTGTTTGAACGGTTTGATTTTAGTTTGTACGGTTTGATTTTAGTTTGTATGGTTGGGGGAACTTGTTATAACACTGCTGTGTGCTGTGGTGATGTGCGAATAATCCGGAAGTTAAACCTTAAAACCTCAACCTGTAAATCAGATCCATCAACTGAAGAGTGAAGTCAATCAATATGCCTCCAGTATTAGTTTGAGCTGTTCTATTTTACTGTTGATCGGCAATTCCCACTTTATTAAGTAACTTACTGTCGTTAAAACCAGTGCAGTCTGAGATAAATCCTACTTTTATTCAGGTTTTATTGCACAAAGTATATTTTTTAACATCAGTGTGGAAGATAAATGCAGACCAATGAACTGGTTACCGTGGTGATGCATTACATGAGATCAAACTCCTAATTTAAACTCCTAATGTCAGGTTTTTTTAAACAATCCTCAGAATAATAAAGTAAGGCCATATCATCATGTGATTCTGCAGAAGGTTGATCAACTTTAATGTTGAGTTATTATGGCTCAGCCCTACACTAAATATTAGAGACAACTCTTAAGTGTGAATCAGAAAACAACCTGGTATCCCAGTAAAATCATCATAGTCTTCCAGTAGTTTTTGGATTATATTTTCTGGTCGAGCTGCTCAAGAATCCGTCACCAGATTATATTGTGACTGGAGCCTGTTGCTCTGCTGTTCAGCTTCAAGCTTGTTCAGATTCATTTAATAAAACAGGTGTACTTTATGTATAATTTGAACTTCTTAAACTCGACAGCACTAGAGGTGACCTCTGGGAGACTCTTGCCCCTGTTGACAGAAACTAGAAAATCATCAGTAATTCTCCTTGATAACTTAATTAGCGGAAGTAGTTTAGTAGTAATTGCCTGTACTGTGGTGTTTTGTGTTTTATCTGCAGCTTTAATCTTGAAATATAAAACTCTCTTTTCCTTAAAGGTTGACAAAATGTCAAGACCACGGTCCCGTTCACCACGTTACAGGTAAATGCTTTGCCATTTTTTCATTTTCATATTTGTGTCCCACAAGATCGGCATAACTTAAAACTCAGAAATTATGTCTCAATGTGAATGCTGATTTATTCATTCTTGTGGTGACGTGAGTTTTTTTTTTTTTCCAATATTTCTTTTCTCAGGAGATTCCCATGGGAGGAACCCGATTTTGATCCTCACAAAGTTCTTGCAGAACTGGACGGGAATCCAACGGACAGGAACCACCGCCCCAGAGAAGACCCTGAAGAACACTGGGACTACTTCAGGGAAGACATGTACCCAGACGGCCAGAGAAGATCCCCTCCTTTCCCAGAAGACCGTCCGTTTGTGCATCAACGTCATCCAAACCAGGAGGAGTTTTACCGCCGGAGGCCATCACCCCGTCATGATGAGATGGGCTATGATGACCGGAGGCTTTCCCCAGTGCGTGATGGAGGAGATGGCGATGGACGCGGTGGAGGGTTTAGAGACCACCTCCAGAGTTTTGAAAACAGGGGGAGGTTGCCACAGTCGCCTCCGAGGTTGACGAGGGAAAGATTGCCGATGACGCCGCGGCCGCACTCAGACCACCAACAGCGAGAGCCGGGGATGGGCTGGAGGAGAGAGGAGCAGGGCAGAGGTCGAGGGAGGTTCAGAGACCTCAGTCCCAGTGCGAGGTCAGATGACCAAAGAGGGGGAGCAGGTAGGGAAAGAGGAAGGAGGAACACACAGGTTCCTAATAGAGGCCGACGAAGAGAGGATTTACATCAAGAGAGGAACCCCCTATTTAAAAGGCAAAGAAGAGAAATGGATGGCGCCAATCACCTTGGGTAAATTTAAAGCAGAATGCTTTGCTGCACTGTCGCAGAGAAAAAAGGAAACGAAGAATGCAGAAGATTCTCATCTTTCTTGTTTTCCATGTTGCAAAATACTAGGCTAACATCTATTGCATGGCTTAACGTTTTCTTGCCTTGCAACTTCTCCTGATAGTTTAAGATTTCTGCATGTCTTATGTTTAACACACTAGTTGTTAGTGGAAATGGTAGTTTAATAGAAGTAAAAAATTCATGTAACAAATGGTAATACGGTGGCAGATATTTGATATTAACAAGCCCAAATCTAATTTCAAATATACATTTAAAAACAGAAGATGTGACAGTTATATAAATAATTGTTGAACCATGTCACCTCCTCTTATGCCGTCACAGGTACAGGAATGAGGAGCACTTTGGGGAACCGCGTTATTCAATGGACAAACCCAGAGATGGGTTTGGAGGAGACCCTCAGGGGAGCCTCCCCCGGGGAAACATTCGGCACTCGGGACCACTCGTCGTTGAACATGATCATGGTATCACAGACAGCAGAGAACCATCACGTTGGGAACAAATTGACGATCACGGAGATCTTGACTCCGACTTTGATCGACAGAGGAGTCCCCGTCCAATGGGCTCCTCTCAGGAGCGTTTCAGGGCGTCAGACAGCAGATTGGGTGATCGGGAAGACGCAAGAGGACACCATTTTCAAGGTAACTGGAGAGACTCCAACTATCATGAAACTAGGAGGAGCCCTACGCCGCAAGAAAGACCAAACCCTGTGAGATATGGTAATCGAGATGGTCCCATGACCCACAGGGGGAGGGGCGTTCCTCGCCCAGCGAGGGGACAGTTCAGTCGCGGCCAGGGTGGAAGGACTGGACCGCCCAGGAATCAACCACGCTTACAACAGTCCTTCCAGGGATACCAAGATCGTCCTCATCAAGAGCCAAGGTACCGACCCCTAAGGGAAGAATCTTGCGAGGATCCTATCGAAGGGGAGCCTGAGTGGGAAGAAGAAACTAGACTTCAACAGTGGAAACGTGACAGACCTGGAAGTCTGGACCGACACCTACAGAGGGATGACTTGGACCCTAAAATGCCCCGTCAGAGGGTCCTCGGATGGAACGCTCAGAAAACTAATAACATGGCCGTTGTTACGGAGGAAACTCTAACTATCAAAGTGGACATGAGCCGACCCGTAAACCAAACCAGGTAGAGTATTTTTTAATCAAATTATCAAAGGTAAGAGGTTAAAGTTCACACTTCTCTTTCTAAGCTCATGGGAAGCTGCTGCAGGAAGAGGAAAGAAACAGCCACATGGCGAGTGGAGGCTTGTTGAAAATACAGATAATCACAGGACACAACGTTCATTTTCATTGAACTGGATTTTGTTGCAGAATTCTGCACCTCTTCTTAATGTGCTCCCTCACGGATACTGAAAGGCACTGCTCGTACAATCACGTACCTGATTATATTTACTCTTGCATCGTATGATCAAGATGCCTCGAAGAAGCTTCTCCGAGTGATGACACATTTTTATCCAAAGGTAAAGATGCTCTCATATGAAAACTTGTGGAAGAGACATGGTGCTTGATGTAGAAGACCAGGAAAAGCTCATACCGCCTGAAGAAATAAAACCCCAGTTTAAATATGCATTATTGAAGAGCCTGATGAAGTGGGAAGTGACCATGCAAAGAAACTGGCATCACTCATAAATCATTCCTTTTATAAAAGTGATTGTTGCATTTCATTCTGCACAAATAAGAGGAAATGCTCAACATCTGGAAACTTGTCTGAAAAAAGCAACTGGATTTTTACGGAGTCGACAACTCTCACATTTGCTTTGTGCTTATGCATCTGGTGAGCAAGATGCAGAAGAACACATCACCTCCAACAGCAGACGAAGCTGATGAAGATGACACAGGACAACCTAAATTATGTTTGACAGAAAACCATCATAAAGAGTAGGTTATGTTTTCATCAAATGCAAGCTGAGAGGCAGGATCTGGCAGGATTCATTCAAAGGCCAGCAGACATAACCTCCTGTTCACTACTGGCTATCCAGTTTGTCGACATGTTTCACAAGGATCACAGAAGAATTTAAAATCACGCTGATGAGTGAAGAAGCGTGGGCTGCAGAAATGGATCATTACACAGTCACTGTTTACCAAAGCAAGAAGCATCTTGAAGAGCATATTGAAAAGACCTGAACCAGGCATTGATTCTTTATTACTCTAGTTTTCTTTCCTAAAAGCCACTGTGAAAGGACACAGTCCTGCACCGTTAAGGGATGTCTTGGTATGTCAAAGACCGCGAGAAAAGTTTTTTGCGCCTGAATGGAGAGCTTTCCTCATTTGACTGCCAACAGAAGGACATCATTCTACAAAGCTCTCCATATACAGGACGATGTTCATGATGCTCCTTTTGTGTTTAACCAGCTCCTGATTGAAGCTACACGTTACCTCTGGTTGAGCTGTTATCATTTGAAGAAATTTCAGTTACTGTCTATGAAGCTGCTTGAAACTGAGGGAGGAAATGTCTGTTTCCTGAAAAATGTCACTGCCCTTGTTTCAGGAGGGAAGCCATAGACCGAGATAGACGGTGCTCTGTGAAAACAAAGATTAGAGAAATGCAAGCTTTTGGCGATAAGGCATCATCACTTACCTCGTGACGAAGCAATATCTCTTGCTTTGTCTTCAGAACACCAGAGAGAGGAAACGGTCTTTGAAGAAAGGAAATCAGAAGCAGAAAATAACAACCTGAGTGCTCTGCGATGAAGGGAAAATGTTTCTAATATTTAAATGGCATAAATCAAGATATTTGACAAGAAGATGAAAGCATCTTTGAGCTTGACTGAAGCTGTTGGTCCACATGCCAAATCTGATATTTGGAAATACAAAGAAGCCTTCCTACGTTGACGAGTTACGTACCAAGTGGGAGGAAGTGGAGACAAACACACCAGCCATGGTAAAAAAATGTTCTGGCACAAATTTCCCACCATGTGTGGATGAGCAGGGAGTATTTCTGAAGATCAACTCCTGCCTTAATTGGCCAAATACTGAAACATGTTTGTGGAATTGCATTGTTACTTATTGTGGGAAGAGGATTCAAAGCATTTCCACTATGCGAATGCTGAGACGTGTCCAAGTTCAGACAAACATGAACCACTAAGGAGTCTTGTGTCTCTCCAGCTTGCGACAGTGAAAAGATGAGTGGAGAAAAGAAGGACCTGTTTTTATCAAAGAAGAGAAACCTGACAGCCACAACCAACTCACAACATAAACATAAATTCATACACTCTGTTTAAAGAAGAAATTGAAGCCATGAACATAAACTTCAGCTCTTACAAGGAGAAAATGATGCCAAGAACAACGATGAATCAGTGCTGTTAAAAGGAGAAAATGAAGCCATTAACATCAATATTGATGTTGAAAAAGAAGAAATTGCTTCATCATCAGTGGTACAAGAAGCAGAATCAATGCTTTAAAGGGGAGAAGGTGAAACATCATCGGTGCTGTTTCCACAAGAAACTGAAGCCGTAAATGTTGTCGATCTGAAAATTCAAGCAGAGAAACATAAACATCAGTTGTTGCTCTTGAACGGAGAAATTGAAGCTGTCGGCATTCAAATCATCAAACTGAAGAGATTTGAAATCATTGACTATAATGATCCATGCTGATCAGTGGAGAAATTAAATTAAAATTATCAGTGCTGCGAAGAGGAGAAATTGACGTCATGAACATCCTTTTATTCAGCTGGAGAATCGGTCGAATCCTGGAGAAACTGTGGGGCAAGTTTGAACAAAGAGCCATCATTGATCAAGAGAAGACCAGGCGGTCTATGAACATCAACGGGATTGTGGAGCCGTACAACACGACTGGAGTCCTTTTTATATCTGTTGATCTGAGAACCAAAGTGTTGGTGCCAAATTGAAGATTTAATGGATCGAACACGAAAAGAAGTGTGAACTTTCACCCAACCTTTTTGACTCTGTCTGTTAAAAAGAGGGGGTATCTTGGTCTCCTCCGGCTTTCACTTTAAGGCTGTTTAAATATCCCATAAAAAGATTATGAATGTGTATGATTCTGTGGTGAAAGTCCTGTTTGTTAGTCAACATATAGGGTGTAGTTCTTGAAAACATTGTCAGTTGTGGAACTCATGAAAGGTAAGTGTGTGGGGTAAGGTAAAGTTGTTGCTTTTATTTGTCTTTTTACCCATATGTGACAGCGACAGAAAGTTTGTTATGAAACAAATTTGTATTTTAGCGTAAGTATATAAATATGTGCTCACACTGGTATATTAATAGTCTGTCTTTCAGGACTTTTTCTGACAAAACTGACAAAGATTTAAGCTTTAAAAGTGGTAAATCAGTCATTGTCAGCTGTTCATATGTCCACAGTACTTCTCACAACAAAAACTGAAGACTTTCCTGTCACAACAAGTGGTAAATGAAACATACTAGTTCATTTACTGTGTACTTAATTCAGGTAAGAGCTCATCTTGAGGGGAACCAGTTTTACCTCTTTGCTGGTTTTATTCTTCTTCTTTGTCCTTTGCAGCTCGATGTGTTACTCATCAGACAGGCAGCTCTCTCTAGACCTGGTCAACGTGGGTCGCCAGCGTCTGGACTTCCTGCCCATGCTGGAGCACTCCGGGACGTACCGGGAGACCGCCATGCACACTGGGACTTTCGCCCAGGAAATCATCACACTGGTGCACCACGTCAAAGGTCAGCAGAGAAAACACGCGCATATGTCTGTTGTGTCATTGGTTTTTATATTAAATCCTGATTTTTTTGGTACTGAAGTTGTACCTTATTTGCAGAGACTGTACAAACCAGTTATGCACACAAACAGGATGTAAATGAACAAATATTAGTATGTGCAATGTTTGTGTTGGCACTAAATTCACTAAAAATAAAGTCAAGTTAAGCTGTCTGACAGAGTAAAGTAAAAATTTCAGCACCACAAACCAGAATTTAATAACAAAAATTGTACCGGTCCAAAAATAAACACCTTATTCACTATTTATGGAGTTCATTATAACATCACACAATCAGTGCCCCAGTTTCAGTTCCAGCTCAAACACTGAACCCTTCTGGGGCTCAGAAGGAAGTTGTTGTTGTTTAATTTGTCTGTGAAGAGCAGCTGTTTCCTGCAGTGAAATCGTCTGAAAAGATTTGGCATCTGGAGTCTAATCAGTACATTATCTTATGTTCACATTTAGCATGTGTGTAAAATGCCCCAGTGAGAAGTCACATGATGATAAAGTGTTTCTAAACTTTTTGTAAACTAAGGGCAATGTCATATTGTGCATGTGTTTCATGTGTTTGTGTCTGTGTTTACAGAGCAGTATTTCAGAGACGACGGTGTCACCCTGAATGAGCGTTTCTCAGCTCCACAAAAAGGCGGATACTCTGAAGACGAGACTGAGGAGGAGCTGACGCTGGATGAGAGGTTCAGCTCAAACCGGTGCGTCTCATGGTGATAAACGGGCACATTGTGTGTTGTTTTTGGTGATCAAAGTGGTAGAAATAATAGTTCCTGTCCTGACAGAGCTGGAGAGGTGATGTTGACGTTTTCTTAAACTTGGTGAACATTGTGAACTACAACATTGGCAGCAGTAACTTAGAGTGAGCAGTAACTCACCTGCTGCCTTTTATCCTAAATAACAAATAATAATCAAACAAACAAAATAGCTCCTACATGTACAATTGTTACTCCTTTTAATTGCATTATTTACGGTGTCGTTATAAATATTCTAATCTTTACCATGTAGCTTGGTTTGATAGGTAGTTGATAAACAAAGATTATATTATTGATCATTATTTCCCTCTGGAGTATTGTAAAGTAGTGAAAATAAACAGTCTGTCTGGCTTCTCTCTTCTGCAGAGGCTTCAGCTTAAACATGAACTCTCTGCTTGACGACGACGAGCCTCTGTTCTCCAGACTGGGACCATTACAGGTAAATAAACAACGTTATGATGGATAAATGTCGGTCTGTATAGATTATTTAATTTTATTGTTTTTTTATTGATGTCATTGCTGATGTGATGACAGCCGGTTCGAGGCCCGGGGGACCTGAGGCACGACCTGGAGAGGAGGAGGCAGGAGAGGCTGGAGGGGGTCAAAGTCACAATATCAGGGAGCAGTATGTCACAGCGCCCCCTGGGTCCAGTCAGGTGAGGTTACACACACTGGGATATATAAACGTCTTGGGTGTGTATATCTGATATAATGGGTTTGACACATTTATACAGTTTTAAATATTTGGGAATCTGTCAACTTCTGGGTGCTGACGGGTAAAAGCACCAAAATAATTTTGCTAAACCAGTTAGTTTAACATCTCCCTCTCTGGCTGAAACTGAAATCTTCAGCTGGTGGAGAAGTGCTGTTATGAAGTAGAGTGTATTGGTTATTTACTAACTCAAATCGTGTTCATGTTTCTGTCAGTGAGCTCAGTCTCGAGTACAGTGACAAGGACGAAATGGCTCCGCTGGAGGACGAAGGATTCTCCAACTGGCCAGATGAGCAGAGCCGGAGACGAGACGGCAACACGGTGAGCGTTCGAGACGCGGTGGAGTTTGACCTGTGACCTTTCAGTCATGTGATCCAAGTGGTGGAGACGACGCGTAGAGGTCAAAATGAATCTTTTATCACTTCCTTCCTTCTTCAGGGACCAAGGGGAGGAGCCGCCTACAGGCCGAACACCGGCCCCCAACGCAGGAACCATCGCTTCGGCAACCGGCTCGGACCAGTGAGGAGACACAACAACCGCAACAACCCTGCAGGTAACTGAACACCTTCAGTCAGGAGCACTTAAAGCAGCTGTGATCAATATGTTGAAAATAACAAGGTATCAAATGACGATGTGAAAGTAAAGATGAAGCTACAGAGAATTATCACTCATCGCCTGGCTGTCTGGTGACACATTTAGTGAGATTTATTCAGTGTTGAACTCTGTTTGCTCCCGTTGTGTAACAGACCTCCTGCTCTTCCCCCTGGCAGCGTCATGTCGAGTTTTTAAGGTGGAATATTCCCTTTGACTTTTGACCCGCTGACGCTGTTGCTGTTTTTAAGGAGTGTTTATCCGCTGTTTATCTGTCTTTACCATCCGTAGGTCCGAACTGGTGATCGTAGCCGCTTGGATGCTGCTGATTTTGTCGGTGACTTTTTAACGCTGCTCACAAAAACCAGGAAGTATTTTGTCGCCGTCCTGGGCCGATTGTCCCCACGTTGATTGTGATGAACAGCACGATGTTGGTGTTGAATCAAACTGTGAAGAAAGTCTCTGTGCAGCAGTGATGATCTTAAACAGAAGGTGAACTGTTCTGTCCTTCCATCTTTGTGTCTTTCTGTTTTTAATGTCTGTATTTTCACATTTCACACCTCGTCACGTTGATGTGTGGTCTTGATTTAAAACAATATTTTTAATTATTTAAATCAAATGGTCGGCGTTTATTGTAACGATGGAGATCTCGTTGAAGCAGAGATGTTTAAGGTGGAAATTCACTGCCCTCGTGTGAAGTTACGGGACTTTAAATAGCCATGCATTAAAACATCCACCCGTGAAGTCACCGGTGATGATTTAGCTGCTTATTGATGACGTAGTCTTGTTAATCAACATAGATGTTATGTTATCTTGATTCTTGCTGTTTTATCTGTAAGTCTGTACAGTTCAGTGTAGTGACACCAGCCTTTCTGTCAGTGACACATCAGTGTTACTCAACAAATAAAACACGTCCTTTTGATTTTGAGTGTCGTTTGTGTTTCAAACTTCCATTTCCAAGGTTTTTATAGTGCTTGTAGCGACCACAAAATTAGAACAAATATCATGAAACATGCATTTAATTTGATTAATCGTCGTGTGAATAAATAACAAGTAAATTAAAGTTTTTCATTTTGAGAAAAGCCAGAATTTGACCGTCTGCAATCATTAAACGAGGCTCAAGAAGAAGAAATAGAAGAAAAAAATCAGTTTCGTCAAATACATTGAAATTATTTTTTATTTCAAACCACGGGTGAAAATACATAATAAAAAAGACAACAGTTTAGTTTTCAACACTGACACATTTTTCATGAGTTACACGAGAGGAAGTCCTTGTATTGGCTGCTCAGTTCTGTCAACAGTCACCACGTGATACATTTACTGACACTAAAGTCCCTAAAAACTCTTTAAACGGCTGAAAGATTGATTACAGTAAAACCTGTCGGTGGTTCTACTAAGCCACAAATGCTTCCTTTAGTTACTTTTTGTTTTCACACTAAAACTCACAATTTACACATTAAAACAAATTCCTGCAGCACAACAGCTTATGACTGGTTGTGTGTTGCTGTGGACAAACGTCATAGCAGCATCACTGTTGAGGTAGCAACTGGGTGATGGGATTACTTGTCTTGAAACTTGAGTTTTCAAAGTACTCGCAGCATGAAAACACACCGAGACATTTACACTTCACCCTCTGGAGGAGGGTTGCAAACTGCTGGTACAAGGCACAGAGAAAAGAAGCTGCATTTCTTGTCTTTTTAACTGCACTGAAACTGATCATAGGAGGCAAATTTAAAGATTTCCCCGGCATCAAAAGTGCAGCCTTTTCCAGTCTTGAATGAGAGCTTATCTTAATACATTTTCACACTTTGTAATTGTTTGAATTCACCCAAAAATGTGATTTTTTTCTCAAGTGCAGCCTTAAAGATGAAAAACCTTCAGCACAGCTGGGCAGAGTAAAGAGAAAAAGGTAAATAATTAAAACACCAGTTTCAACTTCAGAGTCTGATAATACATTTGATTGTTTATAAATAATTGCTCTGCGCTGGGGGTGCCTAATGAAATGTTTCTTTTCAATAAAACATCTGAATTTTATGTTAAAGCAGTTAATATTCTTTTCAATAAACATTTGGTTCTGTTATCAAAAGGAAACGCGTCACGTGCAACATTTAAATCTGACCTAATTACAAACTTTTCAGAAAGAGAGAAAATTCATACAAAATTGTGACTTTCTTTGGTTTTTGGGTAAATCCGTTAGTGTTTGCTGCCCAGATACGTTCTGTATATCACTGCTGCCCTGTGAAAAACAAATATCTTATAAAACACTCGGTGAAGATGTATTTTCCAGCTGATCCCAGAGAGTTTTAAAAAGTTTAATTAGCTTAAGAAGGAGGATAATTTTCTCAACCCATAAAGGAACTCATGTTGCATGTATCCTTTGACAGTTTGTTTGTATATTGAGGGACAGTTTCCCTGCAGTTACAGCTAAATTGTGTTTTTGGAGATGAAGAGAGATACTGAACATGAAGAGAACTGATCTCAGCGTGACGCCAGTCACTCGTCAGCTTTCCAAAAATCCCATCAGCACCAGCAGAGACGTGGCTTCAATCATAACTATATGTCGACTTTCCGATAACCAGGAGTTATCCGCAACACCGGTCGGGTCGTCTTCATCATCCAGTGAGGAGGCTGCAGCTCCTCCTGTGGGGCCCCCTGGGAGGTCCGCCCGGGGGCCGGGACACCCTGTGGCACCCAGAGGATGTCTGGGTTCAGCCGAGTCCGATGTGTTTCCATAGAAGAAGAAGAAGTGTGTCTGTTCAGGGAGTCAGAGGTGAGAGTCGCAGGGTAAAGGTCGAAACGCCACCTCCATGTTCTCCTCCATGATGATGTCAAAGCGGCACATTAAAGGCCTGACGGAGAGGAAAACAGAGCACAATTAGTCGATTATTCAGTCAATCGACATTTCCTCGGTCCAGCCTCTCAGTTGTGAGGATTTGCTGCTTTTCTTTCTCTTATCTTATCTCTTTATCTAGTTTGTTCACACTGGAATATTCTATAATATTTTTGAGTGTGCTTCTGATGGCAAACTATAATCCTATCCTCTGAGAAACATTTAACTGTTTTTAATGAAGTTAAATTGGCTGTGAGATGTTTGATTTGCTGTATTTGTACTTGTAAAACACAAAAACCAGCATCAAAATCAGAGAAATGTTAGCTGACACCAGAAATGAACAGCACTGCGGGTTCAGGACAGACCTCTCAGGACGGTCCAGAGGGGTGAAGCGTATCCGCAGCAGTCTGATTTTGTATCGAGGACCGATCACGTTGCCGGTGTTGATGCGCAGCGAGATCTTCTGGACCTGCTGCAGATCCTCGTCGAACTGGGCCAGCAGCCGTGTGGAGGTGTACTGCTCGAACCGGAGGGGCTTCCTGGGAGCAAAGAGCCGGAGAATTAAAGTTAAATGGAGCTTCAACAGCAGGCGGAAGGAGGCTTTTTACTGCAAATCCCCAAACTGGTAACCAAAACGTTCTTATTGTCCACAAATAAAACAAACCAACAGTGAACTGATCCTACTAACAAGTGTTGTGTGTGTGTGTGTTCGTCTGCAGGCTGCATGTTGATGATATCTAACAGGGGAAACAGGTGTTCCAGGTGTTTCACTGGCAGACTTACTGGTCTACTCGGGTCTCCGTGACGTTTCTGCCACTGTGCAGCCGGATGTAGACGACCCCCCAGCGGAGGTACTGGTTCCAGGTCACCATGTCCACTCTGTAGCTCAGCTCTGCCACACACAGGACACAGATAGTGTTAAAGCTGCATATTTTACAACCTCTTCATATATTTTGTGTGTAAAAATCTTTAAAAAAAAAAGCTGTCAGATAAATGTAATAACTAAAAATGACATTATAAAAATGTAGTCTAAATCTAAAATGTAGTGGAGTAGAAGTAGAAAGTGGCAGTAAAAGTGACTCAGATTTATACTTAAGTACATTACTTAGTATGCATGTAGGTTACAGTAATGATGTTTTGTGAGGTTCTGCTGAGACTTTAGTGTGTTTGGCTCACTCCTGTAGGGCAGCGAGTCCGTGGTGCTGAAGAAGACTTTGGTCTGTCCGAGGAGCAGCAGACTCTCCCTCCACTGGCTCAAATCATAACCTGCAGGTGAGACCACACAGGCGATCAGACACGTCCGTCACGCTCAGAGCTCAAACTGTACGGTGACCCGGTAAACGTGTCCCCCACCTACCGAGCACGGGACAGGAGGCGGGTTTGAAGGCCTCGCACTGCAGACACCGGCCGTCCAGGAAGTCGCTGTAGGACGTGCAGGGGTAACCCGTGAGGCTGCAGGTTCGGTTCAGAGCGCACAAATACAGAAAGACCGAGCGCTGGTGGTCACACACGAAATACGATTTACCTGTGGGAGGAACAGATGACTCTGCAGTGAGTGAGTGTGTGTGTGTGTGTGTGTGTGTGTGTGTGTGTGTGTGTGTGTGTGTGTGTGTGTGTGTGTATGTGTAAAAGCATGTTTTCTGTGTGTGTTCACCTGCAAAGATGGTTTTGGGACACCCTGGTTGATCTGCTCCACCGTTGGCATAGAAGTCAATATGACCATGAGCTCCTCTGAGTCCAAATGCTGCACATGAAAAACACAGATGATAAGTAAATTTACTCTTTGAGGTACTTGTACTTTACTTTTCATGTAACTTCTACTTCAACTCCACTACATCTCAGAGGGAAACACCGTATTTATTTGTCAGTTTTTTTTGAAGAACATGATCTACAAGTACAGCTGAAACAATTAGTCAATTAATCAAGAAAACTAATTGGCAACTATTTTATTATCTTATTTATTATCATTTTATAAACATTTCATGGTTCTGGCTTTTTTCTGGCAATTTCTCATTTCTCACAATTTTCAGTATTTTTACAAACCAAACAATTAATCGATTAATGGAAAAATAATCAGCTGACACCACGTCTGCTCTAAAGTCACCAAGACAAACCCCTGTGTTCAGTTATTATCAGTAATTGTAATTTAGATGCTCACAGTTCATGTCGGTGTGGAGTACGTCCACAAACATGGCGTCTGAGGGGTCGAGCCTCTCCTCCGGCGTGGCGCTGGTGAACATCGGCCCCGCCGGGTCCAGACCTGGAGGGGAGGGGGACGGATGGTCAACTGATGTTTTTATGAACCCTGAATTTTGTTACCAAACTCATTAAATATGTTTTTATAAGCTTGTACATCTTCTGTGCTGTTACTTTGCAAAGAATCAAAAACCCTAACATTTCTTTTCCCCGTCCTTTTGCTCTACCACGTATTCCTACTTTGTTTCTGTGTTTTGTACCTGTGATTCGGCCGATCTTCCCCTTCAGGTTTGCTCCCACAAACCCAGCCAGGTGAGCTCCCAGACTGACGCCGATGAGGTGAACCGAGCTCAGAGAGGCGCCTTCCTCCTGCAGACACACGACATTCAAAACTCTCCGTTACAGTCAAGGTACGCACTTTGTTCTTTCTCTGTTCATTTGTCTTTTTATCATAATCTGTATGGCATGAAATACTAACTTAGGTGATCACTTGAGTAAAAAAAGTCCTTTATTTGCCGATTCCAGGATTCCGTGTAGTTAAATTTAACTACATTTCAGCTGATAAAGGGTACATTTTCTGTCAGAAATGTAATTTAATTTTGTAACAGCATTAAGAGCTTTATGTTGGGGGAAAAAATGAAAATGTAATTGAACACCCAACTAAATTACATTTTGAAAAATCAAAACACCGAAAAAAAGGCAAAAAAATTAGTTTCAGAGAAACCCTGAATGCAACTTGTTTTATCAACTTTCAGGCTTCCAAAAAGTTATTGTACTCTTGATTGTAATTCAGAATTTCCTGCTCCCTAATAGGACAAATAAAATGAAACAGTCCTTTAAGCCAGCGTTTCTCAACCCTGGGGAACCCCCGCCCTGCACGGTTTCCCTCATCCAACACACCTGGTTCAAATGAATAGGTTGATATCGAGCTTCTGCACAGCTTAGAAATATATTTCCACACAGACGCGTCTCACCTGCATTGTCACGAGGAAGCCGGTCAGGTTGTAAGCCGCCTCCCTCGTGTAGGTCACAGCGGTGAAGTAGTTGAGGTTGGCCGCCCCCTTGTTCCAGTCCACCACGATGATATTCATGTCCTCCTGCTCGGCCAGCAGGTGGACTAAGTGGTCTATCCAGATGGGGGGCGCTCCGGTGGGCCGGTAGCCGTGGATGACGAAGGCGGTGGGGCGGGAGAGGTTGAAGAGCGGCTGGGAGGACAGGTGGTGGTGTTTGAGCTCGCGGCCGCAGTCGAGGTTGGAGCGGGTGTAGAGCAGCAGCCGGACGTACAGGCTGGTTCCCATGAAGCAGTGGGTCAGGTTGAGGTCTGTGAAGTTATCGCAGGACTCGTCCGCCCCGCTCTCCTCCTGGCCTGCACGCACAACACGGACGACATTTGTGTCAGAACGAGAGCTGAGAAATGATATTAGAGCTGCATTTCATGTCATGGTTCAACAATAAGGCCGGAAAGTGAAGCCAATGCTCAAGTGCCATAAACCTGCATTCTCTCCCACAGCCAGCAGGGGGCGACTCCACCGGCTGCTAACAGAGTCAGATTGTATAGAAGTCAATGAGAAAATGACCCAACTTCTCACCTGATTTATTACCTCAGGAAACATTTTCCTGATGAGTTTATGGTCTCAGTCGCTAGTTTCAAGTCTTTTTCAGTACAGCAAGATGTTCATTTAGTAAATTATGTTATATGTCACATTTAGAGGAAAATAGATGATAAAACGGTGTATGCTTTAGGGCGGTGCTACCTTGTGATTGGCAAGTCATTACTGCGACGACCACCAATCAGGATAGAGGCAGCACTACCCTCTTATCCAAATGACGTCTCTTCTGGTTCTAAAAAACCCAGATGGCGTCCACGTCTTTCATACAGTCTGTGGGCTTTTGGTCAAAGTAAAATGAAAACCTTGAAAATCTATCAACACAAGTAAGAAGTGATGAGGTCAAAGGTCACTGAAATATAAACAAGACCAGGAATGTATTGAACAAAGTTGTTTTCTTGTGATACCTGGAGGAATATCTATGTTTGTTTTCTAAAGATAACAAGAAAATAGTCTTGTTATATCTAAATCTAAATTGTTATTATCTAAATAACAATTTGTTTTCATGTGAAAATAAAGTAATTTAACTCGTTATCGCGAGAAAATGGTGAAAAGGAAATGTGTAACGACATTAACTTGTCATTAATTTGTGTTGTTTTGTCCTTATTATCAGGGTTTCCCAAACACTTGTTAACAGATGTAGGTTTTTGGGGCAGATTATGGTTTTAAAAGAACATTTTTGAACTATTGCACTTAACTTGACTGAAGTAAATAAACCTGGTACATACATGTGATGTGTAATCAGCATCCAGATACTGATTAAAGGTTCCTGAACACCCTCTATTATTAAAATAACAAATTAAGAGGGTTGAGGAGCCTTGGCGGACGTGTGCGCTCTGGGTGCATTACCTAATTACAACAAAATCCGCCCGGCTCTTGACAGAAATAGCCGTCTTTCAGAAACGCCTTTGGCATGGTCGTTGTCTGAATGTTTACTTGCGTGTTTCACCCTCCGACCCAGTTGTCCCCGCCACATATTTCATCCTCTGCACAAGGTTCGGAGTCTGAGTATAAAGGTTAACGCTGTCTGACTGGAAATGCTGGGATCAATTCTTTGTCTGGTTAGTGACAGTCAGAGTTGGATCTCTTTAGCTCTATGATGTGAGGATTAAGCTGGCAGCCAGGCTAACATAGAGTCTCTTTAGCCTATTTAAAGTGTCTTTAGCCTGCATACTGTAGTATCCAGGATAAAGGAACGTGATGGAGAGCCCTCTAGGGTTCCCCTCCAGTAAAAATAGGCTGGAAAATAAGTAGTATTTAATAGTTGTACTTCAAGTTAGTTCTAGTTTCTTGTGTCTGAGTCGTCCACTGAGATGACGATTCAGTTTGTCCCTAACCAATGAATCACTACTGGCTGGTGTATCTGGTATTGACCTTTTTGGTGGTTACATTTTAATAAAAGACAACATAATATCCTCCCAACAGGTTCATTGTTTTCCTGTATGAGGATACTCCAGAGGATTTAGTGACCTAAGAAAGTTAGTAGTTAGTTGCAGCCAGCTGGTCCCATATTTAACCTCTGCACTCTGTTCATTACTCTGATTCGGTCACTAAGTGTTCCTGATACCGTCTGCCTGCATTGATATAATGATTGAACACACTGTGTTGCTCTGTTGTGCTGGATGTACTGCATGTTAAGCCGGCCTGTGTCAAACTGGGACAGGACAGGCTGTGGAAATATTGGACAGATACTGTATCATTTGAATATGTTTCATCTTGTTTCATGACAGAACTTTAAGCTCTGCTCTGCACCTTGGGGATAGATGTCAACAGACTTGTACCTTGGAGACAGATATTTTCTAACACAGTTCTTGATTTTTTTTGTACTGATGATTTAACCAGGAGAGTTTCACACCCATCCGAGCCGTAGTAGTGCTCCAACTGTGAGTCTCGTTATATTGTCTATGGGAAAAATGAATGGGACTTTTTACTTCTGGAACCAACGGCGCCTGAAATACCTGATACCAGTTTGGTGCTTTGTGAAACAGAGGTAACTACAGTTGGTGGATGGATGGATGTTTTGTCCGGATTAAACAGCTGAGATATACCACGTTAATTAGTGAGCATTAGAGCTGCTCGTAGGCGGATTTTAGAACTTTGGACATATCCAGGCTAGCTGTTTCCACCTGCTTCCAGTCTTTATGCTAAGCTAAGCTAATTGCCTCCTGTCTCAGACATAAGAGTGATGTCAATCTTCTCCTCTAACTCTCTGCAACAAAGCAAGTATTTCTAATAATGTCAAACCATTCTTTTCAATACAGTTAACAGGTTTCTGCTAACAAACACAGTGTAGTCGCCAACACGGCCGGTCAACATTTAGCACCGAGGTTAGTTTACTGTGGCTCTGCAAGTAGCACACATGAGTGCAACACTGCCCTCAATAGGATCAGCCTGCTATAAAAAAACACCTCATCCCCTCACCGCCCGCCCCACCCCGACACAAGAGGGTGGAAGTGGCCCCAATCCAGCCCCAAACACACACATTAGTAACCTATGATGACCGGCTAAGCGACTATATGTGTGTGTCAGTGCGAGTGTATATTTGCGTTTCCATTTTAAACTTCAAAGCGGAACAGATGGGGGGTGACTTTAAATAATCTGTTCCTTCCTTCACTTCACTAAGCTGTTTCTGTCTGCAGTCACACATAAGTATATTGTTTATTTGTGGGTGTAAATAACACAACATGTACAACACAGTTATTTTTATCTTAATTTCTTGCACGATCAATCCTTCCTCAAAGATGAGAACTTAACTGTAAGCAGATCTGAGCTTTCACAATGACCAGAAGTTTTCTCTTTCTTTGATAAATGAACAGCAGTGTTGGTGTGTTTCTTACCTTTGCAGAGTGCGAGGAGTCCCAGCAGACCCAGAAGTCTGCAGGGCAGCATCCTTCTTCCAACCGTGGAGACGTAGAGCGAATGACCGAGGTACAGAGAGAGAAGGAGGTCTGACTGCAGAGTGAAGGAGGGACTGACTGAGCGAGGGAGGGATTGTTGTGAGAGGGAGGGAGGGAGGAAGAGGTAGTGTCTTCACTTACAGTCAGGATCAGTTTCTAGAAGGATGGAGAGGTGGAGGAAAAGACATTCAACAATAGACTGGAAGAAAACGAGTGGACAGAAATGGTTTAAAAGTGAATATGAGTAGTTGATGAAAGAGAGGAGAAAAGAGACAGAGGTAGTAAGAGTTTGTAAGGGAGATGCATTTGAATATTTTAAGACTTTTGCAGGAAAATCACACGTGAAACAAATTTTAGTGTCTCATGAGAATGAGTCGGCCTCACCTAAATGGCGAACAGTCGTTTTTTTAATGTTCTCAATCACACCTGTGGTTTTCCTGCTACAGGATCTCAAACCCCATGCTGTATGACTGACAGGTGATATTTTTAAATTGTAATGCAGCAAATATCAGCATTTCACAACCAAGACATTTTTTTAACTGGAGATCTTGGAGACACAGTAGGTTATATAGACTTGATTTACAAAAGTCAGTTTGTATTCTCTCCAAGACTTTGTAGGACTAACTTTTAGGAGACTATAAAGTTTTATTTGTTTTTAAACACTGAATTACTCGACAACAGGAAAGGTTGGAAAGGTTACTGGATAAAATAATGTCACACAAGGTTTGGAGCGACTCCTTTATAAGTGTGTAAGTGAAAGGATGAGGTGGAGGTTGACATGTGGGAGTTGAGCTTTTGTACTTCCTCTCAGTGTTGTACAGTTTCTTTTTTCTGTTTATTTCTAGGAGCGCCTGTTTGTATTGTGGTTAACCCCTCTTGCTTCTGTATTTGACGTGGGTAAGTGAGATTGGAAATAGGCTATTTTTACAATGTTGATGTCCTTGTTACACTTTAAAATAAAATTGCAAATCTAAAAAAATTAACATCTTTTAAAAAAAATGATATGAAGGTTTTATGAAAAAAATGTAAAAATTACATCACATACAACAAAAAGCTAAATACAGTAGAGAAAAAAGAAAACCTGGTAGGTGGCCCTCAACTCAACAGCTTGTCATTACTGAGTAGTGGGGTTGAAGTAAGATTGTGGTTAATCTGTGCCATCAAAAGTTGGAGCCACACCAGCGACTGTTATTAATAGCCCCACAGGCTCTGCCCACACTGCACCCAGCCCATCCTGCCCTGTACTCACTGAATTGAATATAAACACATATAATTTAACATCCACAGACTCTGAAAACGCTTCAAAAGCAGTGAAACCGAGCCGAGGGTTACAGTAATGTAAGAGTGCACGCTGGAACCGTACAATCAATGGTTGAAAGACAGAACAGGACCTCGGTTTGACTTCTTGAAGGCACGGAGAGAGACGGAGAGAGGCATGTAGACTTCACACTGGCCATCTGCAGTGGATCCTAAATGAATTCTTCATTTAGCAGCTGTATCCTAGATTTTCCTTCTACTGAACACTTAAAAGAATTGCTCGACAATTTGTGAAACACACTTATTGGCTGAGATGATCAATACGCTCATGTCCGTCCGTTAAACATGAAGCTACCACCAGCAGTCAGTTAGCGTAGCTTAGCATAAAGTCTTGTGCAGGTGTTTGTCTAAACGTTAGTAGGTTTTTCTCTGTGTGTTTCAGGGGTCTCGGAGAACCGGGACCGAACAGTGATTGGCAGGTGAGCAGCCAGGTGAAAGACCTGTAAGGTCACAATGTCCTGGCCAGTTAAAGAGCTTACCTTTGAGGTCACAGCCTCATATGTCACCTGACTTGGCAAATAACAGAGGCCCATGTGGATTGGGAAGAGATTATAAAACCAGCAACGCGTGGTCAGGCTTCACTATTTGTAAATTTGTGTTTTTGCACATGATTTTCTGTCGCCTGCTGAGGTTGTCTGGTTATCAAGTTCATGTTGTCCAGTGGTAGAATGTAACTAAGTACATTTACTTTACTTGAGTATTTCCATTTCAAACTTTATGCTTCTACACCAGTATATCACAGATGTAAATATCGTCCCCTTCCTGTTTCCTCCATCTGAAGCTAAAGAACCAGCTGGAAAATGCATCGTCACAAAGCTGAAAACAGGCTGTTTTTCTCATGAAAAGTTAGATTTTTAGAGATACGAGGTTCTCACAGGACATTATTTTTCTAATAATACTTTTTTACATTTTGAAAGTTGATTTGTGATCTGTTGATTGATCTGCGATCAGTTTACTCCCAACCAGGCTAGCCATTATGCCAGCTTTCCATTTACAGTGTTTAACACTTCAGTTGGGATAAAATAATTAATCAAGTCTTTTAAAAACTTAAAAGAAAGCCATCCTGCCAGCTGTCTGAGGCTAGTGTGTTAATATACAAATCTAAGTTTACTGTTTTTAGCCATGAGGGTCAATGTGACTAATTTAATAGTAAGTCTACACTCAGTTTTACTACTTTTTACTGTAGTAAATATTTTTGATAATAGCTTTGATCAAACTTTCATTTATGGTTCCTCATCTTGGTTAATGTGTTATCGCTATCATTTAATTTATTGTTATCACAGTTTTGCTTCCAGGAAAAACCTCAAAAGTCAACTCCTGTCTAACTTTTGATTGTGTATGTTAAAAAACGTTCCAGAACTAAATAAACATAACAGGAAAGATTTAAGGAGAAAAACAGTTTGAAGAGGTTTTCTCTTTTTCCACATCTTCACTTTATGCTCCAATTGTGACTACAACTTACAACAAAATAATATCAGGATAAGGATGGTGGATGCAGAGAACAGACCAACTCAATGAACATCTCTCTTTCTAATTGCGTGTTAATGTTGTGAGTCAGGGGATCAGATAAATAATAATTAACTCAATCAGAGGCCGCTGCAGCTGGGTCAGAAAAGATCAGGAGGGGCTGGATGTTCTATTATAGGAGTCTTCAGCTAAAGCTGCTAAGATGATCACAGCTAAACCGTTGAACCTGAGCATATTCATGTCTCTGTTAAACTGCAGTATTAGGTAATGAGAATGGGATGATCCAACATGTATCCGCTCTGCGGGAGCATGAAGGTTTATGTATCTGTGAGGTGGTGTCATAACATTTGAGCCCTTAAAAGAACCGGATCAACCAATAAATTGGGCAACCATTTTGGATGTTATCATGTGGCTCAAACTACATCAACTAAAGCTCCAAAGATGATGCAACTTTGTATACTGTTTTGACTTTCTGGGAAATGGAGTGCAGAAAACTGCAAAACTGCAAAAATGAGCAAACAGAAAATGTAATTATTAAAAACCTGTTTTATTAACGCAGTAATTGATACAACGTTAATTTTATTAAAAAATCACAAATGTACAATCAATTTAAAAACACCTTTTTGGTATATAACAAGCTCGTGAACCGTTGTTTTCATAGGTTTGATGCATTATATGGCTAAGTCTACCTATTAATCTCCCTGCAGAAACACTCAGGTCCTGTATTGGAGAGCTAAGGCTGATGGGAGAAGAACTTGTTGAGGAGCTCTGTGGGGACGGAGAAGACCACGATGGAGGCGGTGCTCTGGACGGAGGACAACGACTGCAGGTATCTGAGGTGGAAAGCCACGGGTGAAAGTCCTGATGCCGCCTCCTTCAAAGCTCGAGAGGCCTTCACCTCTCCTTCAGCTACAATCATCTCGCAAACACACAGAGAGAGGCGAGATAAGGTCACAGCAGGGCAGAAAATGCTCCTTGTTTTTAGGATAATAATCTGTGATGTTTCATTCAGTTTGAATGGGAGAGGGACCAGACGTATCTGCCAGAGCAAATGAAACATGAACTGCAGATTTGTCTGGTTCCCAGGCTGAAGAGGCAGCTGACAACCACAAAAATCTCACACTATGATTTCATATCAACACATGAAAATCAGTTTACATCTCATAGTGAGTGACTCTCGGTCTGTAAAAACACTTGTGTAATGTTGTCTGTGGCTCTGGAGGTTTAGTCAAGTCTGACAAGAAAAACCATGACGATGTCATAGTGAGGGTGTCTAAACAAAGACACCAAAGAGGTACATTATGGGAAGTGTAGGACCCAGTGGTTTTAGTTTGACTCATACTAGGAACAAAAAAGTCATGATATTTCAAAGTCGCTATCGATACTGCATCAATTTTTGTCTTTGATTTGTGCCAGTTTTACTAAGCACTACCAACTTTAATTTTTCCATTTTTACTTGGGTTTTAAATTGTCATTAATATCAATAATTCATTTTATATTATCTAGCAATTACAAATTACAAATGCTTCACAACTCACAAAGGTGGGGGTACCTGGGGCCCTGACCCTAACGAACACTAAACAAGTGCAAGAATCAACATACAAGGGATCAGGATGAGGATTAGCTTCTTTTCTCATGTTTTCAACCTGCTGGATTTCACATAACCTGAATTACTGACAACTGACTCAGACGGCAACATACAGAATGTTTAATGTCCGTAGGTTCACTGGGATTAAGTGAAACAGATTGCAGGAGTGTTTTATAACTGTTCTCAACATAAATCTGCAGAAGTGAAGCTGACGGGGAACAGGGAATGCCTCTGTGTGTGTGTGTGTGTGTGTGTGTGTGTGTGTGTGTGTGTGTGTGTGTGTGTGTGTGTGTGTGCAGGTACCTTGGCCCTGGCCCTCCTGGCAGCCTCCGCCTCTGAAGCCATAGAGCGCTGCAGACTGACAGGGACCATCAGGCCTTTTAGCTCCACCCGCTCCACCCGAACACCCCACAGTCTGGACGCAGCGTACAGCACCTCCTGCAGGACAACACAGGCAGAATTTCACCAAGTATATACACTGTAGACTACAGAGGGCCAAAGTGTAGCATCCAAACCATCACAGATTATAATGTTTAAAACCTTTTCCTCTGGAAGAACGGAGCTTTAACTACATTTTGTTTAACAAACTCTTTCCTAAAAGAGTTCCATGTGTGTGTAACACGGCACATGGCAACACTTCACTCACCTCCATCCTCTTCGTGATGCCCGCCCTCTGCGTCAGTACGTCTTTCAGAGTGTGTGCGCCCAGCGTGGCCGTCAGCGTGGTCTGGGCCAGTGTGTGTGTGGCCTCGTAGCCATTTTTAACACGCATCACCCAGAGGGAGGGGTCCACCACCCGGTAGAACACGACAGCATCCACCTTTAACGGCACCCCGTCTGCAGTCAAGACCTAAGCAGGGTGAGGTGAGTAAAAAGATCAGACAAGAAGGAAATGCTCTTGGTGGACCACTTGAGGAAATAAGTTCTATGTATTAATTTAGGCTCCCCATAGTTGTCATGCACTGTGCAGGGCTGATGCTGACCTCTTGTGGCTGGATGTTAAAGGAGACAGTCCGCAGGTCTACTTTCCGGATGACGTCCAGCCAGGGGATGAACCAGAACAGACCTGCAGAGATACAGTGAGGTGAGAGGATCCCAGCTGGAGCACTGCACCTTTATTAAAACATTTTGACCCTAAAATACTCTTCCTCAGCTTTATTATCTTGTTACAACAGTTTTAATAAAAGACACGGACAGTCGAGTCCTCGAAGTGTCATTACAATCATTACATTTGTATGTGCCTTTGGTATATCCCAATAAAAGGAGAATTTATACAAATACAGTAATGATTGGATAACAGCACTGTTGTTGTATAGAAAGAAATGATTTGTACCCGGTCCTTTGGCTGGTCCTTTAACAACACGGCCCAGTCTGAAGATAACGGCCCGCTCATACTCCTGGATGACCTGCCAGACAAACCACCACACATATGTTTTTTGACAGAAAACTATTTATTTATTTAACTAAAGTTATTTATCAAACAAAAATGTCAAACATTCACTGGCCCCAGCTTCTCCAATGTGAGGATTTCTCTGTTTATATTCATTAATATCTACTTTATTATGTATTCTGAGTATCTGAGGCACAAGCTCTGTTCTAGCTCTATCTCTATTTTATTGTTTATTAAAAAAAACAAGATGACACGAACACAAACCTTCAAATCAGCCTCTTTGGACTAGAGACAATCATTCTTGAATAATCTGTCAGTTATTTTCTCCATTAATCAATTAGTTGTTTAGCCTACAAAATGTCCACAAGCAGCAGGAAAAGTTTCCAGAATTCCACAATTTTACAATGATATGAAAAACAGAAATTCCTCACATTTGACAACATGGAAACATTGAATCTGACAAATGTTTGATAAATGACTGAAATCGATAATCACATATTGTCCTGTGCTTTTGTCTAATTGCTTTATTGACTTATTCTCTCATCGCTCGGCTGCGTGTGTCGCAGCGGATCACCTGAGCACACATCCAGCCGGTGAGGGGGAAGGTGAGGAGGATGAAGGCGGCCGACAGCAGGGTCAGCACCGCCCCGAGGACCTCCAGCACACCGCCGCCGCTCCGCCTCCCTCCACCTGCCGACAACAGAGGCAACGAGCCGGGTGAGACAGCGACACCTCGGCCGGAGAGAAGCGAGAGAAGCTGCGGGGCGAAGTGACTGGAAGAGCCGGAAAACACACAACTGAGCGGGCGCAGAGTACCGACCTTCTCCGCCGGCACAGTCCTCCGCACAGACGGCCCCGACTCTGTTACCGGCGGCCATCGGCTCCCACCGGGCCGCAGGGATTATATTATATTATTATATTACGTGATATTATGTGATATTATATACAGGAGTGTGTAGATGTAGATTTAGACGCTCCGTCGTTACTCTGCGGCCGTTAGTCGCGCCGGTGATGATCCGTCAGCGCTGATTGGTCCGTCCCGTAGATTCCGCGTCACGTTGCTTAGCAACAGGAACACAGACACGCCCCTCCCCCTCAGGTTAAATATAAAAATAAAATTAAAAAATTAAATTAAAAAACACAAATTAACAACGAGAAAAGGCCATTTATATGTATTTGAGCGTGTTTAGTTGCCTGCAAATCCATAAAATAAAATAAAAACGTATTTATTTAAAGGTAGTTTATGTCGGAATCAGAATCAGTTTATTGCCATGTTGGTTTATTGCTGTGGTGTATTGGTGCATAACAAGTGCAGACAATTACAGACAATGTATGTGCCATTAAGTGGATAATTTACTGTGTACATGTACTCAGATTTGAGGTACTAGTATTTCCATTTTATGTAACTTTATACTTTTATTTCACTACATCACAGAGGCAAGTATTGTACTTTTTACTCCACTATAATTATTTGACAACATAAATTACCAGTTGCTTTGCAGATTTAGTTCATTAATACAAAGTATAATAAAGTAATACATTAGGATGTATTGTTATAGGTTAAGATGAGACTTTATTGATCCCTGGAGCTACACAGCAGTATTATTATTATTATTAGTAATTAAAATCCCTACCTTTACCAGCTGCAACATTGAAGTGATGTACACATTAATGAATCAATAATTAAAATCCAGTTATATGATAATTATTATTGTGAAATGGTTGACTCTGCTTAATGAGTACTTTTACTTTGGTACATTCTGCTGCCAATACTCAAGTCTCTGCTTGTAACAGAGTATTTCTACTGTTGTATTGGTATTTATAAAAGATATGAGTACTTCTTCCACCACTCATGCCCAGAGTTTAATCAAGTTTACCTTTGAATTTGTTTTTTAGGGGGGTGCTGTATGTATGCATGCCATGAGGTTTTTGTTGTATCCTGTTTTCTACCATTTTATCACTGTGTAGAGCACTTTGAATTGTGCCCTTGAGAGATGGTGCTCTACAAATAGACTTTTTGTGCACCTGCAACATGTGAATTTCCTCTTTTTGGATATATTAATATACATTACTTCTTATTTTAACTCTCTCTCTCTCTCTCTCTCTCTCTCTCTCTCTCTCTCTCTGTCTCTCTCTGTCTCACTTCCTGTAGAGAAACCACACGAGTGGTTTTCTCATGTGTTTATTTTCTCTCACTCTGCTGAACATCTCTGTGTGTTGAGTGCTGACCTCTCTCTCAGCTTGCCTTCCTTCCTTTTACCGTCTCTGCTGCACACTTCAGGGGAACAAAATCAACCCCGGCATCACATCTGGACATCTGTGGCACCTGGATTTCAGCTCGCTGGGAATGCAGAGCTGCTGATCCTAGAAATGAAGCTGTTCTGAGAAAGAAGAAGGTCGGTGAGACGTGGCCGGTGTGGTGGATGTCTGTGCTGCAGTCTCTCCTCACCATGGCAGCAGCTCTGCCAGCGTGCTACCACGGCGCCATCACCAAGAAAGAGTGTGAGGATATGCTGGGAAAGAAGAATAAGGATGGAGCCTACCTGATCCGAGACAGTGAGACCATCCAGGGAGCCATGTGTCTGTGTGTTTAGTGAGTACTTTCCACTCGGTTCTGGTCGGCTAAACTTTAATGTGCCACACTTCCCTTTTTTCTGAAGCGTTTGTTTCATTCATTTCGAGGCTTTTTGACATTTTACAGTTGCCACCACAGCTAATAATACTGCTAATATTGTATCATTCATAGTAGTAGTCCATTTTGTATATAGTATAAATATTAGTACTCGAGTAAGTGTTACTCGAGGTATTAGTATTATTACTCACTCGGGTTATATTTTTATTTAATTTTCCATTTGTTCTTCATTTCAAAAGAACATTTGAGAAGAAGAACTTTTAAAATACTTTTGTCTTGTGGAAATTTTTCTCTGAAGCAACAAGATGCAAAAACGATGAAAAGAAATAAAAAATATGTTTATGTGCACAAAGAAAAAACTTGACCTTGTGCCTAGTAATGCTTTTTAATTTAAAATAATTGTGTTTGTAAGAATGTGATATTTTATCACATTTTATCACAATCAAACAAATTAAAGTATTATAAATACAATGCCACAAAGTTAAATTAATCACATTGTTAAATATTCCATGGATGTGTGTTACTGACAGATGCTGCAGCTACTGTAATATTTGTTGCGGTCTTATGAGGTTCCATTGTGGTTGGTTGGTTGGTTGGTTGCTGCCTCTTTTTTTTCCATTTCATGTGTACTCTTATACACGAGAGAATGCAAAATAGTTCTCATGTACCACCAGTTGCACATATTTTTTATAGAAAAATGCTGAAAAATGCTCTTAACCGTTTAACCTCACAGGTTTGGACCCAAAAGCATAGAAAAGGAATAAAAGATCTTTACCAAGATTCAAAAGGCGGGAGTGAGGGACCCAGGCAGGGAACAGGTGGAAATGAACCTTTATATATACTGCAGGGATAATGAGGGAAGTGGGAACAGATGTTATTACAGGTCAGGGAGGAGTGGAAGGGTCTGAAGTGACAGGAGGGTTTCAGTATGCAGGTAAATGAACAGGCTGGAGGGGTAAAATGGAAAAAACAGGCCAATGTTGTGACATAATGGGCGAGTCATGTGACCACTTCATGTTTTTAGTATCCTTTTTAGGTTAAAATTCTGCAAATATCTTGAATCCATGACATGTATCTTGTTTATCTTTGCAGTAAACAGAAGGTGGTGTATACCTACAGACTGCTGCAGACGCACACTGGATACTATACTCTCATGGTAAACACACACATACACACACACATACTGCACATAAACATTTAGCCAGGATCCACATTCCTCCATCACATGCATAAGTAATCTTTATTTTATTTATTTAGTTAACTGTCCCAACATTAAGGTCTTAATGCTGTTTCTATTCGCTGTTAAATCTGTAGAAATACTGAGTCCTTTATAGAGCTGGATATCGAAACCCCAATGCTTTCTGCGTACTGACAGAAGTGTGTCTGTAGTTTTAAGTATTGAAAAATGCTGATGTCAAACGTTTGGAAAGAAAAATGGCCAAAACATGTTTATATTCCCCAAAGCAAGGGATGGTAAAATCACAGATATCGATCCCCTGCCCCAGTCCATTGTTAGTTAATCTTCTGTTGGCCTAAAAGAGAAGAATCAGCCGCTATAAGAAGTTATAGAATGTAAACTGTCTTCAGATTGCGAAGTGATACTGAGGATGTGACCTCAATGTCCTCAACAGCCACAGCAGCTCTGTATATAAAAATACCACATTTTAAGCAAGAAAAACAAAACTAAAGTGCGTGTTACAGCCACTGTCTGCTGCTGAATAGACTGAAGTCTGCTTGAGTATTTCCATTTCATTCAACTTTATACTTCAATTCCACTACATCTATGAGGCAAGTATTGCACTTTTTGCACAGCAACTACCCAACAGGATATAAAGGAGTTAAAATGAGGTCAACCTTAAACATCTACAGCAGTAAAATGCAACAGACACATGAATGCAGCAGGAATATTAATCCAGAAACATCAGAGATAATAAAACTCTGACAGGAACATTTTACATCATGAGTTTTAATCCATTTTATTTATGTCTAGCAATATCTAGCAAAAAAGATTTGCCCTCGCCTCCTCCTCCTCCTCAAACTATTAAACCGACACCAGTCTGGGTGTATTTAAATTAAACATTTCATCCACAAAATGGAAACTCAGTTCAGCAGTTATCAGGCTCACCCCCACGTCACAGGAAACTCCTCTGACGTTAGTTCAGACACAAACACTCCACGCAACACTTTGACACATTGACAGGCCGATAAACATTGTTTTGGGGAGAACTTTTTTCCATTCAGAGCATTAGGTGTTTATCAAATCTGTACAAATGCTGACTAAAAATAGTCGCGTTTTAGCCTCCACGCCCACGTTCAATAAAATTTCAGTTCAAACTGATTATTGTGCTTTGAAAGTGTGACATTGACACTAACGTGTTGTTCATGTGATTGTTTCTTCCACTCCAACCTGTTTTGCACGTTTTATTTCTCCACTCATAACAATAAATGTAATAACGTAATGTTGTGGATCTGTGTACATCTTTCTGGGCTTTCTTCCTGCATGTTGTTGTTTTTTACACTTCTTACATCTTGTTAGATTTACAGCTGAAACCACTTTGATAATAGAGTAATAGTCTCTGTTACTGCCAGACATTTGCTTGTTTTTCTTTGTTTCATATAATTGTAAACTAAATATCTTTCGCATTTTGGACAAAACAAGACATTTGAAGACGTCCCCTCGGGCTCTGGGGCACTGTGGTGGACATTTCTGTTATTCCTGACGTTTTATAGACCAAACAAATAGAATAATCAAGAAAATAATTGGCGGCTTGATCTATAATTAAAATAATTGTTGATCCGACTTAAATGCCAGATTTTTCTTTTTTTCTGCGGTGCAATAAAGTTAAAGTTTTACTTTTATTTTCTTCCCCCTTTTCTCATGTTTCGTCTTGTCTTTGAGACCTTTTTCCTCCCTTGTTGTTCACCGCATGCTGTTCTTATTCCTTCAGACTGCAGGAGGTTTGGAGGAGACATTTTTTAAGACTTTGGACGATCTGATCCGTCACTATAAACGGAGGAACCAGGGCCTGGCCATACACCTGCGCCACTCCCTCAAGAGGAAGACGGCCTTGTTGATCCAGCCCCACAGGCCACGTGAACCGGAGTCACAGAAGGAGCCGATGCCTTTACCTGAAGAAGAACACGACTACGAGAGTGCGTCATATCTTTTATCTTTCTGTCTTCTTCTCACGTCATCGTCTTTGTACCGTGGTGTGTTTGACCTTCTCTCCGTTTCCCTTTTAGATGCTCCTGACTCATCTGAATACGTCGAAGTCCTGCCTCCCTAAACAACTCTGACTTTTACATTGAGCATCAAATACATGAGGAGACTGGCAAAGACTACTTTGACAGTCTGAACTCTGGTGGGGTCTGAACTCTGGGCGCCTAAAAAAGGTTTATGGACTGGATCCAATTCAGAATAATGAATAAGGAGCTTGGACAAATGGACATGTGCTTGAGAACATCTGCATCTGTAATTAATAACCATGCTTGCTTTGCAGCTAATAACAAAGTCATGACATTTGGTTCAAGCATTTATGGATGAATTGTAATCACGTAGCTGATTTCTTATCTTTTCATTTAGTTCTATTATCTGGTCCAGCACTTTGTTTTGTGACCTACTGTCTTTGAGTCTCGTGCTGTTGCGGCCGCCGGTACCTGCCCCATGTGTTAACCCTGCTCGGTGTCCTTCGTGTCTGCTGCCTGTTTGTGTGGTTCCCAGGGTCGGGTGACTCCCGCCACCATTTCCTGCCTGGTGAATGTGACGGTGCGAAAGATGCCAGCAGGTCAGTCAGGGCGGCTGGGATAGTGTGAAGAGTTTGCCTGTGTGTTTCGATTGTATGGTGCTTCTGGTTCAGACTGTCTAAAACTGAAACTAGTGAGAGGCATTTATGAGCTGCCTGGGGACTGTAGCTGTCTGTTAGTCACACTAGGAGCAGAGGTGCTGTTTGAACTGTTTTTTGGTTTTATTAGGTTTAGAGACAGTGAGTATTTATTTTCATTTTCATTTCATTTTGGCTTGTTCAGTTTGAAAAGGGTCCTCTTAGTGTTTTATTTGTTATTTGTTTGAACAGCACACACCGGCTCTTTTTCCTTTGTGGCTTGCCTTCTTTTGTTTGTGTGTTATAATGATTTAAGTTCCTTGCTAATAAATAACTTCGGTCTTACCTATTACACCTGATTATATGTTCCGTCCTCTTTCTCCTAGTGAGCTGGGTCGTAACAAGTGCTATTAAGCAAATTCTGCCACGCTAAACTAACGCGGTGAACATGGTAAATGTCACACCAGCCTCTAGCAGGGCTGCGGACTCTGATGATCTGCCTTTTTTTTGTTTTGTGGTTGTACGTGTATAGTCTGTGGAAGCTGCTTCTGTTCTGTGAGACACCGGCTCTCGTGAGAAATAAACGATGAGCACGACCAGCATCTAAACCAGAGTGCAATATTTGAAACCCTGTTTGACCTCCTCTGATCATGTGACATACAAAATGGTATGCACGTGGAAAGTTCTTGGCACAAATCTACTCATATATCAACAGATCTGGCTTCCAGTCATCCGACTGAAGGATGGTTTCAGTATCTCTCAGCCCTGGCCTTTAACATGTTTGTTAATGTCATTAACAGTCATTCAGAGCACAACTTTCCAGAGAAACTAACCATTGTAACCATGTGCTGCTTCTCACTGAGCTTCAACACAATCCAAGAGGTTATTTCCTGCTCTCCAAAGTCTAGATAAATGTAGAAACATTAAAAACACACAGAATAGTCACATATTTTTATTTAACTATCAAAACTATTCTCTGTTCTGTTCTATTCTCATAAGTGGCACAACATGTGTTTGTATAAATTTGGCTTCATGTATTTTTCTTACTGTCAACAAATTCCACAACAACGCGGCGTTAGTCCGTCGCCCAATACGTTTTCACCGCCCTGTGCCATTGTTTCCTATTGAAGACTATTGAAATCTTTAAAAACAGCTCAAAAACAAAAAGTCTGTAATTTACTAAAACAGCTGATTAGTGTAGTTTTTAGCAGGCGAACAGGAAGACATAGTGGATTTGTTGGGGACTATTTTCAGCGGATGATGAATCCACATTTGGTGCCTCACTGATGTATTAAAAGTTAAAACCGTTTATTCCACAGGAGAGCTTTCTGTCTGCTGACTCATCTGTGCCGGTCTCACTGGTTTTAAGTTAGCAGAATTCTGCTGAAAAAAACGTGACGGCTTTTACTGACATTGCACAAATCAGGATATAGTAATATTGGCAGTTTACGTATGTTTCCGGGCCACTGATCTAATCAGTTACTGGGTGTTAAACTCTTAATAATTAATACTGTTGGATGTTTTCCTTAAGAAGTACTGGACATTTGTTCTGTTCAGTATCCTACAGTATGCATGTATGAGATTTTATTTTTATTACTACTTCATTCATGGTAGCTTTAACTTGACATTTAAAAACCTAAGCATGAAAGTTGGATATGCTGTGATGCTTTTTCAAAGAGCATAAGAATAATCTTTAATGTTTCAGACATGAAGTTTAGAGTGTTGAAGCAATGAGGAACTGGTCAAACAGAAAACAAAACAGTGTGAAAACCTTTACCTCAAATTTAGCAAGTACCGTGAACTTGTCAGATAAAGTTTCTCTGAAAAAAGAGAACAAGATCTACTTGTTTTCTACTCTGCATGTGGGCATTGCATTTGCATTAATACAGTATAAACACGAGGCTTTGACTTGGGACTTTTACCACAGTTGTGAGGTTGCTCTGCAGTAGATGTCACTTTGCCTGTGGTTTTATTTGAGTTATTTTATACAGTAACAACATTTAAAACATTTTTACATTCATTTCTGTTACCACAGTCATCTAGAATGGGAGAAATATTTGATATTAATTGAACTGTTTAGTTTTTAAGGAGTAATCGACTCTGTCTTCTCTTCCTGTAAATATTCAGACACAAATTTGAGTCTGTAACTTTTTGACTGTTAGTTGCGATTAAAAGAGATTGTCCATAATTCCTTATTGTGCATAATGATGAAAATGTGACTCAAGAAGGTTTTCTTTTAAATTCTTTTTTTTTAGTTCTTGCAGGCAAAAAAGGCTGGAAAAAACACTATGTATGTTTGTCTGTACGGACAAAATCCGCTAGACATCCTGTCTGCTTTCACACCTCTGCTCACGAGCCACTAAACATTTATATTTCACTTACCTTTTACTTCCATTACTATAATACAGGCAGGGCTTCAATTTTGGACGTTCATTTTGTTTTTGGGGAGATTTATGAAATCTTGCACATTTGAAGCAAATGCATGTTTCTGTCTGTGTCATTTCTGACCAAACACATGCAGAGAAAAATAACAAAGACACATGACGAAAGGCGGAAAACGTCAGTGGTTTTGAGACTATATGCTTGGTCTAACCACAGTTTCCACACACAGAAGCAACTATATTATACTATGCGACTCAAGCTTATGTATACGGCCACTAACCGGTCTAAGGTGGCAGAACATCTTTTATTTTTATATGAGATCAAATTGTGGAATCGGGAAACTTTTATTTGATTGGCGAGCACACGTGTTCGCTGATATGTTGCATGTTTGGCCAATATTACCACAGATATGTCATCATGTATGTCAGCTAATAAGTAAGAAGTTGGATTGAGATGCATGTCAGGTAACCACATGGGACATTTGTTGCATGTCATACCTCTCTGTTTCCTGTTTGCATCAGTAAAAATGCTAAAAACATCATAAAAGAGTTTGCAAGACGGAAGTGTCAGACAGATGTGTTGGCTGATTGTGTCCTCCAGAGAAAACTGGCAGGTTCATTCTTCAAACTGTGAAATGTGCCATTCAACACATATCTTGGTCAAAATGAATTCATAAACAAATTGAAGGGATTCTTATAAAAAATGCTTGTATATGTTTAAAAAAAAAATTGACCGATACATTGATTTCTTTTACTCTCAAATATTTATGTTGGTATGAATCCTGATATTGGTTGGGCTAATACTACCAAATGTCCCTTCTAATACAAGATACAATTCCATATTTTATTAGAAACACCTGTAAAAACTAATAATGCTGATTAAGCTTTGTGTTTTTGAACCAAACCTTCTAGTGTTGTTGTACTGGACTGCATCTTATGAAAAGAATTTTCTAATATTCTGCCCCCACAATACATTAATTAAACAGCTTTAACATAGTGCCAAAACTGTGTAATATGGTTGTTGTGACCTTGTTCCAGGGCACTGGACCAAAAATTCTAAGTTTTAGTTGTAACCAATCATTCAAGATATTCCTCTTGTTATCCTCCATACCTATTTTTATAAATATTTTTCTTCCACCAGAAAAGCGCTTCTCCTCCCACAGTTTTGAAAGCACATACGCAAAAAATATATCCAAATGTGCGGCTCGATCTCGAATCGATGGCTATGATTCCTATAAGAAATCAGCCAAACAGTGTTTGCGCAAATTGCAATAGAACGGGGGGGGTCAGCCCAGACGTCTGCAGGGAATATTTGTTCATTAATGTGTAAGCGTGTGTCAGGGGTGCAGCTACAGAGATGATAGGAGCTTTTAAACAGCGACAGCTCCTACATCTGAAACACTATATGAACACATATCAGTCCTCAGTGAAGCCCTGCGCCGCTTGAAGAGGAACAAAGGTTTCAGTAGAACTTGTAGTTTTTGTGCTGGAAGACTATTTAAAAGGATGAGTGCCACAAATGTGGTCATCTGTACTGCTTATTGTGGTGCTTTTGGCCCAGATTGGCCTGTTCTGTTTTTTTTTTTAACTGTTCATGAAGCAAACATGAAACATGAATTATCACCAGCTGGTGTGTGACATCGACTGACCGACTTAATTCTTTCTCATAATTACAAGCTCCACACTCGTTTTTGGAACTTATTGCACGTAGATTGGTTATCTGAAGTGATACGGGGTCAGTGAGCGTCCTCGCCCCGCCGGCCCACTCCAAAAATTTCAATGTGAAATTATAGTTATATTATACTACTATAGTTAAATTCTCAGGAATCCCCCAAAAAGGACACAAAGGGAGTGTGGCTGCACTAGTAGGACGACTACACAGACTTTCTAATACTATTGCTAGCGTGTGCGGCACCCACAGGCT